>LR991078.1:1805000-2303867 GCA_905163555.1 Notocelia uddmanniana | reverse complement strand
GAAAGACCGTTATAAGACGGAGGTGTGGAGTGAATGAAGATATAGTGACGAAAATTGAGAAAGGTATGCTAAGATGGTTTGGACATGTAGAGAGGATGGATGAAAGAAGATTGACAAAACGAGTGTATGAAGGAAGAGTGGATGGAAAAGTTGGAAGGGGAAGACCTCGGCGAACGTACTCCGACCAAATCGGAGACATTCTGCAGAAAGGCCAGGTCAGGAGTACCCTAAATCGGCGCGCATGCATGAAGAATGTTATGAAAGTTCATGAAGCGAAAGTTGTATGTCAGGATCGTAGCAAGTGGAAATCCATGATCTCTGCCTACCCCTATGGGAAACAGGCGTGATTATATGTATGTATGTATGTATGTACTTTTTTACATAATATACGTTATTGTAGTTATATTAGTGAGATTTACCGTTGTTTTTATTCATATTTGATAAAATAGGTTTTTTATATATATATTTATATTTAAGTTATAGGGTTGAATAATTTATTAAACTTAATGAATAAAGATTATAATTTTAAATAAAAAAAACACAAACAAAATAAATAACAACTTAAAATATACCAAATTAAAAGCTAATAATAATAACAAAAAAGGAACCCCAATTATAAAAAGAACACCCCGTCCAGAAGGTCAGCCTGTGGCATGGTGCCCAGAACGCTGGCCGCGTTACCTCTCTGAACGGCGAGGGAAATCCTCAGCGAGAGGTAAGCGCCAGCCCTGGGGTCACCCGAAGCGTCAACCAGCCGCGACGACAAGGCTCTCATGAAGGCTTTCATGTCAGCCGACCAAGGACCCAGTGTCTCTACCGCAAGCGCTGCAAACTCGTAATTACTCAATAAGTAAGTTAAGTTTAAGTATAGAATTAAGTTATTATAAATAAAATTTGAAAAAAAAGAAAATAAAAAATATACCTATATCTACTTAAATCAAGTTTATTATAATTATTAGTTAATACTTAGTTATATGAACAAAAAAAAATCATAAAAATATTATATTAAATTTTTGTATGAAAAATTGTGAAATTTTATTTTCAACTCTATATTACTCAATAAATATAAGTTTTATAATAAAGGCGTTTTGATTATATAAGGCATAACTATTCAAGATTACCTAAGCCAAATTTCAGCAATAAATCTCAATAAACAAAAAAGTTACAGATTTTTGAGATGGAAATGACCGTTTTGTCCCACTGTGCGTTGGTGCCGTTAATAGAAGCCTCAGGCTGGGTTGCACCAAACCGTCTGTAATCGTAAGATGTGTTCGTAAAAATCTGAATGTATGGAAAGTTTGACAAGTTTCTATGGGATGACAGCTGTCGGCGCCATATTTAACGTTGATCGGTCTGTGATCGTAAGTTGGTGCAACTCAGCCTAAGTCTTCTACGGTAGATGTCGCTGTACGCCTCCCTAAAGCGTTGTAAGAGGGAACTAGTGAAGGATTTCATATTCATATTTTTTTCATATTCATATTCATTTATTGCGATCATGTTCATTGTCCATACAGTAGGTCTTAAAATAGGTTTTACAGTAGGTACATGTTACCCTGCTGGGGCATTGCAATTTCTTACATACTAACATGCCAACACAAAATTTAGTTTTACTAAAGCTTTTAGATATAAATAATTAAATTAAAATTAAATAAATTAATTGGTTATGTCAATTTATAAGCGGACTGAAATTATATTAAATTAAATTATTACTAATAATAATAATGAGTATTAGCTTTCGCTTTCGTGGACGAGCTTGGTTGTTCCGATAGCTCAGAGGCTAGAGCGATTGGCCGCGTATGCCAGATGTCGCAGGTTCGAATCCTGCTCGAAGCATTAAATTTTTCAATTTGTCCCTTTAATTTGAAATTTTCGTTAGCAGCGTTACTGCTTTAGTACAAAATTAAATAAGCTTTAATTTATTTTGATTAGTTTTAGTTCTTAGTTACATTTTTGTTTTATCCATTTATAATTAGTCCATAAATAAATATGAAGTCGGCATACAATATTTGGTAGGCAATAGTGATGCAGTCGACATAATATATGTGGGATTGGTACTTTTTGATGGTTCTGTAACGAGTTGGCTGTTAGATGATGGATAAGGAACGTTTGAATGTAGTTTGAATTACTTTGGAAAGGTGAATGAGTTGACGGATGACGCATTTGATATCCGGATGGAACTGAAAGGTGGATACTGGGATAAAGAGTTCTATATAAATCGACTCCAATTTTGTACTTGCTATGCCACAATTTGTGGTTTCGGTGAGCCAATGCTTGCTTACCTACAGAAAATACCGAAATCGGCATATACGTGCCTATCAAATTCGAAGAGTTCCCTCGATTCCTCCTAGATCCCATCATCAGATCCCTTCACCAAATTTATATGGGACAAACGTCGGGGTACCTGCTTTGAAACAAAAAAAAACCAAATCGGCCTACGAGGTCAAGAGTTGTCGGGGAACATACATAAGGTCTGGTTATTATTCCCACGGAAAAAATGTAAACAAAGTTATGTCATTGTCAAAGTGACATATCAGGGGTTCTTAAAGCACGGGTCGGTAATGCAATTATATTTATATATGTGAATATTGACGAATATTGCAGTATCGTGATATAATTGGAGGAAATCCGGATATTTTGAAAACCGCGACACCTAAGGGGAGTCGCTTCAATAATACTGTCCTTTTAAACGCGCGCGTTGCGATTATATCACGATATCATCTGTCGCCAATCATCAAATTTTGTGTATTTTCGCAATTGCTACTGGTTCTGTGATCGAATTGAAACTAAAATAACTTGCCCAATATTTTACCACTGTTTCTTGCAATTATTACCCATTAATATTATCACAATACTAGGGTGTCAATATTATCGCGGTTTTCAAAGTTGTTTGGATTTTGCGTAATGATTCATTAATATTCACGTGAGACGGATCGTGATATGAGCGTATACCCAGTAGACCTTTATATAATAATAATTGGACCAAATAATATTTTGTAATTTGATTTAAACTAAATTATGATTCAAGTACTATTAATGTAACAATTGGTGATATAATAGTACATTACGATACAAGTGCAGAAAGCAGGAAATTCGCAACGATTGATGATAAATTGAAACACGACCGAAGGGAGTGTTTTAAATCGACACGAGTTGCGAATTACCTGTTCGCACGTGTATTGTACAACGTTTTACAGTACATATGGTCCTTTAAAGTTTCGACTTATGCACGTAATCTGCTGATTACCGTACTCGTGCGGTAATATAGCACCATATGTACTGTATATGACCCGGGTATGTCCTAAAACTACGACCGAGACTACCGGGGGATGGGCAGCAGCATCCCTGGAATGCGGTGGAGATACTACGATCGCCAACCCGCATGCCAAGCGTGGCAATTATGGCATTTACCCCCAACAAAGTGGGGGAGGCCTATGTCCAGCAGTGGACGTCTATGGGCTGATATGGTCGTGGATGGTGGTACTGTAAATCTAATTTCAACTCCTTAATCTGTTTCATGTTAATGTAAGTGCTCATGGCCATTTGTTTTTTCCCATCAATAATAATAAAGTTAAATTGATTACGAATGTCTGTTATACCTACATGGTTTATTGATACTGACGTGTCTCTCTCGGACATGAGATTAAAACGAACAACACGCCCCACTGCCTACCAATAGAGCTTTATCTCGTTCCGTTGAGGTTAGTCATTAACAAAACTTAATTGAGTAAAGTCCTGGGTAAAATATTATTATAATTATTCCGTCAATTAGATCGGCCAAGTGCGTGTCGGGCTATGCACAATGTACGGTTTCGTAGCTGTCCACCCTTAAGTAAACTTAGATATTTTTACTATATTTTTGACATTGATAACTAACAAAATATCTAAAATAACTAGCATGTGAATCAGTTGAGTACAACAAATGCTATATAGCATAGGTATTTGTGATAAAGTGTTTTGTGAGTGTTACAAGATAAAGTGTCAGCTTATGTTGCCTTCTTTGTATGTAAGTCAGTTTTTGTGACTCCTACTTTGGTTCACATGATTTTAAACCCCGGGGGTGGCAGCATAACAGTTCAGCGTCTGTAGATCAAGAGTCCTTTGTGGTCAGGTCAGGCAAGCTGAGCCATCTACCTTTGCAATTGTTTTGTATACTTTTCATTGTTGCCAAACTATAGGTTCCTGTAAATTTTCATGTATACAAACTTTGCATAAACGTCTTATTATTATTATTATCTATATCAATCTATGGTGGGCGGGGCACGTAGCACGTAGAACCGATGGCCGTTGGGGCGGAAAGGTTCTCGAGTGGCGACCACGTACCGGAAGGCGTAGCGTGGGCAGGCCCCCCACACGGTGGACTGATGACCTGGTGAAGGTCGCGGGTGTCCGCTGGATGCGGGTGGCGCAGGACCGGTCATTGTGGAAGTCTTTGGGGGAGGCCTATGTCCAGCAGTGGACGTCATTCGGCTGAATGATGATGATGATGGTCATATCAATCTAAATTGTAGAGTACACTAGTGGCCCTGTGAGCTAAAGACCTCGCAAAAAAATACAGTGTTTTTCGTTTGACAGTCAGACGGTTGGACGAACGGACATTGAGAAAATATAAGGGTTCCCTATTTACTACGGAACCCTAAAAAATATTGGACACGTATTTTTTGGGGCTCGTGACTTGACACGGAATCAATCTTCTATATTTTACTGCCTACTTTTTTTTAATACCACGTCGGTGGCAAACAAGCGTACGGCCCGTCTGATGGTAAGTGGTCACCGCAGCCTATGGACGCCTGCAACTCCTAGGGGTGTCACATGCGCGTTGCCGACCCTTTAAGAATTTATACACTCCTTTCTTGAAGAACCCCATACTGTAGTCCGTCGGGAAAACCTCGGCAGGGAGCTCATTCCACAATCGGAGCGTCCGAGGGAGCAAATTCCTCGTTAAAAACTTACGATACTGTTTTTAACCCCCGACACAAGAAGAGAGGGGTGTTATAATTTTTACGTGTCTGTTTGTGGTATCGTAGCTCCCAAACGGATGAACCGATTTTCGTTTAGTTATTTTCGTGTCATAGATAATTTTATCTCGAGTGTTCTTAGCCATGTTACATAAGAATCTGTTCAGCCGTTTTTGAGATATTGAGCTTTGAAATGAAAATGTCGGGCGTTTTTCAACTTTTCTAAGTTGTAGCTTAATATAACTTTAACTATATCGTGAAAGTGTAATATAATTAGTAAATAATAAAAAAAATAGTTATAACTCATCTTTTATCTTTACAGATCACAAGCGAATCCTGAAACGAGACCGGTTTTTCAGCTGAAATACAGATATCAAAAAGGTAAAGATTCAAGGATTCAAATTGATTACTTGTAAACATAGGTTTGACAGGATGTTGCAATGGTTTTAAATTCCGGTATGTTTTGCCGTTCGGCATATAAATATTGTAGTCCAGATATTGCATGCATGTCCTTAAACTAATATTGGCTATGTGCGAAGTAGGTGGTGGGGGTAAGCTAGGCGATCGTAGCGCACACCATGGCAGAAATGTGTACTTACCGGGGACCACTGTCAAATTTACTTTTACGTTTTCTATTGGTTTCTTAACGGTTCCCTATGATTCGTTTCGTTTGTATGTATTTATTTATTCTCTTATTTATTTCAGTAAAATTTCCAATACGGGGTCTTTCTCGTTTACTAAAGTAAATAAAATATTCATGTGTCATTATTTGACATCTCTAAATTTTGACTATGTCTCGGGACCTTTGACGTTTGACGTTTCAGACGTGCACATAGCCAATACATCCACACCTTGCCAAAAAGCGCGTTTTTCCGCACGCTGCGCGTCCGGAAAAACCCACTTTTTGGCCAAGTGGTGACGTAAAATTGTGTACAAAACACGGGTCGTAAAACAGAAAGCCCTCTCACGCATATTTATGACCCTCGCCTGCGGCTCGGGCCTAAAACATCTTCGATATCGGCCTTTCTTTGTTTTACAACCCTTGTATCGTAATGCACTATTACATATGTACTACTTTACCGCACGAGTGCGGTAATCAGCAGTACTGTAAAACATATGTACTGTAAAACGTTGTACGATACACGTGCGAATAGATTATTCGCAACTCGTGTCGATTTAAAACACTCCCTTCGTTGGTGTTTTAATTTATCACCACTCGTTGCGAATTTCCTGTTCTCTGCACTTGTATCGTAATGTACTATTATGGAATAAAAATTTAATGTATACAAGTAATTAAATAATTGAAATAATAATAATAAATTTAAACTATACTATCACTTAAAAAAGGTAGCTACATGAATTCTTGCTCTTTATACTTTACGTTCAATTTTACACTATTCTTAACACTTTGAGAGAATATTGTATTGGTTAGTAATTGTTTTCACCTCAGCGGCTCGAAAATGAAGGTTTTGCTGCTTGAAACCAGTGAGCAAAATGCAATTTTGCTGCGAGCGTGAAAAAAAACTAACTTTTAATTTTTCATATCGTAGGTTAGTTTAAGTAACTTCATTCTCTCTATCACTATTTCTTTGCGTTATATGTTCTCGCCGCTGAGGTGAAAAGTTGTATGTATCACACGAGAGCAAAGATATTTGCATCTCGTGTCTTTAAGTCCCTTGCTACGCTCGTGATTCAATTATAGAATCTTTCGCTCGCTTTGCTCGGGACTCAACATCAACACTCGCAGCAAAAATCTACTTTGCTCTCTTGTTAAACACTTGTTAAACAACTTGTAAATGAGTTCTCGAAAACGGTTTAATGTATTTTGTCACCACACTAGTTCAGAAAGCCCTGTTTATTTTCCTGGCTTTAGTGAGGTAAAAAGATTTGTGTTAAACAAGGTTAGCAATGCACCGAGGAGAAGTTTCATAAGTTGCGAAACTTCTATGGAGAATATTCTCTGGAACTTAAATTTAATAAACAATCTTATCGTGTCAGGACCGACGTAGACACACGCCATTTTAAATATTATGATGCCTGCCTGGTTTACTAATATGTGGCGTGTAATATTATATATTACACAAAATGTTAAAGTTCTCATGGGAATATTCCCACAGAGAACTTTCTAAGTTGCTTTCATGTAAATTCTCGGAAATTTCCGAGAACATTTCTGCAATTTCTGCAATTTGCAAATTGCTAAACAAGGTTACAAAGTTATTTTACGTTTCGTGTGTCTTAGTCAGATATTTTATCGGAATTTCTTAAAAAAACGGCACGAACTCACGGCACTCCATTTGTATGGGCAAGACGCTTTTTTAGTGATAATTCAAAAACCGCTAGACCTATCGTATATAAACTAAAAATCATTGAATGTATTTATTAAATAAGTGCGTGAGTCTTAACCCTAACCAATTTGGTTTTCGGCCAGGGTTATCAACGGAGAGTGCAATACTGTGCCTTAAGAACACTGTCAAATATTACTTAAATAGAAAGACGCCCGTGTATACGTGCTTCTTATACCTTTGTAGGGCTTTTGATCTGGTTTCCTACAATATCCTATGGGAGAAACTGGGAGCCTCTAAACTACCCAATGAGACCATACGAATTCTGAGGTATTTGTATGGAAATCAGATCAATAGTGTTAGATGGTCAGGTACTCTATCGGACCCGTACAGTTTGGAGTGTGGGGTGAGACAGGGGGGATTGACCTCGCCCACACTTTTTAACCTTTACCTAGATGAGCTTCTCGAGGCGCTCAGCAGAACACATGTCGGCTGTCATATTGACACTGTACGTTTGAATAATTTGAGTTACGCCGACGATATGGTTTTGTTGAGCGCATCGTCTTGTGGTTAGCGAAAACTTTTAGGTATTTGTGAGACCTACGCTATCCAACAGGGGCTGAAATACAATATAGGTAAAACACAATATATTGGTATTTGAACCTACTGGCTATCAGATACACAGAGTCCCCCCCATCTTTTTAAATGGTAGCCCACTGGAAAGGGTGGGGACTTTTAAATATTTAGGCCATGTTGTCACTTCAGACCTAAAAGACAACGTGGATATCGAGCGCGAACGGAGGGCCCTGTCAGTGAGGGCAAACATGCTTGCTCGTAAATTTGCGCTCTGTACTAGGGAGGTGAAACTAACTCTCTTTAGAGCATATTGCACTTCCCTGTATACGTGCGGCTTATGGGCAAACTATACGCAGCGGGCTATTGCTGCTGGGGCTGCCCCGCTTCTGTAGCGCATCAGGGATATTTGCTGAAGCGCGCATAGATTGCTTTAATACGACTATGCGCAAGCGATGCACATCCCTGGTGCGCCGGGTGCGGGCCAGCCCCAACCCCATCCTGCGTTTGATGGCTGGGAGGTTTGACTGCCCATATTTGAGGCATCGTGAGGACATGCATGTTTCTAGAAGTACTTACTATGTGTAACCTACTTAAGTGCTTCTAGAAACATGACCCTATTAAAACTATTTTTAAATTTTTCACAAAATTTATATTATAACATAACTTTAAGTAAATACTAACCAAATGTATGACTCACTAAAGATACTTGAAATAAATGATTTATTATTAATGTACAACACCTCAAATTTTTTCTGAATTAAACTTCATAGTTTGGAAATTAGAGGGGGGCACACTTTTTACGACTTCGACAGCTAATATCTCACCAACGGTTAACCCCACACGCCTAATATGTGCATTGATTATTTTTCATCCTCCGGTTACATATATGGATTACCGCCCCAAATTTAATATTTTTTTCGTAATATCACATCGTTTTTCTATAGCGGCTGATAGAATACACCTTCCTACCAAATTCCATAATTATAGTGCTTACAGTCTCCGAATAAATTGGTTGTGTCATACGGGCGGACGGACAGACATGACGATAAGAAGGCATGACTATAAGGGTTCCATTCTCGCCATTTTGGCTACGGAACCCTAAAAACCATTCCCGAAGGACGTTTCATCTCGTTTTCTTTTGCGCGAAAGACATAAGCATGTCTCTCACACGGGTGGTTTACATAGTCGAGTTGCATCCCATCAATAGGGTACCTATTTCACAACATATTTTATTTACGTTACCCATAAAAATATACGAAAATATTCGGAAAAATTCAAACTTCAGCTTATTTACGCAATTTTAAAGATTTTTAGAATAGAATATTATTTATTGAAGTATAAGCATGTACACAGTGGATATACAAAAACAAAGAAAGAAAACAATGGTACTTACTAAATTGTATACACCGATACTGAAAAAGGTGAACACTCAGCATAATGCCAGGTGCTACTAGAGTTCCCGACGCTGATTTTCCGTGAACACCTGTAAGGAGCGCAGTTGCGCTCAGCCTCTAAGTAGTGTTACACAATTACTCGAGCTAATAATAACAACAATAAGCTACTTACGAGTAAGTTGGTTTCATTTGTGTTGTATTGGGCGGAGCAGAAATGAAGCAAGTGGAATGTCATTAAAAAATAAATAGCATCATCATCATCAATATTAAGAGGGCCTGGTCCTCTGTCGTTGCAGCATTCTCCATTCCAACCTGTCTTGGGCCTTCGTCTTCACTTCTTGGTATGAGTGGCTACAGCACCATTCTTTCATTTGTGCCATGTATGGTATTCTGGGCCTGCCTCTCCCTCTCGCTCCGTCAATTTTGCCTTCTAAGATGGTAACGTTTAACCCCTCATGTCTCAATATGTGGCCAATGCATTTAGCTCTTCGTTTTTCTAAGGCGGATATTATCTGTCTTTTTTCCCTTGCCTCTTCCAACACTTCTTCATTGGTACGCCTTTCTGTCCAGCTGATCCTAAGCATCCTGCGCCAACACCACATTTCAAAGGCCTCCATGTTATAGAAAATATATATAATAGCAATAGTGGTTGGCAAGTATGATATGAACAAAGTACCTATAATACAAAGTAAAAGTTTCATTACCCCGAAGTTAATTTTTAGGGTTCCGTACCCGAAGGGTAAAAACGGGACCCTATTACTAAGACTTCGCTGTCCGTCCGTCCGTCTGTCACCAGGCTGTATCTCAAGAACCGTAATAGCTAGACAGTCGAAATTTTCACAGATTGTGTTATCTCTGTTGCCGCTATAACAACAAATACTAAAAACAAAATAATAATAATAATTAAGGGGGGCTCCCATACAAAAAACGTGATATTTTAGCCCTTTTTCATGGCTACCACTCGCCGAGCTAGATCTCAAGAACCGTAATAGCTAGACAGTTGAAATTTGCGCAGATTATGTATTTCTGTTGCCGCTATAACAACAAATATTAAAAACCTGCCAAGTGCGAGTCGGACTCTTTTTATAGATCATGCGGTAGGGAACCCTTCGTGCCCGAGTCCGACTCGCACTTGGCCGGTTTTTGCTTACTGAGAAGATAGCTTTTTAATTTATGTTTAAAAGTCTGCAACGATGTGGCTTGTTTATAAGGTGGGTTTTTAAATACACAAACATGAAAAAAGGACGCTGTTTGAGCATAACATTGTGACGTCATAAGGCACATTTCCCTAAAAGCTACATTCTAACTGAGCGTTTAAGACGTTTCGTAAATAGTTGCTTATTTGACTATCACTTTAATACTGTATTGTTAAGCCTAACATATAACCTGGACCTTTTTAAGGCACGAGTGAATAGGCATCTTCTGGGTGAGCTCGCTTCATCGTCGGCCTCATCTTTCCCCCTGGCTAGATGCTGGCCAAGAGCAATCCCATTTTTAATAAATAAAAAAAAAACATGCGACATTGTAAGTACAAGCGGATAATGAAATTAGTCAAGACCCATTACTATAATCCCGTGTCCAGGGCATAATATCGCAAAAGTCACGGAAAGCCCATAAAAGCTGTAGTTTACGATGGCAGTTCGCACAACAGTCAAGAGCAACATAGATGCGTACAGACTGTATAGAATTCTCGTATAAAGTGACCCGTTTTTAGGGAAAAACGGACCACTTATAGGACCACTTACCACGTCGGTGGCAAACAAGCGTACGGCCCGCCTGATGGTAAGCGGTCACCACAGCCTATGGACCAGCGGCGGCCGTACCTTGAGTGCACTCGTGCGTTGCACTACCAAAAATTTAAGACCATCAATACCATCGTCATCAATAAAACAATCTCAATAATCTGTAATATACATACATAAATAACATTAAAAAAATGCAAAGAAACCACTACGCTATGTCTATAAAATTATTTTTCGCTCAGTCTCAAAAAAAACCTCTCCGTGCGCTTCGTGGAGCGCACGCACTAGCCAGTACAATTTCTATGAGAATTGCGTTAGAGCGCCGGGCGCGTGAGACGGAAGATACTCCGTACAAACTGAATGAAGAAAAAGGTAAATATCGTGCGGCGCACGGAGCCCACACGAGGGACCGGCGGCGATATTACCCGACCAAGTGAAGTTAACGCTCAAAATATAAACCTTTTCTTGCGCTTCAATTGTCAAGTTGGCTTAGTTGGTTAATAACATGGCCTGCACTTCACTTTTTCTCGTATCGCGCCATTATTCGTAATTTGTGTTTATTGTTTGTTTTGTAAAGTGAGTGTGACTATGTGTTTAATGGAAAAAATAAGTGTGAACTTAAATATCGAGAATATTAAAAACAATATTAAAACTTTTAGTGATTGATAAATTAGAAATAAAATCGGCTGGGCCGCCAAGATCATGCCTTAGTTTAAAACCATTTTCCAGGAATCAAAATCGACGGATTGAGGTACTTAATACATATAAAATTTGATGGTTAGTAGGAAAATGTAGTTGTATTGCAATTTTTGAGTTATATATTATAGTATTTCATAAATCCATAAATTAGCGCACCACCGGTTCTCGTAGTCAGCAGCCGCCACTGCTATGGACGCCTGCAACTCCAGGGGTTTCACATGCGCGTTGAAGAATCCCACACTGTAGTTCCTCGGGAAAATCTCGGCAGGGAGCACATTCCACAACCGGAGCGTCCGAGGGAGGAAGTTCCCCTGAAACCGTACCGTACGCGACCATTTAGGTTCTAAGGTGTGAGGATGAATGCCCTGCCGACGGCGAGCAGTGCGATGATAGAAAGCGGCCGTGGGCATCATATCGAACAGTTCTTCGGAGCACGACCTGTCTGTCTGTCTAGACCCTTTTTCTCAGGAACGCGTGGAGGTATCACGCTGGAATTCATATCAAATACTCAGGTCTACTGTCCCTTGGAGCTGTGAAAAAATCTAACAAAATTTCCGTAAATTTTCGACACTCGCAAGGGAATCAAAACCTACAGGGTACTTTCCGTGAACTCAGAATCTTGAAATTTGGTACGAAGCAACGTTTTATAGCACAGATAAAGGAAACATTCCGAAAACCGTAAATTTTTAGTTACATAATATAATAAAAAACGTTTTTACGGAACCCTCGGTGCGCGAGTCCGACTCGCACTTGGCCGGTTTTTTATTGCACTTGAGAGTACCTACAGGGTACCTATGTAGACTTGAAGTTGTTACGCGTAGAAAGCTTAATTGGAATGACGCCCACAGGCCATAGTTACACTTTTATACGATGTGGCGAGACTGGCATTTAAGGTGCTAATAAAATCCTTTTATGCCTAATCAGTCAAACACAAATGTTAATGATGGTCCCTAGGCCTCAAAGACTTTTTAGGGTTCCGTACCCAAAGGGTAAAACGGGACCATGTTACTAAGACTCCACTGTATTTTTATTTTTAAGTTTTTGTTATATTTTATTATGATGCTATGTTTGTTTTATTTTTCTGTTCGTGTTTATTTTTTGTTTACTGTGTGACTTGTGGCAATCAAATAATTTTTTTATCTATCTATCTATCTATCACTGTATCTCACGAACCGTGAGTTTTCACAGATGGTGTATTTCTGTTGCCGCTATAACAACAAATACTAAAAACAAAATAAAATAAATATATAAGGTAGCTCCCATACAAAAGTTTTAAAAAGTTGCTCGTTGTGTTTCATCAGGCGTCTCAAAATGTATGGGAAAACTAAAATCCGACTCGCACTTGACCAAAATTCTACTTGATTTAACGTTCTCTTTATTAATTAAAAAAAAAATTATTATATAAAATAAATTAAAAAGGTTACGTATATAATAAAGTGTCTATTGTTGTAAAGATAAATAGATAATAGTACAAAACCTTTCGTACGACTAGCACTTGGCCGGTTTTTTTACAAGTTTTTTTACACGTCCTCAAGTCAATAAAGGATCGGCAACGCGCTTGAGATTTTTCTAGAGTCGAGTCGAGTGAGCATTTTGACACGATGACAGTGGTAATCTTGTGGTAATGAACAAAAGACTAGTACAGTCAGCTACATAAATTGGTATACAATTGTATACTTCGTTCCCCAGACTTTAGTTCCGTTCCGAAGTGTATACATGTTTATGATGCTGACTATACCTGGGCACATACATAACGGGAGATGTATAGTGTCTCCGAATACAATTATTCAAAGATGTAGAAAATAAGAAGGAATATACAGTGATAGCCTAATTTAAAAAAATATTAACATTGCCATTCGAACCAGCTTTTAAAGGGGATTAATTGCTTGTATGGGAGCAACTACGATTAAAGCACACCAAAAGCCGCAAATGAGGGTCAAAGGTGGATGTTGTTCCCGGACACCAAAAACGCTGCATACTAATTGACAGAAAATTATGACGTAACAACGCACAAGCCCCGTACTAATGTATGAAAAACAAAAAAAAAAGTGGTTTTAGGGATGATTCACAGTAGACCGTTCCGTGTCCGGGCCGGCCCGTTTTCTATGACAGCAAACGCAACGGCCGGCGTATTTCTCTAGAAGAAAACGGGCCGGCCCGGACACGGAACGGCCTACTGTGAATCATCCTTTAATCGTGAAATACTGCGTTTAAAGTATAGTTGTTGTTGTACAATTTATTTTTCATCAAAGCATGTAAATTCTGTTGGTAGACTTTATTTAACTTTTAGATGATAAAATTTACTTTCGTCTCGTATTTTATTCATCCTCATAGCGTCCTAGCGACCTACCCTCCTAGCGACCCCAGGCACCATGAAGGATGCCCGGCGTCCGCTACCTAAATCCAAGAATTGGCGTAGGCACTAGTTTTTACGGAAGCGACTGCCATCTGACCTTCCAACCCGAGTGACCCCAAGTGAGTGGGCAACTTGACTTTTAGAAGTTCTCAAGCCGCCTGGAGGCCTCTAACTTGGCTTAACGCTGCTATCATAGACAGTAACCGGGATCAACGGCTTAACGTGCCTTCCAAAGCATGGGAGCGCTCAGTTAGTAACCACTCAAAGCGGTCACCCATCCAAGAACTGACCTCGCCCGACATTGCTTAACCTCGCATACCGCACGCGGTACGCGGGCACCGCTGGGCCACGAACGCTCCAAATTTGTTATAATATAAAGTTTAACATGAGGACACTACCCTATTATAAGACTAACTTCACTTGTGACTCACGCTCCTTAAGACCTTCCAAGTGCAAAAATGATATTGCGGACAATAGCAATTTGTCGCGACAACTGGCTCTAATGAAAGAAATGTATTAAGTTAAGTACTGTCTCATTCCAACTGCGTCTCTTCCGGTTGCCGTGATAAATTGCTACATGCGTAATGGCCTTATGACGAGGCAGGGGCGCGGGGGATGCCGACAAAGGGTACGAGTGCAAGTGCCTTCCCTCCGCTTCCCCCGGCCAAACTATGTCGTCTACCCGTGACGAATAATAGATAGGGAAGCCATAGATACCAAAATACTGAACTTTTTTTTACATTCGTTGTGTACTCTTTTCAGAAAAGCACCAATGACCATCATGGTGGACGACGACGAGGACAGCGACTGTCTAGTTATAGACGAACAGGTAGAACCAGCCAGCACAACGAGACAGAAGACAGACGAGAACAGCACAGAGGCTGCCGCCCCCGTAACCAACAAGAAAGCAAGCGAACTACGCAATATCCGAAAACAATCTGCAGAACTACCCCCCGTTAACTACTTACCTCTTATGAGGAATCATACTTTAGACATAATCAAAAACAATATAATTAAGGCAAGCGAAAAGCCCAGAATCACTATCAAAGATTTCGCTCGAATTGAAACAAACTTGAATGAAACTAATAATTCTGCTTTGTACGCTTTACTGACAGGCAACAAGGCAACTTCTCTAGCTGATTTGGGTACGGCTGTTTCAATGGATGAAGCTTTAAGAGCTGAAGCTCAGAAAAATGACCCAAGAGTAGCAGAAACATGGATTCCTAGCTCCATCGTCTGCAAAGCTATACCTGTAGCCCCTGATCAAGGAGAACCGACAGAGAACACCATATACATATATATGGATACACCACATGACTTTAGTGTTCCTAGAATACCAAATGCGTATGGAGAAATACCTAGAATCACTCCAAACGCGTATGAGTATGAAATTCCAAATGGAAAACTGCAGTCACATACACCTAGGGCGCCCACAATGAATGATATACAGGCTAGTGTGATTGTTCCTAACTCGGGGAATTCATCAGGAGGGACTATGACTTATCTTCTGTCAAATCAGACACGTAATGAAAACACATACAACTTCCCAACAGCAAATAATTTGGCCAGCGGGCCAGTCCAGCACGACCAAACACAGTACATGGCTGCTTATAGCAGACCTCATACTACTGCTCCCCCAGAATATAACCAGGCAACGGCGAAGTATAATATAGCTCAACCGGCCATGAATTGTCCTCTCGGATATGCATGCTGTAGGCCCCCAATGAACATGCCTGTTCATCCTTTAAATCTTCAACCACAAAATCCAAGGAAACCGCCACCGCCATACATGTATGCTATGGGCATGACATGTAATGGACAAAGACTGGCTTCAACGAACTCTTCTGTAATACCAAATCCTTATAACGTTCCTTGCAACGGCTACGGCCAATATGGCACAAACTCTGTACCAATAAATACTGCTTACGGACATGTATACGGCTCAATCTCTATGCCACAAAATGCTCCACATGGAGGCCGAGACAACGCTGCCTATTTAGCAGAAATGCATAGACAAGCATATTTACATAGAAAATCCTTCAGAATGGAAGCCATGAAAACCGAAACGACACACGTAGTGAGTTCTGCCCATGCGAATCAGAAGCCAGGAGTACACGCCACTAAAAAAAGAACTTACACTAAAACCAGTTCAAATAAGACGCAAGTTGTAATGAACAACTCTGAAATACCAGCAAGCTATAACGCAATGGGAAATAATGCAGTTAATATACCAAACTGGGATGCATTCGGAAACGAAGAAACAACTGCCAAAAAACGAGCTACTCAAAACAAAAAAAGTAAAAAATTAAAAGTTACAATACCAGTCCTTAATCAAGTTGCTCCGTCGAACACGGAGATACAGCCAACAAAGAACAATAGCGAGAATATTGAGATATCAAATATAATCTTGACATCAGAATGTACGCAAACTAGTATAAACAATTTTCCCAAAGTAATTCAACCGTCACTGAATACAGAAACTCGTTTGTCACCAACAATCATGAAAGTCAACGCATCAAATAACATAACGACAGTAAGCCATTTCATAGACATAGCGGACGAAAAGCAAACTACAATAAACAAAGAGGGTAATTTAAAACCAGAAACAAAGAACACGAATGATTATGACGCACCAACTGAACGAATGGAAGCACAAAAAGGTGCAATGAACGTCAACATCAACAAGGGACAACCTACAATTAACACAGAGCTAGCAATGATGAACCACAATAGGAAAGAAGCACAAATTCCACTTATCTTGGATCAAGAAGCTATCATGAGCATGACTACCGATAAACCACAGATTAAGATGACCATTCAAAAATTAACTAATGAAAAACTCCAAAATGGAACTTTTATCCAACCACCTAACAACAACACTGCATTGACTTTGGTAGATAAGGATAATGACACAGCTCAAAGTAATGTAACGGTAACTTCTAAACCACTATTTCAATCAAGCTCAAATACTTATGGCGTGAACGTGACGACTTCTACCACCACCCAAAAAATTTCACATAATATAGAAAGAAATGAAGCATTAAGGTCTAATGCAGTTAATACCGTAACAGATTCCATTCAGGATGTCGAGAAAGCAAGCTCCATAATGAACACAGTTGACTATCGAACAGAAACAAGAGTAACCACAGTAGAGGTGGTTAACCACATTTCAAATATTTCAGTAGAAACCCTAAGAGACATTTTGAACAAAGTACAGGTACATTCAAATCCATCCACTATTGTCGATCAAGCCGGTGATCACAAAACGCGGAAAAATGAAAGAAAACAAGATGAAAAATTAGAAAGCGCGCGTAAAAATTTGGCAAGGTTGCGCGAGACTGAAAATAAAAATGAAGATAGCTCGTATAAACACGTAGAAAATATTACACAAAAAAATACCAAGTATCCGTTCCCAATTAAAATAACTATTGGTCCGAATGGAGAATACATTGTACAGGTTATACCAAATTCAAATGATGGATCTTTTGTCGAAGACGAAAATATACAACTCAATATCCAACCAAACACAGAACAAATAAGTAAAAGAAATGATGAGAATAATTCATATTCCCAAAGAATACAAGAAACAGAAGTATTAGAAAGAAACCAATCCATTGAAAACAGTCAAGAGATAAATGCAACTAGTGGAATTAGAGAAAGCATAAGAAATGGAACGTATGATGAAGCAAATAGGAGCATAGATGAGACTATATTTTTTAAATTCCAAATAAATTTTTTCAGGCTTGTGCAGGAAAGGCTAAGTGAAAACAATTGTCAAGAATTGGCTAATCAATTAATGAAGGACATTTATGACTTGATAGCTATAAGTGACGATGAAGGCGCCAAAGCAGATATGAAATACAAATGCCATGTATGCCGTAATATAGCTATTTATTCACCGCGCTCACTTTATTACGAAGTAACTAATCATCTAGAGCACTCCTTCTATAAAACGCAAAATTGTCCACGTTGTATAACATTTAGAAAGAAGTACGTTGATGTATTAATAAAGTACATGGAGATTGAAGCACCGATGACATACTCGGAAAATAATCCGAATGTATTTCAAAGAGACGTTGCAAGCGTAAATACCACAGATGTGCGTCAATCTGGTTCAGGAAACTCACTTCACAACCAAGAAGACAGTAAAAATATCAGGCAAACAGAAAATTCTGACATTGAAAACCAACTGAGCTTAATAACAAATGACGAACCATCGAGTCCTAAACAAGCTAAATTCGATGACCAAGCAAGGCCTAATGCTGAACATGTCTTCGATGTTAGCAAGGCTACACAAGACGGTAAGACTAATGATTTCGTCGTAAAATTACCAAGAAATAGGCTAAAGGAATCAACAGTTCAAGCACTCATGCAAAACAAATCAGACAGAGATAAATCAACTTTGAATATTGCAACTGATAATAAAAGGAATCAAGCCATAAGTTCAGGGAACCGCGTACCTTCTTGTTTCAGCATTAATGCTGAAATAGTCAGCAATAAAAATAATGCTACAAACAATAATATTAAAGAAAGGGGTCTTGAAGTAGGGAAAATAATTGATATAGCAATAAACAGAATGTATTCAAATAACAACAATGCAGAACCAAATCCCCGCAAAATAATGGAAAGAATTAGCGCACAAGATGCAGCCGGTACAAAGTCAGAAGAACAAAATAGAAACACAAATTTGCCATCTGATAAAAAAGAAGGTAATGACAAAAACCAAAAGACACCACTTAAAATTTGGAGAAGAACTAGTGCTGAAACTATAGCCAGTACAAATAAAGATCCACAATCCAATAATACAAATAAATTATTAAATAACAACGAAGATATTGTCGGAAACCGAGAAAAGCACCCCAAGAAGAGAACAAGCGTTGATGCCGAAACAGCAACTGGTGTGTGTCTAGAACCAAAATCAAAGAATGCAAATGTTACACCAAATGACGATGGCCATACCGAAAAAAGTCGAGAAAAGCACCGCAAAATAGCGAAGAATATTGTAAAAACTGCATCCATAAATAACTCTGGTCACGACACGAACCAAGAAAAACACCGCAAAATGAAAAATATAAGTGCCGAAACTATATCTTGTGAAAAGTTAAACAATACTGTTTCCCTATTAAATAGTAGCGATCATAACATTAAGAACAAAGAAGGAAACCGTGAAGGACAAAATATAACATATGAGGAACGACCCATCGTTACTACTAATACATCAAATGACAAACATAATGATAACAACTCAGTAAGGAACCGTGAATTAAGTGAAAGCATAGACAAAGAAACTTCAAGTATAAGCATAACTACTATCAGCAGCAACACTACAAACACAGAACTTAACAAAAATGAATCTGCAAATGCTCCAAAAGCAACAACTGCCATCACAGAGAAAGATTATGTAAGCAAGGGCTATGAAAATAGAGAAAATAAGGAGAAAACCCGTAATAATATTGAAAATGATGATCCTAATGATGGAAGGAAAGCTTCTACTGAAAAACACGATCAGAGCGGTGACAAGGACATTCAAACAGTTGAAAAAGCCCTAGACGATAGTCTGAAAACTCTAAAGGAAAATAGCAATTTGAAAGACGAATTACCTCGAGTGAAAATTTCCGGTAAAAAGCGAAATAAAAAGAGCACCAAATCTAAAAAACTAAAATCCTTTGATAAATTATCGAATGAATATAGATGCAGAGTGTGTGCCGTTACTTTTACATATATGTCGGCTTGCTTGACCCATATGAGTAAAAACCACAATATAAAGAATCCGGTTGTGCCTCTCAACTGTATTGCAAGGGAATGTGCATTTTGTGATCAATATGTATATGGATCACATAAATTGTACAATAATCATATCATAACTGCTCATAGCGACATAAATTCACTAAAAGTTGAATAGTAAGATATTTTTCATTTCAATACTGCTTGTTCACATAAATTCTAAATTTAAATTCCACTTTTCTTCAGGTGACACGTGAGTCAAAGATGTTTAAAGTAAAAAGAAACATTGTTTAATGTTTGAACGCCTTGCCAGCGCGTTTCCGTTCACATGTGACACATATAGAAAATGGGCTTTATCTTTTATAGTAAATCCACTTTAATGTGTTCAAGAACCATCCATAAATACCAACTTAACAACATGCCACGCCCTCTGCGGGCCATAACTGCATAATATATCATGTAGTTATGAAATTACGTATAATTTCACAGTACAAGCCCAGGCGCCCGCGCGCAGCAGGGGCCGAGATGAGGTGCAGCTTGCTTCCGCCGGCTCAATGGTTATATATGAAACACATGAAAGAAGATTTAGGCTGGGTTGCACCAAACCGTCTGTAATCGTAAGCTGTGTTCGTTAAAATTTCAATGTATGGAAAATTTGACAAGTTTCTATGGGATGACAGCTGCCGGCGCCATATTTAACGTTGATCAATCTGTGATCGTAGGTCGGTGCAACCCAGCCTTAATATACATATGGATGTAGATAAACTATAGTGTATAACTTAAAAAATGACCTGTTGTATGTTGTTGTGACGTGTTCGAATAGGCGTTTGTTTTGTTTGTTTTGCACATTTTAAATATGTAATGTATATTCGAACACGCTACAACTACATACAACAGGTTATTTTTACCTATATGCAACTGTACATAATAAGGCACACACACACACAACACACACAACAACAACAGTAACAACAATTTAACGTCCACGCTTTAGTTGGAATTTGTTCAAATATTTGTATACATCGTCAACAGTAATTTATTTCCCCCAACGCAATGCAAAGGAGGGTTGTTAATAAGTTTAACGTGTATATCTGTGTGTCTGTGGCACCGTAGCTCTTTAACGGATGAATCGATTTGAGTGAGCTTTTTTATTTGTAAGCAGGTTTTCTAGCGATGGTTGTTAGACAGGGTTTATCACTATCGGTTCACCCGTTTTAGAGATATTGACCTTTGGAATGAAAATGTCGGGCGTTTTTCTAATTATCTACGTGGGTTAGTTATTAATAGTATCAGTGTAAGGCTGGGTTGCACCAAACCGTCTGTAATCGTAAGCTGTGTTCGTTAAAATTTGAATGTATGGAAAGTTTGACAAGTTTCTATGGGATGACAGCTGTCGGCGCCATATTTAACGTTGATCGGTCTGTGATCGTATGTTGGTGCAACCCAGCCTAATTCTGTAATCGGTTCGTGGTGTAAACGTGAAGTGGTAACAAGAATAAAGGCAGATACTTACTTTAGCATTTATAATTTAGTATTTAAGTGAATCTTGTACATTGTAATCATATTAAATAATAATATACTTATTGGTATATAAGTTACTTTTACAGTACATATGATGCTACTTTACCGCACGAGTGCGGTTATCAGCAGATTACGTGCGTATGTCGAAACTTTAAAGAGCCATAGTTTTACAGTAACGTTTTACGTTACACGTGCGAATAGGTGATTCGCAACTCGTGTGGATTTAAAACACTCCATCGGTCGTGTTTTAATTTATCACCACTCGTTGCGAATTTCCTGTTCTCTGCACTTGTATTGTATCGTAATGTACTATTACAGTACATATGGTGCTATATTACCGCACTCGTGCGGTAATCAGCAGATTACGTGCATATGTCGAAACTTTAAAGAGCCATATGTACTGTAAAACGTTGGACGATACACGTGCGAACAGGTAATTCGCAACTCGTGTCGATTTAAAACACTCCCTTCGGTCGTGTTTCAATTTATCACCACTCGTTGCGTATTTCCTGTTCTCTGCACTTGTATTGTATGTATGTACTATTGTGTAATTAAGGTTAAGTGAGCTCAGGTACGCTCAGATAAAACGCTTATTTGAAATAATCCTATAATAATGTATAATTGTTCCTAAAATTATTATTATTATATTATATACTTTACTTTGTATAATAATAATTAATTTTATTATTTTTGAACTTTTTATTTTATGGCTAGGACTAGATTTTTAGCACCTAAGTATTTTTATATGATTTTTTAATGGGTTAATACATAATAATACAACCTGGGATCTATTACAGAAAGCTATAACTAGGTTACAATTTTAAAAGTTTATTTGTCAAAAGCGCTAGATCCACGTAGACCTGGGGCGAATTCTCGGGTTCGATCGAGATGATCTCTATTCGAGATTCCATACAAATGACTCTACCATTCTATACAATGTCACGATAGACATGCATTTCGATCGGACCGAGAATTGGCCCCCAGTGTTGATTGTTACATCATATCAGCCGAAAGACATAAGCTTCCCCAGAGAGTCACAAAGGTCGGTCCTGCGCCACCCGCATCCAATAGACTCTCGCGACCTTTACCAGGTCATCAGTCAGCTTGTGGGTCTACCCACGCTGTGCCTCACGGTACATGGTCGCCGCTCGAGAACCCGAACATCGGTTCTACATGCAATGTGTCGCCCACTGCCACTTAAGTTTAGCGACCAGCTATATCCACCATATCAGCCGAACGACGTCCACTGCTGGACGTTGGCCTCCCCCAATTTCGCGGGGATATAAGCGATAATCGCCACGTATGCGGGTTGGCGATCACAGCATCTCCACCGCACTCCAGGGATGCTGCTGCCTATCCATCGGTGGCCTTAGTCGTAGTTTTAGGACATACCGGCTATTGCTTTTTGTCCCCTGGCTAGATGCTGGCCAAGAGCTACCCCATTTTGAAAAAGAAGGTAATGACAAAAACCGGCCAAGAGCGTGTCGGGCCACGCTCAGTGTAGGGTTCCGTAGTTTTCCGTCCGTCACATTAAGTTGACATATTAAGTACAGAAACACAAAACCCTAAAAAGCACGTCATTTCACTGTGATTTTGTAGAAATGACAGGTACAATAAACACCTGTTTATACGGTTAAATTACAAACTTAGTTCAGAAATTATTTTTGTAATTTTTTCAAAAACTATTTAACCTATCAAGTTCAAAATAATTTTCCTACAAAGTTTTTATAAAGTTCTACTTTGAGATTTTTTTCATATTTTTAAAACTTATGGTTCAAAAGTTAGAGGGGGGGGGACACATTTTTTTTTACTTCTGGAGCGATTATTTCCGAAAATATTAACATTATCAAGAAATGATTTTAGTAAACCCCTATTTATTTTTAAATACCTATCTAACAATATATCACACGTTAGGGTTAAAATGAAAAAAAAAATCACCCCACTTTACGTATAGGGGAGGTACCCTAATAAAATATTTTATTCCACTTTTTATTTTACCACTTTGTCGGCGTAATTGATATACATATTAGCACCAAATTTCAGCTTTCTAGTGCTAACGGTCACTGAGATTATCCGCGGACGGACGGACAGACGGACGGACAGACATGGCGAAACTATAAGGGTTCCTAGTTGACTACGGAACCCTATAAAAAAGATATCCGGGTCCTTCATCCGAGCTATATCAGTTACTATCCTGCTGTGGATCGTCTCATTTGAGATGCAATCACGTCGAAACTCCCAGCATAGCCGTCTCAATATTTGGGTGACTTACCTACAGAGCTTTCTTATGAGGTCCATTACAAGCGAACACGTGTCAGTGCCATATGCAGGGCTCGGAAACCGGTATTCTGTCCATACAAAAATACGGGTATTTTTTTAGTTCTTATCGTTCTTTCGTCTATTATTTCATGTTTAATCAGGCAATCTAACAATATGAAGTAATAAGCCAAATACATTATTGAGTCCTACATAAAGAGCATAAACTAGTTAAAAATATTTGGCTATTTCAGGATTTTGAGATTAACCGGTTCCGAGCCCTGGCCATATGTCATCAATTCATCATGTTCCTTGTTTGGATTTGTATAATTGTACCTTACTTATAGCTTCGTGAAAAGGGTCACAGATATGAGCGGTTTTTGATCAAAAACATTTGATACGTTACGTATATAACGAGACGTAGTTAGAAGTGTTAGAACCATATGACTTAATTAAGCTGTAGTTCTTAAGCAATTTCTTGTTTTTACCTCCTAATGGTTATGGACCTATTGAAAAGATTTATTCGCTTGCAATTTAAGAGGGCGCAGTACGCTCGGTTCTCCATACAAACGTATTTACGCTCTCATTTTAAAACGCCATGCTAGAATAACATAAACTTTGTATACACAATGGAATCCAGCATATCTAGGTCGAAAATTAGTTTCTGTTGCTAGAAATTGTAAAAGAAAAAAAATACAGCGGTGTTTTGAGTTTTTTACGGCTTGTATGAAAACCTTAATAATCGCTGTATTTATTCTCCATTATTATTTCAAGCAACAGAAACTAATTTCCGATCTAGATATGCCAAATCCCATTGTGTATACAAAGTTTCATGTTATTCTAGCATGGCGTTTTAAAATGAGAGCGTAAATACGCTTGTATGGAGAACCGAGCGTACTGCGCACTCTTAAATCATTTTCAATAGGAAGACAGTAGCGTTTCTTCTGTCTGAGAAGTTTTTGAAATATACGAAGGTCAAGTCTATTTCCTGCACTTTTGATTAATATTTCAAAGCCACATTGTAATGGGTTTTGGAGCTATGTCGGTTGTACGTAAAATATATAAAAAATAAATCTTAGGGTGGTATTCCACTCGTCCAATATCTTTGTCCAATCTTTAATCAAATTTCTTTGACAGAAGCCCATTCCAGTCATCCAATATCTTTGTCCAAGTTTTTTTTTTCATGCGTAGCTATATTGATTTAACTGTCATCGGAATCTTTGATCTAATGTCGGGGTCCCATCCAAGTTGGATGAAATCATCCAATTTCTTTGATCAAATGTATATTGGACAAATAGATGGATGAGTGGAATACCCCCCTTACTTAGTCATTAGTACTTAAGAATCTGTTCGTTTTTAACTAAATACTCAAAGGATATGGAACATACCTCTTAAGCCAAAACGCACAGAGCGGTCGCGGCGCGGCGCGGGGCGGGGGGGGAGATTTTTTTTCATTTCTGATCTTTTCGAAACAGTCGACTGTCGATTACTGCTTCATATATCACACACGCCGACTCCGCTCCGCTATCCCGCGCGAATATCACGCGGTTTTTTTTTTGGCGACGTTCGCTTTACCGCAAAACCGCCTCGCAACGACGCTGCGCCGCGCTCTGTACGTTTCAAGCTTTAAACGTTAACTAAAAAACTGTAGGGTTTATCGCCTTTGTACTTAACTTCTCTTTATGTATATCATATACTGTATAATTTTCTACAATAAGGAATTATTACTTGAATTTTGTGACCAAATGTGACTCTCCGCAAGCACCTTACGGTCATTGGCGCTTAAGTCGTTTAGAACTAAAAATCGTACACGTTTGCTTAGCTTATATAACCACAATGTCGTAAGTGCCAACGACCATTAGGTACCTTTTCTCGTGGACAGTCACAAATATATGAGTTTCACATAATGTCTGTTTTGTGACAACCTTGTAACCAATCGACAGTATACCTAGATAATTATTTTAAACGAAAATGGCCAAAGACGATTTTAAGGTCTCGTTTAATTTTACTATTTTTATATTTCTGGAAATATACATTACATTGAATTCTGTAGTTTTATTTAAACGGGACGTTGTACTTATTTTTTTAGTCCTTGTTTATTGTTAAAAATAAATAAATATGTAATTAAATCGGAGACATTCTGCAGAAAGGCCTGGTCAGGAGTACCCTAAATCGGCGCGCATGCATCAAGAATGTTACGAGAGTACATGAAGCGAAAGTTGTATGCCAGGATCGTAGCAAGTGGAAATCCGTGATCTCTGCCTACCCCTCTGGGAAACAGGCGTGGGAATATGTATGTATGTATGTAATTAAAAACACGTGACAATACGGTATTTACTGATGCCTATCAGTAACTTTTTACGAAACGTCTATAAAGCTCGATTATTATGAAGTTTACAAACAAACAAAAATACAAAATGATTTTACAGTACATATGGTGCTGCATTACCGCACTAGTGCGGTAATCAGCAGATTATGTGCATATATCGAAACTTTAAAGAGCCGTATGTACTAAAACGTTGTACGATACACGTGCGAACAGGTAATTCGCAACTCGTGTCGATTTAAAACACTCCCTTCGGTCGTGCTTCAATTTATCACCACTCGTTGCGAATTTCCTGTTCTTTGCACTTGTATCGTAATGTACTATAATTACCAAAAAGTGGCCCTCGCACTAGGTCGAGCCTGTATCGTGAGGGCCGACAGAAAACAGTTAGAGATTATACAATAACCTAAAAATTCAAAATAAAAAACAAGGGCATTCCACTAAACAAAATTTGAGACTATCCAATCCATATTTACAGAATGTGGATGTGTGTGTGTTGAGTTTGCAGGGAAATAATATAACTAATGATGGTACAATTTTACTGATGACATTTTAAATAACAAGTGCATATAGACGCATCACTTGTAGCTGCTAGTGTATAAACAGTAATAATAATAATTTTCTAATGTGAAATTGATTCCTTTTTTTCATCGTTATGTATTTAAAAGTCTTTAAATTAGCATAAATAAGTGGGAATTTGATGTTTTCCGAGTATTTTGTGTTTATTGTTGTGTCATTAAATTCCGTGTTGCCACAATTCAACGTAGACTTCTGACTTCCTAAGAAATACTTAGGTTCTGCCGGCGTCTGTATATCCGAGTTCATATAACCTGGACCTTTTTAAGGCACGAGTGAATAGGCATCTTCTGGGTGAGCTCGCTTCATCGTCGGCCACATCTTTGCCCCCCGGCTAGATGCTGGCCAAGAGCAATACCATTTTTAATTAAAAAAATAATTCAGCAATGGATGTCAAAATGACATTTGTCAATTTGGTGAAATATGGGTCAGCTAGTGCTTGGTTATTTGACAAAAGGGTTTTCAAATTAAATAACAGTTTATTATACAAAAATATATTTATTCTTTCATTCACATAATTATTGATAATCATGCTTGTACATTGTTGCAATAAAATTGTACATTAAAGCTAAAACTGTAATGATAGGTAAGACAACAATTTTTACAGAAGATTGTAGTTATTTGACGCGTAAATTTTCAACAGAACAAGTGAATTTAATAAAATATTTATTAACCTTTAACCGCCGAACATTGGAACAGTTTCCTGCAATTTTCGACTCTGTCACATAGCGAGAAGATGTAATTTACAATTTCACTTCGTCGGCAATATCACACGACGGCGGTAAAATGATTTTACAGTACATATGGTGCTACTTTACCGCACGAGTGCGGTAATCAGTAGATAACGTGCATATGTCGAAACTTTAAAGAGCCATATGTACTGTAAAACGTTGTACGATACACGTGCGAACAAGTAATTCGCAACTCGTGTCGATTTAAAACACTCCCTTCGGTCGTGTTTTAATTTATCACCACTCGTTGCGAATTTCCTGTTTTCTGCACTTGTATCGTAATGTACTAAAAAAGGCGGCTAGGAACAAGAGATATTAAAAGATTGTTTTAAAAACCCGACTGCTTTTCGAGTTTTAAACCAATGAACTACCACAATTAACCTGAATATAACGACGTATTTGAATGTTAAATCCATCGAGCATTTGAATTTGGCGGCAAAAATCCGCCAGTTTGTTTTATTTTTATTTTGATATACCCAGTGTCACTCTCACAGTAAATACGAATCTAACGACACCTCTCAAGCTCAAATCCATCGCGCCGTTCAGGCTGCAGAGCGTGCCAAACAATTATACATACATACTCTTGAAAAACTTAACCCTCCTTCTGGCGCAGTCGGGTAAAAATCATCACAAATTATAACGTCTCCGATGTCACTCTGTGTCATTCCTGTATAGATGTGGCTATGTGGCAGCCCCAGGCCAGTCCGCCCGCCGGGACACCTGCACACGCATTTGAGTTTATATTATAAAATCTACATACATACATAAACTCACGCCTTTATTTTTAAGAGTGCGCAGTACGTTCGGTTCTCCATACAAACGTATTTACGCTCTCATTTTAAAACGCCATGCTAGAATAACGTGAAACTTTGTAGACACAATGGGATTCGGCATATCTAGGTCAGAAATTAATTTCTGCTGCTTGAAATTATAATGAAGAAATAATACAGCGATTATTAAGGTTTTCATACAAGCCGTAAAAAACTCAAAAAACCGCTGTATTTTTTTTTCTTTTACAATTTCTAGCAACAGAAACTATTTTTCGACCTAGATATGCCGGATTCCATTGTGTATACAAAGTTTCATGTTATTCTAGCATGGCGTTTTAAAATGAGAGCATAAATACGTTTGTATGGAGAACCAAGCGTACTGCGCTCTCTTAAGTACCTTTTGAATATATCAAACTATAAGTAGTTGTTACGTTGCGAGATTTGACGATCTTTGAGTTAAAAATAAAACGGCCGTTTTTCTTTCGACCAATAGATTGACGAATACCCACAACAACAACGTAACAACACACGTACAACGTAATAACTTTTTCAATGCATTCAAAAGGTAGAAAAATACAAAATACAGGGTGACATCGGAGACGTGACCAGAAATTATATGACTCGATAAAGTATTGAAGGACAAACTCAATAAAGATGATATCACAGTTCCTACTTACAATATTGACTATTATTTCTCAAATTATCAACAGAAAAAATAATGTTTCATACAACATGGTCACCCTACACCACACGACGTCTTGTCATCCCTCATACAACGTGTGTCAAAAGTGATAGGGTGACCATGACTTAAGTATGGCGTTATTATTTTTCTAGTAAAAAAATTGAAAAAATTAACTCGTTTTATTCGATGTAACAACTATTGCATGGAAAATGCGATCATGTGTAGAGTCTGAAAAATAGCTTCTGATTACGTCTCCGATGTCACCCTGAATAGTAAATGGCGGTCCCTTTTTTAAATATCTATCGTTAAATTTAAATAATATCAATTTTTACGAAGGGCGCTAGTGGACTCGTTAATACCCTCTTAAATGATTGACAAGTGGATAGAATAGAATACAAATTTATTGTCACATAATGCACTTTACAAATAGTTAAAAGTAAACATACTTAAATACTTAATTTATTTCACAAAATAAAACCACGCACATTAATGTGGCAATAGGAGTGAACTCGGCGTTTGCTGCGATACAGACTAGCTGCACACAGCGCTGGTTTTCAGTTCACCCCTAATGACAACTGGTTTAACAAAGTGGCGGGTGCTTATATTAACCAATGGATGGAAAAGTTGAAAGGGGAAGACCTCGGCGAACGTACTCCGACCAAATCGGAGACATTCTGCAGAAAGGCCAGCTCAAGAGTACCCTAAATCGGCGCGCATGCATGACAAATGTTATTTATTTATTTATTTACAATAATACAATGCAAGCTTACAGTATGGACACCAAATCGCTTACATGCTAAAATAAACAAAAAAGATAACATGCACAGGTAAAAAATGACATAAATGATAATTATAATATCATTCCATTAATTGACAATTCAAAAATATCCTAGCAATGTTGCACAAGTATGCCAAAGTATCGGCGAACATGTCAGCGTGTTCGTGCTGAGTGAGCATTAGATGCAGTTATGAGAGTTCATGAAGCGAAAGTTGTATGTCTGGATCGTAGCAAATGGAAATCCGTGATCTCTGCCTACCCCTCTGGGAAACAGGCGTGATTATATGTATGTATAATTATCTTACACAAACCGACCTAGATCCAAACTAAGCAAAGCTCGTACTATGGGTACTAGACGACGATATACATACTTATAAAGATAAATACATAGAAAAAATCCAAAGATTCAAAGATTCAAAGAGTTTTATTTGTCCATCATAGGTAATAACAAGGTGTTTACAATTTTTCGTATCACTATGTGGTGCCTGTCGGCATACAAATATAATTGTCAAAATCATACATAAATTCATTAAATAAAATTGGAATTGCAATGTATATTATTTCAAAATATGTCATGGTGTGTAAAACAGATAAGTTAAAATCAATATCATACAATTGTTATAGGCATACAGGTCCAGTTTCTAATAGAAATAATAATAATGCATCATAAGTATTCATCAGTCAAAAATTCTGCTACAGAGTAATAGGCCTTATCTGTAAGATATGCTTTTAAACATTTCTTAAAATCGACTTCGTTTCCATTTTTTGCGAGGATGTTCTGTGGAAGCTTGTTATAAATTTTATGAGACATGCCAAGAATACTTGAAAATAAAATATAAGTAAATATTGGGGGACAATCTTACACACATCGACCTAGTCCCAAACTAAGCAAAGCTCGTACTTTGGGTACTCGACGACGATATACATACTAATATAGATAAATAAATACTTAAATACATATAAAGCATCCAAGACCCAGGAACAAATATCCGTGCTAAATGCACAAATAATGCCCTGGCCGGGATTCGAACCCGGGACCGCTAGCTTCGGAGGCAGTGTCACTACCAACTACGTTAAACAGGTCGTCGCCATTGTAAAGTTCATGTCTTTTAATGTGAAAGTTTATTAGTCAGTGTCAAATTTAACTAATACACTTGTTTCTTGACAATTTTAACTAATAATTATTTATTTTATTTGTAATTCCTTTATCTTTTAATGCATTTTGTAATTTGTATATTTTAATGTTCTCTGTTTGACAATTTATTCTTTGATATGTTTTTTTTTTTTTCCTTTATATGTAATAATACTCATAATTTATCGTGTAAGTGCTTTGGTGTGATTGTATGCTGTGAACTTACATTGTATTAAATAAAATAAATAAATAATAAATAAATAAATAAATGTCAGAATGAAAGCTGGTAGTATTTTGCCATTTGACTAGTATCTGACCCGCTGAGCGTGATATCCAGGGAGCGAAACTTTGGTGCCGGTGACATCATTGTGACGCAAATTCACATATAGGATGATTTTATATAAACAACATTGCGACACTCCAATGATTATTAATAATGCAATAATGGTAATGTAAATTTTATTTTTTATTAATAAGAAACGACTATTTATATTGAAAATAATGGAAATATTAAAATAATTACAAAGACAATAAGAAAAAAATATTTTACTAAGTAAGTAATTGTAAAAAATATATTCGGATAAATGAAAAACAATAAATTAAATTTCGTGGGTTGTCGAAAAATAGGCAGAACGATTGAAATTCAAACACACTATCGCATCTTCTAATTTAAATACATATCTACATACATATACTGTACATAATGCCTGTAATCGCAACTAAAACAAAATTATTCTTGTAAGTTAACCTTGCATCATCAAAATCGATTCCTTCAATAATCCAGATAAAAACACACTGTATGTAACTTGACGTCATACGTCTGTCATCGGCACCAAAGTTTCGCTCCCTGGATCACCAGGCAGCCTATAAAGTGGTCGTGTGTCGTCGTGCCCACCACGCCTACAACCACTAAAAAGGTCGGAGTGGAGGTGTATCAATAAAAAAAAACAACCACAACCACAACAACAACCACTAAAAAGGTCGGTGTCCTTACACAGTAGGCATATCAATCGATAATATCTCGGATTCACTCCTATCGCACGGTTCAGGTTGACCCTTTGAACGCTTTCATATTTGAATGAAGTGATCACTCAGACGCCAAGGTATCAAAAAATGATGTCACTTTTTTTATTATTATCATTAAAAGCCTATAAAGCGTCCCACTGCTGGGCAAAAGCCTCCCCTCTTAATTTCCACTCGTCCCGGTTTTAAGCAAATTTTGAGCATAAAATGATGTCACGTTTACACCTTCACTCCGACCTTTTTAGTGGTTGTCGGCGTGGTGGGCCCGACGACACACGACCACTTTATAGGCTCTTGGCGTTCAAAGGGTTAAGTAAACCGGCACACTTACCTTGCCTTTGAGATGCACCAGTTTGTTGTGGTTGTATAACGCCGCCTCGTACGAGAAAGTAGATGAGCAGAGAGAGCAGTGAAACGGTCGTTCGCCTGTGTGACTCCTCATGTGACCTTCTAGAGTCTTCTTCGTCTGAAATCAAATCAAAATCTTATTAATTCTAGACGAGCAGTTACCCTTGTGGTATCTGACCCTAAGTTTTTTTTTTTTTTTACTCCGGATAGGTTTGCGCTTGACCACAAATCACCTGATGGTAAGCGATATTGTGGTCTAGGATGGAGCGCTCTTACCTAGTAAAAACCGGTTCACTCTCGTCTTGAAGACCGTAAGGTTGTAGTTTTCAGGGAACAAGGATTCCGGCAAGGAGTTCCACAGCTTGGCTGTTCTCACAATAAAGGAGGAAGCGAAACGCTTCGTGCGAGTTTTTGGAACTGCCACCGTAAAACGATGTCGCCTTGCCGTATCCCTGGTCGTCCGATGGTAGAAGGGAGCGGGGGGTATTATACTGTGCAGTTCATCAGCACACTCCCCGAAATGCAACCGATAGAAAACCGAAAGACTAGCAACTTTGCGGCGATGTTCTAAACTGTGCAGTTTCGCATTGCAAAGAGAGTCCTTTCCTATGAGCTTCCTGGCACGTTTCTCGATTGTTTCCAACGCCTCAAGCTGGTAATTAAAACTAAATAAAAAACATGCATACATACATAAACTCATGCCTTTATTCGCAAATAGGGTAGGCAGAGCACCTGAAAATTAATTTTCAGTGACACTCTTTGGACCCGGGTATGTCCTTAAACTACGACCAAGACCACCGGGGATTGGGCAGCAGCATTCCTAGAGTGCGGTGGGGATACTGCGATCGCCAACCCGCATGCCAACATGGCGATTATGGCATTTACCCCCCATGAAATTGGGGGAGGCCTATGTCCAGCAGTGGACGTCCTAGGGCTGATGTGGTGATGGTGGACACTTTTTATACCACGTCGGCGGCAAACAAGCGTACAGCCCGCCTGCTGGTAAGCGGTCACCGCAGCCTATGGACGCCTGCAACTCAGGGGGTGCCACATGTGCGTTGCCGACCCTTTAAAAAATCTTTTAGCAATTGCAGGTTTAAATAATAATAAATCATCATCGTCCTAGCGTTGTTCCCAGTACAGTTGCATCCTGAAGGATGCCTGGGGTCCGCTACCTAATCACAAGAGTTGTCGTAGGCACTAGTTTTTACGGAAGCGACTGCCATCTGACCTTCCAACGCGAGGGGGAAACTAGACCTTATTGGGATTAGTTTTGTCAAGTGAGTGGGCAACTTGACTGTTAGAAGTTCTCAAGCCGCCCGGAGGCCTCTAACTTGGCTTAACGACTGCTATCATAGACAGCAACTGGGATCAACGGCTTAACGTGCCTTCCAAAGCACGGGAGCGCTCAGTTAGTAACCACTCAAAGCGGTCACCCATCCAAGGACCGACCTCGCCCGACATTGCTTAACCTCGCATACCGCACGCGGTACGCGGGCGCCGCTGGGCCACGAACGCTCCTAAAAATAATATTAAATATATATTTAATAATAAATTTATACTTTTTGTTTAGTGTTACTCAGCCTGTCTAAGAAGCTGACGAACCTTGGTTCGAATCCCGGTAATGGTATTTGTGTGATGACCATGAATATTAGTATCTAAGTCTTGGATTTTTCCTATGTATTAAAGTCTTTTTGGTGTTCACGCGATCACACGATTTCTGACAAAGATATTGGATGAGTAGAACACCACCCTTGGTATTCCACTCATCCAATATACAGGATGATTCGGGAGACGTGAGCAAGATCAACACTACAGATTCAGTAGATCATAAGCTACTCCTTCGTACCACTATTAGTAAAATTAACGTTCATTTATCTTTGGTGTTGAAAACAAAATGTGTTAAAATATTTACGAAATTCCTTCAGTCAAGTGATACGTTTCAAATTGAATGTCATCTGAGTCCGATTACTTTTGAAGTATCGTATTTCACTCAATGTGACAATTTACTTTCTTCGTAATTAAAGTGCTGTCAGAACAGTTAGAGGTTTAATCTTCATAAACCAGTTGTTGTAGGGTGACCATGATTGTAGAGAATTAAACTTTAACTTAACAAAAATTAAAATACAGGAAAAAGGTATGGGTGTTTCACTTAAATACAATGGTGAACGATTCATTTCCATTTACTATGTATGTAGTGTTGGTCCTGCTCACGTCTCCTGAATCACCCTGTATTTGTCCAATATCCATTTGATCAAAGAAATTGGATGATTTCATCAAACTTGGAAGGGACCCCGACATTTGATCAAAGATTCTGATGACATTTAAAACAATATGGCTACGCATGAAAAAAAATAAAACTTGGACAAAGATATTGGATAAGTGGAATGGGCCTCCGTCAAAGAAATTTGATCAAAGATTGGACAAAGAACTTGAATGAGTGGAATACCACCCTTACACAAAACACATTGTTGTATACAATGTCCATTGTGGTACGCGATGACCGGCTCGTTAAAAAAAACTCAGTGTCGTTACGTGGTGTCCATTGTGTTACGCGATGTCACGTTTGTTACAAGACGTCCATTGTGTTACGTGATGACCAGCTCGTTAAAAAAACTCAGTGTCGTTACGTGGTGTCCATTGTGTTACGCGATGTCAGTTTTGTTACACGATGTCCATTAAGTTACGCACCGTATACGCCTTGCCGCAAGTGTCGCACACGTGGTTGCGCACGGCGCGCAAGTTGCGGTGCACCATTCGTATGTGCGTGCGCAGTACGGGGCGAGAGGAACACGCCTGAAAATGTCAGGAGGCAAACATAAGGTTACATATATAATTTTACAGTACATATGGTGCTATATTAGCGCACGAGTGCGGTAATCAGCAGATTACGTGCATATGTCGAAACTTTAAAGAGCCATATGTACTGTAAAACGTTGTACGACACACGTGCGAACAGGTAATTCGCAACTCATGTCGATTTAAAACACTCCCTTCGGTCGTGTTTCAATTTATCACCACTCGTTGCAAATTTCCTGTTCTCTGCACTTGTATCGTAATGTACTATTATGCCACACCTGGCCAAAAAGTGGATTTTATTTTATCGCACGCCACGCGTACGGAAAAAGCCACTTTCTGGCCAATTGTAGTAATAAAATGGTGTACACAACACGGGAGGTAATAAATAAAGCCCTCGATCGCATATATCCATGCATGCACCCTCATTCCATGATTTGGATGTATCCTCGCCTACAGCTCGGGCCGGAAAATCTGCGATTTCAGCCTTTTTTTGCTTTACCGATGTGGGCATTATGTCAACGCCCAATAAATATGTACCTACTGTTTTTAATGTTTTATTTGAATTCTGATTTATTTATATTTTGCGTCAAATTAATTCAACTATTTATATTATTTTAATTGAAATTATATATTATGTCAAATCTAATTATGTTTTAGGGTGGTATTCCACTCGTCCAATATCTTTGTCCAATTTCTTTGTCAAATCTTTGATCAAAGTTCTTTGACGTAGGTCCATTCCACTCATCCAATATCTTTGTCCAAGTTTTATTTTTTTCCATACGTAGCCATATTGATTTAACTGTCATCGGAATTTTTGATCAAATGTCGGGGTCCCATCTTAGGGAGGTATTCCACTCATCCAATATACATTTTAGATCAAAAAAATTGGATGATTTCATCCAACTTGGATGTGACCCTGACATTTGATCAATGATTCTGATAACAGTGAAATCAATATGGCTACGCATGAAAAAGAATAAAACTTGGACAAAGATATTGGATGAGTGGAATGGGCCTCCGTCAAAGAACTTCGATCAAAGATTTGACAAAGATATTGGATGAGTAGAATACCACCCCGTATTGAACTCATCCAATATCTTTTTCCAATATCTTTGATCAAAGAAATTGGATGATTTCATCAAACTTGGATGGGACCCCGATATTTGATCAAAGATTCCGATGACAGTTAAATCAATATGGCTACGCATGAAAAAAAAACTTGGACAAAGATATTGGACGAGTGGAATACCACCCTTAGTTTGATGAAACCCTTAAGTCAAAAGTTATTAAATTTCATAAGTTATTATTGGCTATCAAAAAAAACATTTAATTTATAAAATCTATGACCAAGGAGCCATTTATACTGGAACTTTTTAAATTTACTATTTGGGGTTTCTTTGATTGGTTGAGGCAATGTATTACGTGTGTTAACGCATATTACACTAAATTGTTTTCTAAACCTTGCAGTTTTTTGCTGTTTGTCTACAACAACACGGTCACAATTTCTCGTACTGCGAAGATATATATCTCTTGTGGTTTTAAACAGATAACTGTACTTCCTAACAAATTTAGAGACTTCATAAATTTACAAACATGGAAGTGGTAGTACACATAATTCTCCATATCGCCTATATCGAACTATAAAGAACAAGTGATGTTATTATGGTACTTCTGTAAGATGGAGGTATTGCCCTAGTCGGCTTGTTCCAAATATGAGTAATATGACATTCCGCTGTACCCTCTGCCTCTCTAAATAGCTTGTAATAATATGTCCCGTAATCTTCACTTACAAAATCGCAGTCCGGCATGGTGCAACGTATTGGAGTCACTTTTAGATGGACGGCAAAGTTGTGTTCCTCAAGGCGGGCGGCCTTGAGGAATTTCTTGTCACAAAGTGGACATTTGTACCTGGAATTACAAATGGACTGACTGAATCCGGACTTCGACAAAACAAAAAATATTTTCGTCAATTTTATATATATAACCTTTACCTGACGTGGTATACGTCTCACAGACGTCATGTCTATATTTTGAACTTTGTCACCGTGACATAAAGTGTTACTTTGACAGTGCTCTAAACCAGGGATGTAACAGAGTTCTGCTTCTGCTTCCGCAAATGCGGAAGTTCCGCTTGAATTTACACTTCCGCATCGCATCCGTTTCTGCTATTTTTGATGCGGAAGTCATAGCGGATGTCAAAGCTTAGCGCGGCAGTGGGACATGGGCGACGCGCATTAGAAACAAACAGGTTTATACCAGTCATTGTCGGCGCCCGGCTTGCCACGTGCTGCACTTATTAGTAGTTTTGTTTTCGTTCGTATTATTAATTTAAAAACTCTGTTCGTACAATGTTTTTTTATTTTTTTTAAACCTAAAAGGTCTCACATTTTTAATGCTAAAATAAAAATTATTAATATTTAGATTATTTTTTTAAACGGACCTGCCCTTAAGCTGCGCTTCTGCTTCTGTTTCCGTTTCCGTTTTAAGTTCCGCTTCCGCTTTCGCATCCGTTAAACTAAATTTTAAACATCCGCTTCCGCTTCTGCTTCCGTTAAAACCACTTCCGTTACATCCCTACAGTCTAAACACATCCTCAGTTAAAGGTTGATGAAAAAATTTGCCGACTCTAAAACACGATTCTGAAAATCCTCTTTAAACAGTTATATGCCTTTATTTTTACTTTTTTGCTTAGGTGAGAGTTTCATTTCATAACACAATTACATCATTGACCGTGATTGTGTTATGAAATGAAACTCTAACTAGTAAGAAGTTTGCTGGTTTATATTTTACGTGTAGAGTTGTTTTTTTATTCAAATCATCAGTTTTTTGATTTACGAGTATATCAGGGTGGCCCCTGTAACAGGAGCAAATATTTTAAAGAACCCTTCCTTAGAGCATTCGTAACTCCCCGTGTCGCACCAACTCCCTTAACAATCGGACACTTTACGCTCGAAGTTGTAGACGATTACATATACCCAGGACAGATTGTCCAGTTAGGTAGGTCCAACTTCGAGAAAGAGGTTAATCGTCGAATCCGACTCGGCTGGGCAGCGTTTGGGAAGCTACGGCACATCTTTTCGTCCAATATTCCGCAGTGTCTCAAGACGAAAGTCTTTGACCAGTGTGTGTTGCCAGTGATGACATATGGCACTGAAACCTTACTATGGGCCTCATAAGAAGGCTCAAAGTCACCCAAAGGGCAATGGAGAGAGCTATGTTGGGAGTTTCTCTGCGTGATCGCATCAGGAATGAAGTTATCCGCAGCAGAACCAAAGTGACCGATATAGCCCAGCGAATCGCTAAACTTAAATGGCAGTGGGCGGGGCACATAGCACGTAGAACCGATGGCCGTTGGGGCGGAAAGGTTCTCGAGTGGCGGCCACGTACCGGAAGGCGTAGCGTGGGCAGGCCCCCCACACGGTGGACTGATGACCTGGCGAAGGTCGCGGGTGTCCGCTGGATGCGGGTGGCGCAGGACCGGTCATTGTGGAAGTCTTTGGGGGAGGCCTATGTCCAGCAGTGGACGTCTTTCGGCTGACATGATAATGATGATGATGAGTTTTTGATATTTTTTTTCGTTTTATAATGTGTTTTTAGTAATAAATAGTAATTAATATCACTCTAGAAGAGTATAAAAATACTATGTGTATTTTCGAAGAAAAAAAATAGGAAAATACTTTATTTTAGACTGGGACCACTTGAACATAATTGCTTGCTTACTCGTTAGTGGAGCGTTTAATGTTTTGCTCCTGTTACAGGACCAACCCTTTATATAGAAACGTACGCGGGCGAAGAACGCGGCATATCGAGCTACCACTATACTGTTTTTCACGTAAGAAGAGTCCGGTGACAGCTGTCAACCCAGTACAAATTATGTCATTATACGTCAAAAATGACATAATTTGTACTGGGTTGACAGCTGTCACCGGACTCTTCTTACGTGAAAAACAGTGTAGTGAGCGAAAGACAAAAAAATAGGTATTGTCAGCGTTTTAACTTAAAGCGCAGGGTAGGGCAAGCCATTCTCCATACGAAGGTTGTGCAAGTTTTTTGCGTTAGTTTTGGCACTTCAGCATTTAATTTTATTTTTTATTGGTACACATTGGATATACGCAGAACTTGTTGTTGAAATTTTGCATTATTTAAAAAATAATAAGTAAAATGTTTACATCGCATGTTAGAAACCTTACCTCTTACTCGCTTATTTCTGTATGCTTTCCAAATAAATAAATAAATATAAATAAAAAAATACAAAAAATAATTAAAATTAAAAAAAGATAAACATCCGGATAGCTAACAAAAAAAATAAGCATATGGACCAAAAATAGTAACTGGTGTGCAAACACAAACGAAGAAAAACTTGCACAAAGTTTGTATGGAAAGAGCTTTCCCACCCCTTCGCCTTAAGTGGCAAGAAGGTCACAACTATGCACCTAGTAACGTAACGAGATAAAATAATTGTACTTACTTCAGTTTAGCCGGGTCGACATGTTTAAGGTTGTACTTCTTGTGTTGGTAATACGACATACGATTCTTGAACGTCATATCGCACTGGAAAGGTATAAAAAAAATTTTTTTACAAGTCCACTTAGCGGAATTATATTTTCCAACCCAAAATGAAAAATTTATAAATTTATCACCCCGGGCGGAACTTGAACCCGCGACCTCTGGAATCCGTCTAACCGTCCGTCCGTGAACTGATTGAAAGATTCATCGCCTCGGGATAACCCGCGGTAGCTCAGTTGGAAAGAGCGATGGACAGATTCCAGAGGTCGCGGGTTCAATTCCTGCCCGGGGTGATCAATTTTACATTTTCGGTTGGAAATTAAGAAAATAATGTTTAAACATAACGTGAGTCACACGTCACTTCATATATGAAATTATAGTACGCACATTTAAGTTACACATTCAAAAAAACGTTCGGTCATTCAATATATATTAATTAAAATCAATGATTGGACGGGACAAAACTTAAATCGCTTTGCTTTAATTTTTAAAGAGAGTTTAGTGTGCGTCACTAAATGGACCTCCGTAGCTTTCTTGATGGGGAAATTTTAATTGACACAAAATATAGGAATAGAAACAAACTTCATCGTACAACAGATGCCGCCAGTGCCAACAGATGGGTTTGTCATGTGGAGACACATTTAATTAGGCTACCTGCTTTCTTATACGGATACTGTGTTAATCATCAATATATAACCTGCCTATTAGACACTAGTGGATCTGTGAGCTGTAGACCTAGCAAAATAAATATTTTCAAAATTCAAAAATTTAATTAACTGGCTCGACAAAAAAATCTATATGATTATAACCTGCTCACAAAATTTCACGAGAATCGGTTGAGAAATACGACCTGCAGAGGAGAACATCTGGACAGACAGACAGACAGAAATACGAAATAATTTTTGTCGAAAACTGAAACAGAGACGCTTCGCTCGCTCGGTCAATTACATATCGATACGTCGAAGAGATAACATGTGATTCATTCATATTTCCTAATCATAATTAGGATCCTTATCAGCCAGCACTACACCACATGGCGACCCTGCCAACATTCAAACCTGGAATCTTCTCATCACTGATTCAACTAGTGTGACTAGCTGTACCAATGTGTTACCAAGTAGACAAATAGAAGGGTTAGTTATGGAGGTACACATCGTACCTCAACACAGTAGAGGCGTGCGGGCTGTGCGTGCGTCACCAAATGGACCTCCATCGCCTTCTTGAAGAGGAACTTCTTGTCACAATGCGGACAGGAATACTCTTTCTCGCCGCGGTGGATGCTGAAGAAGATATTTTATAAGTACAAAAACTGTACCGATAAAATGGGAAAAGCTTCCCGTATGACATTGACATAAGATTGAAATTTACCTGCCTAGAAGCGTTTTCACGAATAGTACAATAAAATGGCGAGTGTTTGTTTTTATTTTTTATTTTAGTTGGTAGCGAGTCCCGGGCGAAGCAAGCGAGTTTTATCTTTGAATGCAGTTTTCGTTCTTATTAAAAATAAAGGAATGTCTCCTTTAAGTAAAATGAGCCAACTTAAGAGTCTAAGGTTGTTTCTTTGTTGTGTTGTTTATTTTTCCACACTGTATTGTATTGTAAATGTAGGACTTACAACAAATGCGTTCTCAACGACGTCCGATCCCTAAAGGTCTTCCCACAAAGCTCGCACTTCTGCCGTTCCGCGTGGTTCTTCATATGGTTCCGCAGTTTCGCCAGCGACCTGCATTAACATCGTATTTAGAGCGTGCCTAGAAAATTACGCGTTCTTTGGAACTGTACTGATCATATTTGTAAGCAATAAAAACTAATTCTGAAACTTTTTTGATCCTGATTCTTCGGGCGTCTCGACTGAACTGGATTCTCCGTACAGACGTAGTTTCGTTCTCATTTTAAAACGCCATGCTGAAATAACATGAAACTTCGTAAACACAATGGGATCCGCGATATCTCATAAGCCGGAAATAGTTTTTGTTGCTAGAAATTGTAATAAGAAATAAACACAGCAAGTATTTCATTTTTTTTAGGTCTTGTATGAAAACCTTAATAATCGCTGCATTTTTTCTCCATTATAAATTCAAGCAACAGAAACTGATTTCCGGCCTAGATATGGGCGATCCCATTATGTATACAAAGTCTCATGTTATTCCAGCCGTTTTAAAATGAGAGCGAAACTACGTTTGTATAGAGAACCGAGCTTCCTGGGGACTCTTAAAGCCGAAACATGATTGCTTAAAATTAGGTCTTTATTTATTTACTTCAGGCTGATCGTGATCATAAACTTTATTTTTATTAAAAATGAGATTGCTCTTGGCCAGCATTTAGCCAGGGGGCAAAGATGAGGCCGACGATGAAAGGAGCTCACCTAGAAGATGCCTATATTATAATCAGCATATATTCGTCCCAATGGTAGGCACATACCTCCCCTCATTAATTAATTCAGACTTTCCTTTTAAGAATGCTCGGTACTACTTCATTGATAGTAAAGGATGATTCACGGTAGGCCATTCCGTGTCCGGGCCGGCCCGTTTTCTTCTAGAGAAATACGCCGGCCGTTCCGTTTGCTGTCATAGAAAACGGGCCGGCCCGGACACGGAACGGTCTAGTGTGAATCATCCTTAAATCTGCAGTCAACGATAACGGACTTTTTGGATACAACAAACAATGCCATTGTTTGAATACAATCTTTCTATAAAAAGTCTTTGTATAAACAGCTTCTTCAAATACTAAAGACTATAGTTAATTAATTGTCAATCAAAAAACCAATTTAGCAAAGTCATAACAAGAAGTCATTATTTAAAATGGCGGCTTGTTTAGCCTAGTTGGTAGTAACACTGCCTCCGAAGCTAGAGTTCCCAGGTTCGAATCCCGGCCAGGGCATTATTTGTGCATTTAGCACAGATATTTTTTCTTGGGTCTTGGATGTATTCTATGTAGTTAAGTATGTATTTATCTATATAAGTATGTATATCGTCGACTAGTACCCATAGTACAAGTTTTGCTTAATTTGGGACTAGGTCAAAGAAGATATATACTAACGTAACAAGAAGCGACACCTAAGCATGTGTGCTGTAAACCCGTCTCGCGGCTATGTGTGCGTGTCCGGACGTGAACGGGGGTGCGCGAGGGGCGCGCGGTGTGTGGACAGCTAGCCGCGGCAAGATGAATCGCAGGGGTGCCGCTCGCTTCAACATTCGCTCGCGTGACGTGCGCTCACACAACAGAGATCGGTCGGCCGGTAGCGGGCGTGTAGTTTTACTTGAAATTCGTTAGAATTTATCATTTGTAATTCAATGTAATCAACTATGGCTGGAGCTTTTTATTGCTGTGTCTACGGTTGTGACAGTAATACCAAAAGCCACAAAGGGAAAAGCTACTTTAGGCTACCTACCGATCCAGATAAGTTAGTTATAAAAATTTATATGTTGTGTCCTTCCCTACATTTAGAATTAAGACTTCACCTAAAATCCGTTTTTAACCGACTTCAAGATTTCAAAGGAGGAGGTTATCAATTCGGTTGTTTGTTTTTTTTTTTTAATGTTTGTTACTCCATAACTCTGTCATTTCTTAACCGATTTGGAAATTTCTTTTTTTGATTGTAAGTATATATATCCAAGTTGGTCCCGTTTTTGTCAAAACGCAGTTCTGATGATGGGATCCATGAGGAATTGAGGGAACTCCTCAAATCTTAAAGGCAAACATATAGCGATTTTTGTGTTTTTAACAACAAGTCAAGCATTTTTATCCAAAAATGTGACATTGGATGAAGTGGAACTGCTGATGATGATCAGAACAGAACTCTTCAACGACGAAAAGTTCAAGTTTGGCGATTTGTCCTCCTAGCTGTGTTTGTTAAGCAAGTTCTATTTTCACGATAAATTTTTGTCATGCTCGATTTCTGATGATGGGATCCATGAGGAATTGAGGGAACTCCTCAAATCTTAAAGGCAAACATATAGTGATTTTTGTGTTTTTATCAACAAATCGAGCATTTTCATACAAAAATGTGACATTTGATGAAGTGGAACTGCTGATGATGATCATAACAGAACTCTTCAACGACGAAAAATTCACGTTTGGCGATTTGTCCTTCTAGCTGTGTTTGTTAAGCAAGTTCTATTTTCACGATTGATTTTTGTCATGCTCGAGTTCTGATGATGGGATCCATTAGGAATCGAGGGAACTCCTCAAATGTGAAAGGCACACAAATAGTGATTTTGGTATTTTCAAGAACTAATCAAGCATTTTCATTCATAAAAGTGAAATTTGATGAAGTGGAACTGCTGATGATGATCAGAACGGAACTCTTCAACGACGCGTGGTTCACGTTTGGCGATTTGTTTTCTTCGTTTTGTTTGTCAAGCAAGCAAGGTTTTTTCATGATTCCATGAGGAATTGAGGGTACTTAGTCTTCTACCATTATAAACATAAATTATAGCCATTTTTATTTTATTGTATATCTATCTAAGAGTGCACCATCTAAGTATAATAATCTTTTACCGGCCTCCCCCATTGAAGTCGGTGTTTTTATTTCTTAAAAATTATTTAATTCGAAAGACCTAAGAAAGACGAAAGATTGGTATGAGTATGGATGCATTTTGACTTGCAATACATTAAGAAGTACCTACATCTTCGGAATAAATTAAACAAAAAAAATGAAATGGCGAAATAGATGAAATGTCAATTGAGTCTTTCAAATTATACTTAACGCGGGTGTCGCGGTCGCAGTGAATGACTTCATTTCATGTCATATAATTTCTATGGATTGAGGTTTAAATATTTTTTATATTATTGTTATTATTTTAGCATACAATTATATTCATGTGAAGCTTAGATTTACACAAGAAAAGTAAGTTTCCATATTATGAGAAGTTTTGTAGGTACCTATTTTACGAGCTTTTAGTAAGTTTTCTCCTGACTCAGTGCATCTGTCTGTCTGTTTATAATCAAAACTTACATATTAAATTTGACTAGCTTCCCGGTGTTTGATTGATGAATATCATGATCATTGAATAAACATTATTTCCTCTTGCCAAGGCAGCTACATTGCCAACCCTATGCAACAGACGTGCCGTTACAAGGTCACCGGCGCTCGACTCACACCGATAGGCCGTGTCGCCCCCCTGACTAGGTCGATTTGTGTAAGATTGTCCCTCAATTTTTTTAATAAGGCAACTCATCTCTTCTGGTTGAGCTCGCTTCATCGTCGGCCTCATCTTTGCCCCATGGCTAGATGCTGGCCACGAGCAATCCCATTTGTAATAAAAAAAATGTTACTACGCCAGTCAGGACTTTCTAAATGAACGACATAATATTATGCCTGACTTTGACACATAACTACTATTTAATAATAATAATAATGTTGTTATTAACACCTATTGTATACTGTTCTTGCAAAATAATAATAATAATGATAAATGAAATGATGGTGATGATGAAATGATGATGAACTTAAAATTTGATCTGCATTAAAAAAGTACTAACACTAGCAAGAAGATTTTTGAAACGTACTAACAATTCTTTTATGTATAAGTAACATAAGGTTACTCAAAATAGGTAAATGTTTAAAAAAAATATCTTTTTTACCCCAGCGGTACGAAAATGGCGGCAAAACCGCCAGTGAACAAAATTCAATTTTGCTGCGAGTGTGCAAAAACCTTTTTCATATCGTAGGCAAGTCCCAGGTTTTCTTTTCATACTGCGGGGTGTAATACAAACTTAGAACATTTAAACTTCATTCTCTAGCGAGGGACTCGAAGACACGAGATGCAAATATCTTTGCTCACGTGTGGTGTGATACGAGTACATACAACTTGTCACCTCAGCGGCGAGAACATATAACGCAAAGGAATAGTGATAGACTTCTGAATGGCGCAAACCTTTTAAAGATGTCTGCCCGTCAGGAACTTATGTTTGCATGTTTGCTGTTTGATACGATACACACAAAAACGCCATCTTATTTATATAAGAAGCTCACTTGGTTCTCAAACAGTTACCATCTTGTCAGAGGTTCTCGAGCGATCGTATTGCAGTTCCCCCGACATCGGTCGGCTGCTTTTAAGGGAAGTTTTCAGTATCGGGCCACAAAGTGTTGGAACAATATACCGCCACCAATTCGTGAAATAAAGAATAGAAATTAATTCAAATTAAATTATCGCCTACATCTTTTAAAAATACAAAAACAGAATCCTTAAATTTCACGTTCTCCCATCTAAAGAAGTTAAATCAGGCCTCTATAGAACACTATGAAATTGCACACTCACGATTTTCGTAAATAGGTATATATATATATGTCCACGCACCCACGCACAGACAAAACACACACATAGCGTTGCACTGGTCGTTCTTTAATAATTACTAGTCTTAGTAGGGTCCTGGCAGAATATCAGCGATGTGGTCTCCTGCCGCATCAATAATGCTGAGCCAGCGCCCATTCTCTGCCACGACACATGGCTCCCATGTACTATTGTAATTTGTCTGATTTTGTTACTTAGACCCTAAGTTGCATGCTCTTTATCTTAATTGTCATAAAAATGCCATGTATATTGTGGGTACTGAATAAAGTTCTATCTATCTATCATAGACAGAATGAAGTTACTTATGTAAACTAATCTACGATAAGAATTAAAGGTTAAGTTTTTTTCACGTTTGCAGCAAAATTGCATTTTGCTCACTGGTTTCAAGCAGGAAAAGTCGTTTTCACGCTCGCAGCAAAATTGCATTTTGCTCACTGGCGTCAAGCAGCAAAACCGCTATTAAAATAACAATTATCTATATCTAGTTGTAACAGTTATAAGTGTAGTGCGTTACTCGGCGGTGAGGCCGCAGCGGCGGCACGTGTGCGTGGGCGCGGCGCCGTGCGCGCGCGCCGCGTGGTCGGCCGCCACCGCCGCGCGCGACGCGCGCTCGCCGCACTCCACGCAGCGCCATCTACACCACAACTACGTCTTAGGCCCAGTTTTAAGCCATGAGCAAGAGGCCCGCTAAAGTCTGGGTATTTCATTTAAGAGTCCCCAGTAAGCTCGGATCTCCATACAAACGTAGTTTCGCTCTCATTTTAAAACGACATGCTGGAATAACATGAACTTTGTATACACAATGGGATCCGGCATATTTAGGTCGGAAATTAGGTTCTGTTGCTCGAAATTATAATAGAGAAAACATACAGCGATTTTTAATGTTTTCATACAAGACCTAAAAAACTCAAAAAATTCCGGATATTTTTACAATTTTTAGCAACAGAAACTAATTTCCGACCTAGATATGCCGGATCCCATTGTGTATACAACGTTTCATGTTATTTCAGCGCGGCGTTTTAAAATGAGAACGTAAGTACGTTTGTATGTAGAATCGAGTTCAGTCGAGCGTACGGGGACCCTTAAATGGATGTCAAGTCGTCACAAAACTGACACCAAGACATTAAATTAGATAAAATTAATGTTCATTATTAGTTACATTAATATTTTTAGTTCTATAAGCGAGAGCATGTAATTATGTATGTAATTCTATTGCAGTCTGTAGACATGTGTTACGGTCTTGGATTTCCATGTGTAATAAAAAATAAAATAAAACATATGCATTATCATTTAAATATGTCCCTATAGCTGATGGCTACAAATGGTAACGTTACCAGATCGCTTCAGTAAACGGTAAAGTATCACATTAAACTCCCTAAAAATGAGGAGGACCGCCTATATCAGAACATTTTAATTTTAATGGATGGCTACGAAGTTGTCACAAAAATGACAACCTATGTCAAACGCATTCGTTTTGTCACAAAACTGACATATTAGATAGACATAACACTTTCTTTAAAATAATAAGTTTGGAATATTATGTTATTATAAGCTTACAGTTTGGTCATTTTGAGATTAGGTTATTTATGAATTAAGATGATATTTAACAAGGTTACAAGATAAAAGGAATTTCAAATACATATATATTATTACAAGAACAATTAGACATTTTGTATTTTAGACATTTTAGAATAAATGGGATTAGAATATAATCCCATTGGTAATAAGATATTAGGAATGGGATTATATTCTGGTTGTTCTCTATCTAGGTTGTTGCTCTGGCGCTAAGCCAAATCAATCAAATATAATCAAAAATGCAATGTATTTAATCAAACCAATTGTAAATTTCAAACTAATGGGAAAAAATTGAATTTTTGTTAGCAGTGTTACTACCTAATACAAAATTACTTAGAAATCCATTGTAATTTATAAATTATAATGTAATGTTATTGTAAAATAAATGCATCTAATCTAATCTTGGGTACGTAAAACCCCTTTCTTCTCTTGGGTGTCGTTAGAGTCGACTATGGGAACCAGGTTGAAGCATATAGTGGGCGATGGGCTAGCAACCTGTCACTGCGATATCACAGTTTCTCCACTAAACTCAACTAAAAGCGCCACTGAAATTAATTGTCATGTGCTCTGATTATCCCTATTGAGTGTATGTATTTATGTACGTAAAAGGTATACTCACCGCACCCGATGTCTTCTCTTGTGCGCCACCAGTGCGTGGTTATCGCGGCAACGCACATGGCACACCGGACACTCCGACGCCCCAGCAGACTGTGCAAACAGATAAGTATCACCAGTGTTGTCTTTCATATCAATGTAGACAAAATTTTCTGTTACATAGGTGTTCAGAATTCTCATGTTGGCATTGTAAATGTAAAATCAGACCTACAAGAGTATAGTATTTTTTTATACCACGTCGATTACAAACAAGCGTACGCCCCGCGTGATGGTAAGCAGTCACCACAGCCTATGGACGCCTGCAACTCCAGGGGTATCACATGCACCCTTTAAAAATGTATACACTATCTAGCTGTCGCCCACGACTTTGTCCGCGTCTTCGCTCCTATTGGTCGCAGCGTGATGTTATATAGCCTAAAGCCTTCCTCGATAAACGTACTATCCAACACAAAACGAAATTTTCAGTTCGAACCAGTAGTTCCTGAGATTAGCGCGTTCAAACAAACAAACTCTTCAGCTTTATAATATTATTATAGTATAGATTTCTTGAAGAACCCCATAGTCTGGTCCCTCGGGAAAACCTAGGCAGGGACGCAGGTTTGCGCGTTTACTGCGAAAAAGCTTGCGTTTGTCGCATCACCTCGTTTTGAGAGCACTCCCCTAACTGCCACAGCCAATATCGAGATCCTTGGCGTCGACATCTCGAGTGAAGTCCAGTTCCGCGGTCATTTAGAGGGTAAGGCCAAATTAGCCTCGAAAAAGCTCGGTGTGCTAAACAGATCGAGACAGTATTTCACGCCGGCCCATCGCCTACAGCTTTATAAGGCACAGGTCCGCCCACATATGGAATACTGTTCTCATCTTTGGGCAGGGGCACCACAGTACCAGCTTCTCCCTCTGGACCGCATCCAACGGAGAGCGACTCGAATTGTCGGCTGCCAGCGGGTTTCGGAACGGCTTGACTCCTTGGCGCTGCGTAGAAATGTAGCCTCGCTCTGCATTTTCTACCGCATGTATTACGGGGAGTGCTCCGAGGAATTGTTCGGATTAATCCCTGCCACTTCCTTCCGCCATCGCCCAACGCGACAAAATTTCCACCCTCACTACTTAGATGGTTGGCAGTCCTCAACTGTGCGTTTCTCCAGAAATTTCTTGCCTCGCACAGCTAAACTGTGGAATGAACTGTCGCCTGCGGTATTTCCGGACCGATTCGACCTTCAAACCTTCAAGAAAAGAGCGTACTCCCATCTTAAAGGCCGTCAACGCACTTACAACCCCTTTGGTGTTGCGAGTGTCCATGGGCGTTGCCCAGCTATAGTTACCGGGGAGTGTTTGGCCATGTGGTTGTCCAGCTTGAACCGGTGGTTGAACCCCAGCACGCAGTCTTCACAGCGATACTCGTGCCGAGTGAAAACGACGCTCTCGCGCGCGCGTTGTCGCTCCGCCTCCACCTGGAACAAATTCATCATTGTCATCATCACTTTAGTCATTGTCTTCGCCGTCATCATCGTATTGGTATTCTCTCTGCGGCAGGCGTTTAAATATAGCCATTTACGTATATCGTTATGGTTTATAGCATTATTAATCAAAGAAAGTTGGTTTGGATCTGTGAAGATAGGTGCAGTCAGCACCAAAAGTAGCTACGCATATTAACTTAGTATTCTGCTGTTCTTATTAACTTTTCGCATCTATTATGTAAACTCGCGCTCTGTAGGGGCCAGTGTTACTCTTTTGAAAGCTTGCATGTATATACAGATGCCGTCAAACTTCTTGAACACTAGGCGCGGTGGTGGGGGAGAGTTTGCGCATCGTACACATACGTGCAAAAAAAGTACCTAATTTTTATTTCAAATCTCGGTATAATTATTGAGCCCACAACACAAGTCTTAGTGAGCTTATTGTGGGACTAGGTCGATCCGTGTATAATCACGCCTTTTTCCCGCAGGGATAGGCATAGATTACGGATTTCCATATACTACGATCCTGACATACTTCCTTCGCTTCACATACTCTCATAACCCTCTTCATACATCCTGATCAGTCTCTCGTCGGTCCACGCCTTGCTGCTTGCATGTGACGAGTCGACATATGACTCGTCAGTGTATATTATAGGTCTTCCTTCTTGCCTATATTTACAAATTTTCTGTAGATACTCAATTCGTAACAATCGTATGTTACTTTTTTCTATTAAAAGTTTTCTGTTGTTTTCAGTTTTTTTCCACCTGAAGCGTAACTGTTTTAAAATTCGACGCAAACTTGCTTGCGAGCCATCAAAACTTATATCGTCTTTTAATTTTTTTCTGAGTTTTTCTACGGTGGGGAATTCGTTATTTGATTTATGGTAATTGTGAATGCACCTCCGAATAACCGCTTGATCAAAACTATCAATGCCCGTTACTTTCTTTTTGCCAGATCTTTTTTTTCCTGGGGTTCGAAAGACAGTGAGCAAGTCAGAGCCCTTCGCTTCATTAATAATTCGGCGGACTGTGCTCACAGACGTTTTTGTGGCGTTGGCAGTGTTTTTTACAGTTTCAATAAAACCCTTTCCGTCCTTCTTAAAAAAACAGTACACATCGTACACCATCTTCCGCGCTTGTCTTTTTAAAACTGTATTATTTTGACGTGGCATTATAACGTCAAAGTCAAGCAATAACTATAACAATAAATAAACTCAACAAAAAAATTAACAAGAAACTCAACAATAATGTTCAATACCTATAACAATACTTTAACAAAAACTCAACAATTTTTTTTAATAAGAAACCCAACAATAACAATTGCCTTTATCACTGCACGCAAGTGTACGCGGGAGGCAAAGGAACGTGAACGTGGCGCGGAACGCAAACGTCAACTGATTGACCAATCGTGCGGACGCGACGATACACCCCTGCCGCCCACCACGCCGCCACCGCCCGCCCCCTCCCAACGACACCTAAAAATCGCATCTGCGCATGCAAGGTCAAATGTTCAAGAAGTTTGACGGCATCTGTACACAATGTTAATTTAGTCTAAGCCTAAGCCTGATATTGGTCAAGTTAGTTTATATATCCAAAGTAGGAACTGAATGTATATTTGTGTGTAATCATAAATAATAATAATGTTTTATACTACACTAGGGGTGTTAATTAACGAAAATGCATTCTAGAATATCTTCGAAATGGTGCGAATTGGGGTACTAGTGTCTTAGAGAAGATGACTTTATTTCAACTCAGGATTGTACCCTCACAACTAACGGAATTCAATAAAAATATCCTGTATAATACCAGAAAACTAATTTGGTAAGCTTACATTCAATATGTTACATAAATTATTATAAATGCACATTACATTACTATATGGAAGGGTCGAAAGCTCCTATCCCTAATAAAGAGTTTTCAACTTTTCATATGCGTATCTACTTTTGATACTGACTGTACTATAATAATTCAATGAACAAAGTACATCGTTATGATATTACTTTTTTTCACATTGTTGGTCGTCATTATCATCATCACTTAATAAATAAAAAATAAATTAATTATAATTTTTAACAAAAAAAGCGGCCAAGTGCGAGTCGGATTCGCGCACGAAGGGTTCCGTACCAGAAATTACAACATCTGTGAAAATTTTAACCTCCTTCCTATTACGGTTCATGAGATACAGCAAAAAACGCCATAACTACTCTGTTGTATGGGAGCCCCCCTTAATTATTATTTGTTGTTGTAGCCACAATAAAAATACATAATCTTTGCTAATTTCAACTGTCTAGACTCTAGGCTATTACGGTTCTTGAGATCTAGCTCGGCGAGTGGTAGCCATGAAAAAGGGCTAAAAGTCACGTTTTTTGTATGGGAGCCCCCTTAATTATAATTATTATTTTGTTTTAGTATTTTTTGTTATAGCGGCAACAGAACAATACACAATCTGTGAAAATTTCAACTGTCTAGCTATTACGGTTCTTGAGATACAGCCTGGTGACAGACGGGCGGACGGACGGACAGCGAAGTCTTAGTAATAGGGTCCCGCTTTTACCCTTTGGGTACGGAACCCTAAAAGACTTAAGAGTTATTCGTCCGTTTATAGTGCACATATTAATGCAAATTTAAGACTTATATGTTTTTCTCATGGATGCTATTGTCAGAACTGGACCAAATTAATATGGGACCACACGGGAAGCACCAGCTTTCAAATAAAAAAAGTATCATCAAAATCGGTTCACCCAGTCGAAAGCTATGAGGTAACAAAAATAAAAAACAGTCGATTTGAGAACCTCCTCCTTTTTTGAAATCGGTTAAATATAAATCACAGTGATCGCCAGCATCGTCATCGCTATCACCGGTGCGTTATCATATTTGTCATGGTGGAACTACACTTCGTGTTGGGTTTTCGCGTTGCGTGTTCGCCTCCCGTTCTTATGCGATATTAAAGAAGTATCTCTTTCTTTAACACGAATATTCACACGAATACCCGAAGTGTTATCTGTATTATCACGGTCATCTGTATGGACATCATTGACATCGTCATTATTATGAAATGAACAAAATGAAAATGAAAATATTTATTAGGTTAAACTGTGGGACCCGGGTATGTCCTTAAACTACGACCAAGACCACCGGGGAATGGGCAGCAGCATTCCTAGAGTACGGTGGAGATACTGCGATCGCCAACCCGCATGCCAAGCGTGGCGATTATGGTATTTACCCCCCAAATTGAATTTGGGGGAGGCCTATGTCCAGCAGTGGACGTCCTAGGGCTGATGTGGTGGTGGTGGTTAAACTGTACAAGTTTAGTGACATAAGGTTGTGTCCTCCTAACGTGTAAAGTACACCTGTATCAGGAGGACCCACTCTTCCAACAAAAAAATTAGGTATTATTTAACCCAACTAAATTATATTACAAGCAAACACAATCATATTATAATGATCATAATCATTGTCATCACCATCATTATCATCGTCATCGTCAATGTCTAACCTCCTCCCAGCTCAGCACGACCATTTCGATCTGTCCGTCCTTCACGTTGAGCTGCTCCAGGTTACGGTTGACCCGGGGGTTGTTTACCACCCCGGCCGGCTTCTCCCGTTTGTTACGCCGCTTTTTCATTGTCTTGTCCGCTGAAGAAACAAAATTCAAATTAATAACTACTAATATTACAAATCAGCGATATCTTACAAGAGTTATTAGGCCCATTAAAGGTGAACAGTTTGGATCTTTTAGGACCACTGTAAACCTTTCTGATCCAACGACCATCGGTTCTAGGTACAATGTGCCCCGCCCACTGCCACTTGAGTTTTGCAACTCGCTGAGCTATGTCGACGACGCTAGTTCTCCTGCAAATCTCCTCATTTCTGATTTCGATCTCACAGGGAAACTCAGTTAATGGCTGGCTTCTTAGCCCTCTGAGTGACCTTGAGCATTCTTATTAGGCCCATTAAAGGTGAACAGTTTGGACCTTCTGGGACCACTCCGAAACCGTTCAGATCCAACGGCCATCGGTTGTAGAGCAATGTGCCCCGCCCACTGCCACTTGAGTCTTGCAACTCGCTGAGCTATGTCGACGACGCTAGTTCTACTGCGAAACTCCTCATTTCTAATTCGATCTCGCAGGGAAACTCCGTTCATAGCTCGCTCCTTTGCCCTCTGAGTGACCTTGAGCATTTTTATAAGGCCCATCAAAAATCAATAGGTCATTTCGCATACAACCAGAAAATCAGTAGAATATAGATGAGCAGAATTAAAAGAGAGAAGACTATGGTATGGTTGTTTGGTTGGGTCCAATCCATTGTCCTATTATGCGGTTTTGCTACCTCGTTACCGTCCATCATAAAATCAAGCATACTTTGTAGATAAATGCTTGCATTAACATTTTACTAGATTATCAACTCTAGGGCCTTTTCTAAAGGTTTAAATTGCTTTAATAGAAATGTGACGTTAGACGCATTCTGCATTTACCTGAACACCTGACAAAACTAAAACCCAGCTACTATACATACCCGTTTCTTCTTTTTTCGAGTTCTCTCTCTTGCTCGGCTTTAGTGGTTCGTCGTCAGACGCGTCAAATTCTTCTTTCTTCTTCTTTTTCTTTTTACTCTTGGCTTTTTTAGTTGTGACAGTTTCTTGTGCGGTTGCTACATTATTAGTCTTAACTTCCGTCTGAAAAGTGTTTTTACAAACTTTTATTTATACTTGCACTGGTCGTATGTAAGTAAGTATACAGGGTGATTTTGGAGTCGTGATCCGAAGTAATTGTACATGGTCAAAAATTCAAAGTAGACAACATCACAGTCGGTATGAAGGTTTATAACTCAAATAGTTTTCTTTTTTTTACAAATTTTAATGGGACATAATACTTTTTCATACAACTTGGTCACCCTACCGCACCGTCAACTCTCCATAACATCCGTCAAAGAGAGTAGGGTAACCATGTTTTTTTGTGATTTAGTATTTTTTTCATTAAAATAAATTAAAAATGAAATGCGTTTGTTTCGTGTCACTACATTTTTTTTTGAAATGGCTAACAGATACCAAGCCTAAAAATTGGTTGTTGATCCACGACCCCGAAATCACCCTGTATAAGGTGCTTCGAAATTAGATACCAATACTTTCAGAGCTGATAGTACTCGTCCTTAGAAGTAGGTAGACTTAAGTATAAAAGTAACTTAAACTTTATGTTAGTATTTGAAGAAAATTAGGAAAACAACTGCGTCACGTAATATCACCCTGTTAATGAGATAATCGGTATTCAATGATTAAGACTTCTTTCATTATCGTATGAAACCTCTTTACCGTCACATAAAAACTGGCCACTTCAACTAGCATCCAATGTCTAGCTCACTTGACAGAAAGTGATAACCACCTTGTCAGGTATATGCACAACATGATTATGTTTGGGCAAAATTTTAATTTAATCATTTTGTTCGGATAATGAAAACAAACATTTCATTAAAAAAGTTTTATTAATTCCTATTTAAAGTAAATTATTTCTCCTAAGCATTAAAACTGCATTCACATATTTTTTAACTAGTATTTTTTTTTTCCCACCTTGTATATTTCAATGTCACTTATATTTCAATAAAATACACATAAATACTTACAAATACCTCCTTATCTGTAAAACTATTTTCATCTTGAAAATGTTCAGCGAAATCAAAAGCGTCATCTTCAATCTTCACAAAAACCGGCCCATTTTCATTTTCTGCATTATTTTTAACTTCATTCGTGCCAATTTCATAATGAGGTAACTCAGTTTGAGACACATTACTTATATTTGAACCGTTCACATAATAATTATTTGTGGAATTTGTTATATTAGAAGCGAAACCAAGCATAACTCTGTCTCCGGGTGTTATGAAATCTTTCTTCTTATCTTCTAAATCTTCGTCACACACAGACACATTGCAATGTGTTGTACATATATTTGTTTTTGTTAATTTAGATAGCGATGTGATGTGGGTAGTTTGGCAAACCTGAAAGTAACATTACTCTAAGGGAGGTATTCCACTCATCCAATATCTTTGTCCAATATACATTTGACCAAAGAAATTGGATGATTTCATCAAACTTGGATGGGACCCCGACATTTGATCAAAGATTCTGATGACATTTAAATTAATATGGCTACTCATGAAAAAAAAACTTGGACAAAGATATTAGATAAGAGGAATGGGCCTCCGTCAAATAAATTTGATCAAAGATATAACAAAGATATTGGATGAGTAGAATACCACCCCGTATTAAACTTATGCAATATCTTTGTTCAAAGAAATTAAATGATTTCATAAAACTTGGATGGGACCCCGACATTTCATCAAAGATCGATGACAGTAAAATCAACATGGCTACGCATGAAAGAAAAAAAACTTGGCCAAAGATATTGGATGAGTGGAATGGGCCTCTGTCAAAGAAATTTGATCAAAGATTGGACAAAGATATTGGACGAGTGGAATACCACCCTAAGCTATGGCTATGGTATAAGGAAACAAGGTCTGACACTCCGGATGGTGACACAAACTTTCGAGTCCGCAGGAAGCTCGGTTCTCCATACAAACGTAGTTTCGCTCTTATTTTTTTAAATACGGCGTTCTGGAATAACATGATGCTTTGTACATACAATGGCATCCGGCATATCTAGGCCGGAAATTAGTTTCTGTAGCTTGAAATTATAATGTAAAAAAAAACAGCGATTATGAAGATTTTCGTACAAGATCTAAAAACCTCAAAAACTCGCTGTATTTTTTTTTCTATTACAATTTCTAGCAAAAGAACCTAATTTCCGGCCTAGATATGGCGGATCCCATTGAGTATACAAAGATTACAAAGTGCCATGTTATTTCAGCACGGTGTTTTACAATGAGAAGGAAACTACGTTTGTATGGAGAATCGAGTTCAGTCGAGCGTGTGGGGGATCCTTAAAGGCCTAGCCACACCGAATGCGTGCGCAGCACGTGAGCACCTGCGCCTTGTATCGTATGAAATGTCATGTAGATGACACAGCGCTTGCAAATCACCCGCACGTGCACGCCACGCAAGCGGTGATCTACTATGACATTGAATACGATACAACGCGCACGCCACGCACACGCGCACGCATTCGGTGTGTCTCGGCTTTTAGTCACTGTACACGCACGAACTCACACTACGACCGACAAACATCGACAGCAATGATGTCGTAAACTTGTGTCACCCACACTACTGAATTTCCCCGGAGTGTCAAACCCGGCGCCGCATATAATAGGTGTTATAGGGGGGTAGATGACTCATAATAAAACAATTTATAACATAGTGTGGATATATGAATGGTAAACAATCAAATTATCGCATAAAAAACAGGTAAATTAAAAAATATTTAAAAAGATATGAGATTTAAAACTTTCGACTATTTTTTTTTCACATTGTATTAAAAGCTGTCGTCAGTATTCTTACGTTTTAATAAACAATAAATTGTATGTCAACTATGTACAGTCAACAGCATAAGTAGATAATCATTTTAGTACCTTGTCACATTCCCTACTTTGCCGCATCCCAACTGTCTCGTATTTTTACGTTATTGCGACAAAGTACTGAATTGATCATCTACATTTGCTGTTGACTTTACCTAAACGCAATAAATCACGACCAAAACCGCAAATTCCTCTATTTGCATACAACTGTCGTACGGGGCTACTCAACTGTGACGTCATATTAGTGTCAATTAGTGCTCAGCAGCTGTTGTACTTGGACTCTCATTTTTAGGGTTCCGTAGTCAACTAGGAACCCTTATAGTTTCGCCATGTCTGTCCGTCCGTCTGTCCGTCCGTCTGTCCGTCCGTCCGCAGATAATCTCAGTGACCGTTAGCACTAGAAAGCTGAAATTTGGTACTAATATGTATATCAATTACGCCGACAAAGTGGTAAAATAAAAAGTGGAAAAAAATATTTTATTAGGGTACCTCCCCTATACGTAAAGTGGGGAGTGATTTTTTTTTTCATTTTAACCCTAACGTGTGATATATTGTTAGATAGGTATTTAAAAATAAATAGGGGTTTACTAAAATCATTTTTTGATAATTTTAATATTTTCGGAAATAATCGGTCCAGAAGTAAAAAAAAATGTGTCCCCCCCCTCTAACTTTTGAACCATAAGTTTTAAAAATATGAAAAAAATCTCAAAAGTAGAACTTTATAAAAACTTTGTAGGAAAATTATTTTGAACTTGATAGGTTGAATAGTTTTTGTAATTTTTTCAAAAAAAAAAAATGTGACGGACTGAAAACTACGGAACCCTACACTGAGCGTGGCCCGACACGGTCTTGGCCGGTTTTTGTCTTTTGTTTTGCTCTGATTATAGTTGGTCCCAGTCCCATACAAACATTTTACTTTCTCTAGAAACTGGTTCGATTGGCATCGTGAAAAAAAACGTCATCTAACCTATTATATCTTCCTCTAAGCCTATTATTTAACAACAGTATCCAGGAAGCGTATGATGGTTGAAATTTTATTCACCGATCGTCTATTCTTTTTTTTATGAAATAGGAGGCAAACGAGCAAACGAATCGCGTGATGGTAAGCTAAGTACTAACCCACTATGGATCAATCACTATGTCTGAAATAAACGTTTTTATTTATTTTATTATTTATAAGCGATTAGCGCCGCCCATGGACACCCGCAACACCAGAGGGGTTGTAAGTGCGTTGCCGGCCTTCAAGATAGGAGTACGCTCTTTTTTTGAAGGTTCAAAGATCGTATCAATAAAATTAAAATCATATAAAATCAATTAAATTGGGACTAACGACTTTTTACTGCCTGTATTCACATGGTATTCAGATGCGAATTTCTCTCCATACATTTTCATAGTAGAAACGAAAAAAAAACCGGTATTTTCGAAGTTCTTCTAGTTCGAAGTAAGAATCTAATCACTTAAGATAATTTGGGAGTGATTAGGATTTTAAATTTTTTATTTCGTTTTCCGTTTCTATGAAAATTTATAGAGGTAAATTCGCATCTGAATACCATGTGAATACAGGCAGTGAAAAGTCGTTAGTCCCATTTTAAATGATTTTAATTTCATTGATACGACCTTTGAACCTTCAACAAAAGAGCGTACTCCCATCTCAAAGGCCGGCAACGCACTTACAACCCCTCTGGTGTTGCGAGTGTCCATGGGCGGCGCTAATCGCTTACCATCAGGCGATTCGTCTGCTCGTTTGCCTCCTATGTCATAAAAAAAAGAATAGACGATCGGTGATACATTTTCAACCATCATACGCTTCCTGGATACTGTTGTTAAATAATAGTCAGTAAAAACTCATTGGTCCCAACACAATTGATTTCAAAAAACTTCCTTAGTTCCTACAGCTACTGAAAAATTACAATATCCCAGGAAAAAAGGGAACACTAATAATCTAAACATTTTCCGAATGTATGGTAGTATGGAAAACATATAATTTTCAAAATAAAATGGTACATATCTTGGACACTAAAATACTTTGTACCAACGCGGGTTGTGTCTAAAATATTTCAAATGACTTCCTGTATCATCTCTGAAAGTCTTTGCACCTAGCTACCAAACACCTACGCACACACATAAACACAGACGCACGCGCTTGCGTTTGGTCACAATCTGTATAGCAACGCGAACAGCGCCTCTGGCGGCAATTTGGTGGTAACTATTTGTCGCCATACAAATTGAGATTAAGGCTGGTTTGCACCGAGTTACGATCACAGATCGATCAACGTTAAATATGGCGCCGACAGCTGTCATGCCATAGAAACTTGTCAAACTTTCCATACATTTAAATTTTAACGAACACAGCTTACAATTACAGACGGTTTGGTGCAACCAAGCCTAAACGTAAACGTTTACGTGTTCGTTTGTGTTTATGTTTCGAAGAAAATATATACTAGAAGTACGGTGATGTCTTCCATTTTACTCACTATCACAATATTTTTCTACGCCAGTTATGAACCCTGAACTGTTTAGTATACTTGTAGAAAATAATGATACATGACAAAAGAAATTAAAAGGGCATGTGGCACCCCTGGAGTTGCTGGCATCTGTAGGCTGCGGTGACCGCTTACCATCAGGCGGGCCGTGCGCTTTTTTGCCACTGACGTGGTATTAAAAAAAAAGAATAAATAAATATTTACCATGTACCGGACCAGGCTGTCATGAGCCGTACGGACTTGCTTTTTGAAGCGAACCATAGACCTTATTGTAGCGGAGCATTCCCAACATAGCTGTAGTTCTTGATTCATAGAGTCCTAGGAGGGATAAATGAAAAAATATATTTGTGAACTGTTGAACACAGCATGGTAATAACTAATAAAAATAAAAACCTACTTAAAGTTAATTCTACTACCTAGCAAAGAAGTTAGTAAAATTGGTAAAACACTGAAAAATTACCAACTCTATCCCATCCTTAATTGATTAAGTTTCTTGTGTGCAGCAAAATATTGCAATTCCTTGAAATACTGAGCAGAAGTTGACCGAGAATCATACTAGGCGGGCATCACAATCATCTAGCAATAGTCTTACTTATATAGAGATTAACTGTATACAGGTTTCACCATTACAAACATTCGGGCGAATTATTTGGTTCAACATTGACTTCATCAAGCTGTTCTAAAACAATCAAATTCCGAGATGAAAAGGTTTTTTTTATTATTTTTAACAGACCTGTTAATTTATTCGGTAATTATTTGGCAGTTGAACGGAATAGTTAGGCCAAATACTGAACATTGAAAAACATGCTTAATGTGCCAATACTGAATAGGTAGCTACTGAATATTCTATGCATATCTCCTATCTACTACTCTTCATTATAAGAGAGTTTGGTAGCCCAGAATCCTACTAAAATATTACATTTTCTCCATCTTTAAACATAGGTAAAAGTGGTAATTGAACATGGCTGGTTTGAAAAATAAAACAATCACTATATCTCTTTAGATTTGATTGTGTAGGTCTTAAGCAGTAAATGTTACTATGAAACATTAAGTCTAAAATTAATAAAATGCATTGTTTTAATATCCTTTAATTTATTTTAGTAGGTGTTCGTAATGACTACCATTTTTTTCAATATAACATTCAACTTGATTAGGTGCATAAAATTGACTCTATGTTTGTTGTTTAGCTGAGTACAAGTTTTTTTATAAATGTATGAATGCAGTTTTCCTTGTTACTAAATTCAATGACTTGGTTCCTAATAACAGATCTTTGTATGTCTTATAGTTTCAGACTTTACCATACTGACCAATCTATATTACACCCTGTATATAGTATTCAACTATGATTGCAGGTTATTGACCATGGATATATACCATGGTCAATAAACCACAAGAATAATAATAGCTTTAACATCTTTTGTACACACAAAGCAATGAGTAAATGAATATGATTATGAGAATACCATAATTTTTTTTTTTATTAAAAATGGGATTGCTCTTGGCCAGCATCTAGCCAGGGGGCAAAGATGAGGCCGACGATGACATCATCGTTTGATTGTGTTTGTCCCATTTTCTTGGGGTTTCTGCAGCATACTTTTTCTTCCATACCTCTCTATCGCCCGTCATCTAGTCACTCACATCTGTCCTGTTCCTACATATTGTCTCTCATGCAGTCCAATTTTTTTTATTATTAGGACAGGCTAACACCATAAGCCATACTGCCTTCATGCAGTCCATCCACCATTTCCTTGGCCTGCTACTCTTACATTTCTCCTCATTTATACCTAATACACTTTTTGCCATAACAAGAATACAAGTAGCTGTAAAAACTTTGAACAACTTTTGACAAGACCTCTTTCAATAATGTATTAAGTCAGTAAATATTTGGATAGGAAGTATGAGCTATATCTCCAGTCCATTAAATTTATAAAAATAACTTTTTAAACATACCATAGCATCCAGCATTCCAGTGAATATTGTTCTGTACTCTTCATTATAAATTCTACTTAGTTTACGATCTGCACTCAGACAGCCTACGCATATGTAATTTAAAGGCGGATTATTATACTGTGAGTTCATCTTATAAGCTATAAAGTTTACGTTTAAGTTTTGAATATTATAAGTAAAAAGTTATTTTACTATTCATTTTATGTTTTTGTATTCCAAACTTCCACTATCCCAAACATTGGGTGACGTGACGGTGATGGCCCAGTGACGTACGTGACGTCATATTGACAACAGAGACGGTGTTACAAGTTAAAAAAATCTACTCATTTCGTTACACGCAAAGAGAATATAATCACTACGTTGTTACACGCATCTTCGAGGGTAAAGGTCGTGGGAGCGCGCTGAATACAGGTGACGCAGGACCGGTCATTGTGGCACTTTTAGGGGAGGCCTATGTCCAGCAGTGGACGTCCATGGGCTGATATAATGATGATGATTCAACACGCATCCTGACGGTCCAGCACAGTGGACGACACGAGCGAGATAGGGAATCGAATGACCTTGGTTGGTTCACTGTCTATCTTATAAGGTCATACTTCTGGAGCGTCAAGACTTTTATACAAAATCGGTGGCAAACAAGTTTACGGCCTGCAGACACCGTAGCCTATGGACACTTGTGACCCCAGAAGAATCACAAGTGCGTTGCCGACCCTTAATTAAATTGAGGATTCGTTGTTTTGACATGTACAGGTCCCTCACTGCCAACACAGCGCATCCTAGGGAGCTCTGGCGACCTTACTCACCACCAGCCCGGCTAGTATCATAGCTTATACAGTCACGTTTTATGTGACGTTTTAGTACATTTTGGCCATATAACGTGACGGTATAAGTTATCATACTAGCCGGGCAGGAACACAACACCACATACCTAAGGAGCGAGTATAGCGATAGCGATGTTATTATGGCTGCGGTCTTCTCTAAGGTGGAGGTAGTTACCCAGTTGGACAATCCCAAATTTGAACGAAATGACGTTCCGCTGTGCCGTAATCTGTAACATGCGCCTCTTAGGGTGGTATTCCACTCGTCCAATATCTTTGTCCAAGTTTTTTTTTCATGCGTAGCCATATTGATTTAACTTTCATCGGAATCTTTGATCAAATGTCGGGGTCCGATCCAAGTTTGATGAAATCATCAAATTTCTTTGATCAAAGATATTGGACAAAGATTTTGGATGAGTTTAATACGGGGTGGTATCCTGTCTGTTCCTGTCCAATTTCTTTGTCAAATCTTTGATCAAAGTTCTTTCACGGAGGCCCATTCCACTCGTCCAATATCTTTGTCCAAGTTTTATTCTTTTTCATGCGTAGCCATATTGATTTAACTGTCATCAGAATCTTCGATCAAATTTCGGGGTCCCATCCCATCCAAGTTAGATGAAATCACCCAATTTCTTTGATCAAATGTACTTATATATTGGACAAAGATATTGGATGAGTGGAATACCTCCCTTTTACAGATTTTTTTCATACCTATTATACCTTTAAAAAAGCAGTCAGTAAAATTAAGAATTCAATTACAATTACAGAATTTAGATTCACTTCCATCAGTTAAGTATTAGGTACCTAAGTACATATACAGATAATTATATTTATTACAAAAAAAAATCTTTATATAATTCTCAATAAAGTGATTAATGTTGATTTTTGCGAGTAAATGCACTAAATACTAACTGAAAACTCCAGGACTTTCTTGACTTTAATTTAATATTTTCCGATAGACTTTTAAGAGCTCCATAGTCTATAGTGCTAGATAGAAATATAGTAAGGATTAATGCAATGAGAACCCATATATATATTTACTTCTGGGTTCTGGGAAAGGAGTACTTAGTCTAAGGTAACAATTGAAACAGCCTGTACTGAGAAAATGTCTTTATAATTAAAGCCAATATGGCGTCGTTTTATTGCTGGCATGTTTGTTGTAATAGTAAAGTAGTTTAGTGTCCTACACCAGCTCCGAGTCCGCCAGCAGCTCCGATCCCGGCACTAAGTCCGCCACCGATCTTGCCACCAGCTTGTCCTCCTAGCCCCGCGGCACCTTTGGCTTCACCTTCTAGATTGGCTCCTGCTCCAAGCCCAGCGTCTACTCCTCCCTTAGCTCCTCCCCCGACACCGGCAGCCCCGCGGCCGGCTTTATTGGCTTCAGCACCAACCTTGGCCCCTGCTCCAAGCCCAGCGTCAACTCCTCCTTTAGCTGCTCCCTCGATACCGGCGGCACCGTTGACGGCTTTATTGGCTTCAGCACCAACGTTGGCTCCTGCTCCAAGCCCAGCGCCTGCTCCTCCTCTTTCTTCGGCTCCGTCCGAACCGTTGCTGTCTCCCCTGTCTCCATGTCCGGATTGTTTCTGTGCTTGTCCTTCAGCGCCTCCGGCAGCGTTGCCTGCTCCATTAACTGACCCTTCAACCTGCTTCTCCACTCCTCCACCTACACCTGATTCACTGTTATTGTTTCCATTGTCTCCACCTCCAACTCCTGCTTCAACATGTTTTTGTACTCCTCCGGCAGCATCGCCAGCGCCTCCGATAGCTCCTCCGGCATGTTTCGCTACTTCCGCACCAAGGCCTGCGCCAGCGTTAGCTCCTCCGTTGATACCAGCGTTGGCGGCTCCTCCGACTCCTCCGGCAGCGTTACCGGCTCCTTCAACAGCTCCTCCGGCTTGTTTCTCTACTCCCGCACCAAGTCCTGCGCCAGCCTTGCCTCCCGCGTCGAGACCAGCGTTGGCGGCTCCTCCGACGCCTCCGGCAGCGTTACCAGCTCCTCCAATAGCTCCTTGGGCTTGTTTCTCTACTCCCGCACCGAGGTCTGCACCAGCGTTGATACCGGCTCCGGCTCCGCCCTCAAGTGCTCCGCCGGCGTTCCCCGCAGCACCACCGGCTCCTTTAGCCCCACCTGAGTGAATGAATGTAAGTAATTAACAAGAAACATATAGTAATCTGAGTGAACCAAAAACTAAGTATTTCCCTCTCTGTCACTTGAACATGCGTCAGCGATACGCGGTAGCCCTTCTGTCTAGCGCAAGTTGAACCCATAATTGTGTGTTCTTATAGTCTGTATGTTCTTTTCTTTCCGTCTATCCATACAAATAATACAAATTTGAACTGGACCGTTGAAGAACCGCGCTTGACAGCCGCATGCTTGACTGCCGTAGCTCTTGCTCTTGCCACATTATAATGATAATAAAGTTATTCACCTGCGACATTAGCTCCAGCTCCAACACCTGCATTAATTCCAGCATCGACCCCGCCGCCGACACCACCCTAGAGAACCGAACAATGTATGTGAAATCAATGCATTTTATTAATTTTAGACATCAAGTTTTATGGAATGAATGAATGAAACATTTTATTTCAGACCCAATTCCAAATCTGTTAGTAACAATTCTCTTAACCTAGTGTTAATAAATTACTAAAATTACACATATTACATAATTTCGGGTCAATAGAATAGAATAAAATAAAGTTAAATTGTAATAAAATAAAGAGAAAATTAAAATAAAATTCGGATATCAATACCTACATTAAAACAAACTACATAAATAAACCAAAGCAGTTATTTTGAAAAGACATGCAGGCTCAAGAGCTGTTTTATGAGGGGACAGTCCAGCCTGTTTGCCAATGCGTTAAGGATGCTGTTCGTGCTGGCCCGCGCCCTGCTCGCCAGCGAGGCGACGCGCTGATAGAGCCATTTACTGCTTAAGACCTACACAATCGATATCTAAATAGAAATAGTGGAAGTTTTTTTTTTTCAAAACAACGGTTCGATTCCCGAGCTGAGTACAGGTTTTTTTTTAATGTATGAATGCAGTTTTTCTTCTTATTAAAATCGTAGACATGGTTCCTAAGAACAGATCTTTGTATGTATTATAGTTTCAGGCGTTTCCATACTGACTGACCGATCTAAATGAGAAACCTGTATTTTTTTTTTAATTTTTTACTTTTATTTTATTATAAATGGGATTACCTTTGACCTGTATTATATTGTGATAATAGTAATCGTGTGATACGCCTCGGACTAGAGTAATGGCCCGTAACCCCCCCGGGGGATGCCCGCATCCTTTAGGATGCAACTGTACTGGGAATAACGCTAGGATGATGATGATGATGATGTATATAATTTCCAATATTTTCCGACTGAAGGTGAAGAACTTTGTATCCATGGTCAAGAATAAATAAAATAAAAACTTTTTATTTTATATTTAGTTAAAAATTACGATAATACTCGTATACTCACGGTAGGCTTGGATGCTGCCAAAGCAACCTGTAAATGGAAATACCACCGAAATAAGTAAATATCTACATAAATTATTAACTTACTTAGAGGCCTTCGGGCGGCTTGAGAACTTCTAACAGCCAAGTTGCCCACTCACTTGACAAAGGGGGCTCGAATTTGCACCACGTCCGTAGGGAGTACCCACCGTTACCTACACGTGACCCCTGGGTGGTGCTAAGAGTGCAACAAAAACTGGCAACCGTACTTGTCTTCTCGAAGATCTCACGGTTCGTAAATAAATGCCATACGATTAAATAAATAAATTAACTTACTATGGTACTAGCTCGATTTGTGTAAAAGATTGTATGTATGTATGTAAATACTTTATTGTACACAATTACAGGTTATGTATTGTGTACAGGACATTCATCCTCACACCTTAGAACCGAAATGGTCGCGTACGGTACGGTTTCAGAGGAATTTCCTCCCTCGGACACTCCGATTTTGGAATGAGCGCCCTGCCGAGCTTTTCCCGACGAACTACAGTATGGGGTTATTCAAGAAAGGAGTGTATAACTTCTCAAGGGTCGGCAACGCGCATGTGACACCCTTAGGAGTTGCAGGCGTCCATAGGCTGCGGTGACCGCTTACCATCAGGCGGGCCGTATACGCTTGTTTGCCACCGACGTAGTATAAAAAAAAGGTTTAATCATATACCTGTCACAAAGCATTAAAGTACAAAGGCGAACTTCCATCTAACCTTTCAGCAATGATGAGTGGAAGGTAGGTAGAACGAGATAGAAGAACTTAAACTACGTACAATACAAATAAAACAGGCGCAATAAATAAACAAGTATAGAGGGATTGTCCGCCTAATACAGATGTAGTGTAAAATTATTTTCTTTCGGGAAACCTCGAATCTCAGTTGGAATGATAGGTCTAGGGCGGGCAACCCCATATTTCCCGCCGGGGTATGTATAGTGCTCTTCTAAAACATGCAATGAAATAAACAACAAAAAAAGTTTTATTTTTTAGTGGCAGAATGTCATTGTGGCTGTGCCACAATTTATGTGGAATGGAAATTAAAAAAGAGGACTTTGCCGGCCTAGGCCTGCAGGATTTGTATGAAATTCCATTAACGGCCTCTTGTCCTAGCCGCACCTGAAACGTCATACTTCGCAGCCTGTTATAAGGAACATAACATCAATATTTCATTACATGTTTGAGAAAAAACTATTCTATGTCCTTTCCCGGGACTCAAACTATCGCAATACCAAATTTCATCTAAATCGGTTTAGCGGTTTAAGCTTGAAGAGTTAACAGACAGAAAGACAGAGTTACTTTCACATTTATAATATTATAAAGTATGGATACTTAACACTCACCAGGGCGAAAAGAGTGACAAGCTTTAGAGAAGCCATTGCGGATGCCTATGGTTCAAACGTAGTCTTCACCAGTCGAGGCTCAGTATTTATACCCTAGTACGGATAAAACAATATTTGACCACCGCAGGTGTTCCAGTTGTTACGTCAATTCGTTGAGTCATTGCTAAAATTAACGATTAAAAATGGTCGGTGGGTATAGTCGGCAGCATTATCTGTCACAACAAGCAGAATCGCGCTTATTGTTGTAGGTACTTGAGCTGTATGACGAAATGGAATACGTAGTTATTGGTTATAGTATAATACTTTTTTTTTTATCGGTGTGAAAATGCATTACGCGTACCCCCGGCCCGGGGTAGGCCAATGGGGGTTATGTGGGACTCTCTCCTCCACAGCCCCCTCCATTAGTCGGAGGGAGGGGTGCTCCTACCCCACCCACTAAAAACACACCGGCGTCACCCGCACTGCCGTTATAGGGGGGCGTCATGGGATCGCAAGCATTCTACTACGACGTGCCCCCGGCTGCTCCGGCCATTATACCGGAGGCACCTTCGCGCCAAAGGAGGGAAGGCTCGGCGACGATTCAACCCTTCCCCCAGACCTGCAGGGCCTTAAATGGTGGGATTGGTGGGTCCCACCGGCTCTACTGAGGGATTTGGCGGCTAATAAATTGCCGCCGCCTTCTCCCCACCCGTCTGCGCCGGAGCGGGTGCGCGTCGGCTCTTTTTGTGACATTACCCTCTCATAGTATAATTAAATAATTATACTGTGGTATAATACCTGCCTCTACATTACAGAAGCCACCTAGTCCAGTCCGCAGCAAGCTCGGCTCTCCATATCGGTCGGAAATTAGTTTATGTTGCTTAATTAAAATTATAATGGAGAAAAACTACAGCGGTTATTAAGGTTTTTGATACAAGACCTAAAAACTCAAAAACTCGCGGATTTTTTTTTCTATTACAATTTCTAGCAACGGAAACTAATTTGTGGTCTAGACACAATGATATATAAAATATCATTGCCTAGACATGGCAGATCCTATTGTGTGTACAAGTTTCATGTTATTTCAGCAAGGCATTTTAAAATGCGAACGAAACTACGTTTGTATGGAGAATCGAGTTCAGTCGCGTGTGCGGGGGACCTTACTTATCTGAGTTGATGCTCTTGTGTTTGTGCGTTATAAGTCTGTAACTATTTTTTCCAAGCTTCTAGAGCGTCTATTTTCTTTTTTAAGGAACACTACTTACAATTGAAAAACGACCACTTAATTATTTTCATTAGCCAGATGCTTGATGTCTAGTAATTAACGAAAACAGAGGAAAACTGTATTCTCTGTGGCAGTTTGTGAATTAGATATAAGCAATTCGACGGCAGTTGAAAAATTGGGAAATTAATGAATAAGCATTTTGACGAACTGGGAAATGAACGTATAGGCATATTGACGAACTGGGAAATCGACGAACGGAGACCAACTAGATGAACGGAGCAAAATTGTTATCTGTTTTAGAATAAATACGTATTAGACGCGTCTGTCTGTATGTTTGCGATGAACTCGAAAACAGCTTGATGGTTTTAGATGCGGCTTTCACCAACGTGTACCTTAACTCTTCCGGATGGTTTTAGTGTATAACTTATGTATATTTTACACATTTATTATATTGCGATCCGTGCGAAGCGCGGGGCGGGTCGCTATCGCTAGTCTGTATATAAGATTAACTGTACTGAATATCAAAATATACCATTTAGTTTGGACAGATGTTTCTTTATAAAGGAGAGTTGTTAATACACGCATACGAACTTGTTACATTGCTATTGACACGTTTTAGTTGCTGCCGGAATCTGTAATAAGATTGGTGATGTAATGCCTATTGTCTTTCCTACTTATATTCGTATTAAATAACACAATAGCTGTTAAAACGGATAAGTACAAGTGCGTTTTATTTGCTTTCGATTGTATTATATATTATTGCGTCTTCAATTACCGGTAACATACACCAGCCAGTGGGGTCCTTTGATTCGTTTTATTGCAATACTAGGTTGGCAATATTATCGCGGTTTTCAAAATTGCATGGATTTTGCTTCGATATTCACATATTCACAATACAATACAATTACTCTTGACCTCAATTAAAGGTCACAGTACAGTACGTAATAACAATACGTAGAGGCAAACAAAAGGCGGTCTTATCGCTAAAGAGCGATCTCTTCCAGAGAATATCGTGATATGAGTTTATCGCGTGATAATAATCACTGTCTAAAAGGGCCCCATTGAGTGGCGTGGAATGAATCTCTACCCTGCACGGCTAGCACAAGACGGCGCGCGAGATAGACTATCCGTCTCTATCGAATAGGTACACACGGAAAGAGACGGCTTAGTCTATCTCGCGCGCCGTCTTGTGCTAGCCGTGCTTTAGGGTGACCAGATGTTAAGAATTTTCCTTTAATAAACATGCAGGGACTCGGGGGGCCCAAGATTATATAAAAGAAAAAAAAATATTTTCAAGATGGCGGCCGTCATGGCCAAAACAATTTTCGAGTAGTTTTTGCGAGGCCGCAGGCCGAGCCCGGCGGAGAGCCGAAGGCTCGGAGCCTCCATAAGAGTGGCTTGCTCCCCCCTCAAATTTTGGGCCGAAGGCCGAGCCGCAGGAGGGAAAAACTATAGAAAATCCAATATAAATGCTAATTTATGCGAGCCCGAAGGCCGAGCTCCGTGAGAAAAGGGTTGCCCAAGCATGTGTATCGCCCATAGAATCTCACAAGCGAATGAGGGCCGAAGGCCCGGAGGTGAGCGGCAAGGCCCGCGAGGCCGAAGGCCGAGCTCCGCGTAGGGCCGAAGGCCCGAAGCGTCCCATTAGAGCGCGTTCTCCGCGCGAGCCCGAGGGCCGAAGGGCGAGCCCACGCGGTCCAACCCCTACTCCCATCTGTCTTACAAGCGAACCTAAGGGCCGAGTCTTTGAGTCCCGAGCTAGCGAAAGATTCTATAATTCAAAATTAGAATCTTGAGCCGATCAAAGACACGAGATGCGAATATCTTTGTTCTCGTGTGATACATACAACTTTTCACCTCAGTGGCGAGAACATATAACGAAAACACGAAAAATGCTAGAAAAATACAAAAAGGAATAATGATAGAGAGAATGAAGTTACTTTAACTAACCTACGATATGAAAAATTAAAAACTAAGTTTTTTTCACGCTCGCAGCAAAATTGCATTTTGCTCACTGGTTTCAAGCAGCAAAACCGCCATTTTCGAGCCGCTGAGGTGAAAATAATATTTATTCTAAACTCAAATACTTGTTCTAATTGGGATTCAAACCTATACCCGGCAGTTCGTAGGCAGGGTCAGTAACCGCTAGGCTAAACAACAGATCAAACAATGATGAATTCCATGAACGATATTATATTATTATTTATTACAAATTGTTTTATAATAAAGCAACGTAGTAAGAAAACATTTGTGAAAAGCGATTTTACGAAAAGATTAAGCTTTTTCTTTGTCTTTATCCTTATCTTTATTTTTCTTCTGTTTCTTCTTTTTCTTCTTATTCGGATCCTTCTGCTTATTGACGTCATTATATTTAAGTAGTCTCTTATACATTTTCAACAGCATCTTGGCATCTTTCTTCATTTCTTTTGTTACGTTTTCATTTTGTTCTTTTGAATCTACCTTTGTGGACTCTGTTACGTCTTTTGCATTTTGTTCTTCGCCCGCTGCATCTATTTCTTTTACTGGGTCCACATATTTGGTAGAGCCTTGCAAAGTTTCATATTGCTCAATTGTACCATCTTCAATTGTGGGCACATTTTCTTCTTTTTCTTCTTCTTTCTCTTGCTCTACCTTCTTAGCTTCTTCTAACTTCTTTTTCAACTCTCTATTCTTCTTCCTAATAGCATTCAGTATGTTTGACGTGGTTAATACTCTTTTCACCTTCTTGCTTCCTAAATATCTGTCTTTCCACGATACATTTTCAACGTCTGTGTCTTTCAAATCTGTTTTGTCTGTGCTTATGTCTTCATTCGGTATTACTGTCTCTTCTCTATCTAAGTCAATTTCATCCATTCTAGCAGAGAAAGCTTCTATTTCCTCTGCTGTAGGCTCTTTGGATAAAACGGAAATGCCTTCAACCTCGTAGCAAGAGGAATCATCAGAGATTTCAAGGTATTCGTACACGTCATCACCATCGTCCATAGTTTCTATTACATTGCTAGTTATTTCTTCTTTTTCTTTATAAAAGTTTTCATCACGGCCCTCACGAAAACCCGACTTCTTTTTTTCTTTCTTAGATTTTTTCTCTTTTTTCTTTTTCTTCTTTTTCTTACCGTCGTCGTCAGATATGCAAACTACTTCTGGCTGCACATCCGAAGCTTCGACTTCTGAACTCTCTCTCTCAGATATTTCTCCTTCAGATTTTGTTTCTAAAGTAGTACTGTTTGGTTCATCGTTAATTTTTTCATTAGCATCGTCTGTCTTTTCATCACTTGAAGTTTTTTCTACCTCAATAACATCAGAATTAAGCTTATTATCAACCTGCAATTTACTACATTGATCCCTAAATTTGTCATCGACCTCCGATTTACTAGATCGATCTCTAAGTTTGTCATCAACCTGCGTACTACTAGATTGATCCTGAAGTTTGTCATCAACGTTCGATTCACTAGGTTGATCCTTAAGTTTGTTATCAGCTTGCGAATCACTAGATTGATCCTTAAAATTGTCATCAACCTGGAAACTAGATTGATCCTCATTACTGTTAGTTGCAATATCATCGGCGACAACGGGTAGATCATTTATTTCTATTGTCCCTTCATTATCATTAGACACATAACCTCTTATTTCCTCCTTTCCAATTTCTTTTCTTGCAGTATTTTCCACAACGTTTACCTCGGGCTCACTAGTTTCATTATTTTGTGTACCGACTTTAATTTTTTCCACTAAAGATACCTCTATATCATTTTTGTTTTCATTGTTTGACTGTTCATCATCATCAGAAGTATCAGAATCACTGGAACTAACGTTATCAAAGTTCTTTGCTTCTAAATCTTCAAGCAGATCCATTTTCTCTGTGTCCGAAAGCTGAATAGTGATTTCATCTTCATCGCTACCTTCTTTCTCTTTCACTCTCTTCTTTTTCTTCTTACTCTTCTTACTTTTAATTTTAACTTCAACATTACTAACTTTTTTAGGCTCTGTTTCAGCGTTTTTACTGACATTAATAGTAACAGTATTACTACTTGTGCTGCTAACTTCAACTTGTTTTTCAACGACTTTGTCAGTAGTTACTTCTTTAGTAATAGTTTCTGTTGGTTTGTTCCTTTTCAGTTTTATTCTGCGCGTCGGCTTCGATTGTGGTACTGTTATGATTAAATCGTTTATCCTTTTAGTTACCGTTGGCGACTCTTCATTCTTCTTATTCGTCTCCGTTTCATTCGCTTGAGATGTCGCTCCTGAAATGAATAATGTTTTGAGATCAATACAAGAGATATATTCAATACAGTATGTTAAATTAAACCAATCCCTAGTGCTGCAATTATTTGACATTGTTTATAGATATCTGCGATATTTTATTATTCTAACTCTATCTCGCTCTCTAATACTGCCAAAGGTTCCTATTAACCCCTGTCACCTGTCAGCAGAAATCCCTATTGTTCTCTAATCTAGCTCTATAACAAAGCACCTAAATTGATCGACAAGAGAAGTCTCTTATGCGTCTGATTTTATAGCAAGTTTCGGTGTACCACAAGGTTGCGTCCTAAGTCCCTACTCTTTCTTATTACCATAAAGGAAGGAAAAAATCAGAGTATTGAAGTATCGAGCGATAAGCTCGGTGTGGTTCCGCAAATATCGAGACTGGAGATAGATTGCGGGATGAAGCTCTATAACTCACCGATCTGCTGTGCTAGCTGCTTCACATCAGGCTTCTCTTCGTCGCTGCTGATTTCCACCACTTCAGCAGGCTCTTCCTTGATGAGAACCTCGTCATTGTCAGAGCTAGGGGGCTCCGCTGCCGGCTGCGCGGCTCCTGAGACATCAACAAAAACACATAAAAAAAATCCACCTTACTAGCTCGGAAAGTCTTACTTTATCGATCGAAAGCTGCGCCCAAAAGTCCACTCTATCCTACCTACGTTTTAACCTACCCGTCATCCTAGCGTTATTCCCAGTACAGTTGCATCCTGAAGGATGCCTTGGGTCCGCTACCTAATCCCAAGAATTGGCGTAGGCACTAGTTTTTACGAAAGCGACTGCCATCTGACCTTCCAACCCAAGGGGGAAACTAGATCTAATTGGGATTAGGCTTGTCAAGTGAGTGGGCAACTTGACTGTTACTTCTTAAGCCGCCCGTAGGTCTCTAACTTGGCTTTAATGACTGCTATCGTAGACAGCAGCCGGGATCAACGGCTTAACGTGCCTTCCAAAGCACGGGAGCGCTCAGTTGGTAACCACTCAAAGCGGTCACCCATCCAAGGATTGACCCCGCTCGATATTGCTTAACTTCGCATACCGCACGCGGTACGCGGGCGCCGCTGAGCCACGAACGCTCCCCTTTTATAATGGATAATGGATATGGAAGTGTCAGAAATAGAATTATTATTATTGTTTGTATTTTCAGCTTTTATCTTGCTCGGTTTAAACAGGTGTACTGCTATGCACGGGCCTAAGCCAAGTGCATCTCACTTAAGTTTATACGGTGTGGCCTGTAATAGGAGCAATAAATTTAAAGGACGCTTCCTTAGAGCATCTGCAGTAACCTCTTGTGTCCAAAAAAAAATATCTTTTTTCAATTGGGAGAAATTTTGATCTAAAGTTATGACCTCCTAGTAATGGATCTTGGCACTCAGAGATTATAGCGCGGCAGTCAATGCTGATTTTGAGGTTGCTTCAAGCTATGACTCATAATCGTTGTCGCATTTTTGGTTTAAAAGAATATATTTGGGATTTGTTTAATTTTCTTATAAATTTTTAGTGTTTTATGATTAAATTGTTATTAATATCACTCCAGTAGAGTAAAAAAGTACATAAAAGCTACATTTGCGAAAAAAAATCCAAGAAAAAACTTTTTTTTACAATTAAAATCATTTGGAAATAATTGCTGGAGAGCTCAATAGTGTACCGTTTAATTTTTTGCTCCTATTACAGGCCACACCCTGTATACGTAAGTATCTTCTACTGTCTACATTTTCTCACTCGGGGATGATGCAACAGTTTGTGTTGTGAGTATTTAAGTAGTTAAAACCGTAGGTGTCATGGTGGGGCGCAGGCCTTTAAAACGTTATGAAAATAAGCGATATTATAACGATATATTTCGTCAGTGTTTAAAATTTCGTTATAATTCAATTCAATTCAATTATTTATTTCAGGCATAGAACCCATATCGTGTTAGTGATAAATACAATTGATTGCTTATGAAACTAAGTGTTAGTAAAAAACATATACAATATTAAAAAGTTTTGCCCTCTGCTATTAGTAGTGCGCACGCGCACTAATCCATCCAAATAATCATAATCGATATTCCTTATAAGGATATTTCATATCATAACAAAATGAAAATCATAACCTTATATTATATTGTTATAATAACTGTTAAGAAACGTAGTTTTTAAATATGTTCGCCTGGCAACATTATGGTTTCGCATTAAAAAAATATATTAAAAAAGTTACTTCGTGACTTCTGTTTGAAAGTCGTATCGAAACTGTCAGCGCGGTATCGCGCAAATTGTCGAAATTGTCGTTTTAATTTAAATATCGTGTCGTTATCGCGAGAGTATACGTTGTGTCGTACAAATCACGCACAATTCGTCGAGAAGAAGGCTGATCCGTTGGAGGAAGTGCTTAACTGCTGTGTTCCGGTAACATCGCTGGTGAAAGGTAACCTGAATCTGAGGTGAGTTCGGGCGATCCAAGGGTTTAGGGAGCCTGTCCCAGCACCTACTACCGAGATCTGCATCAACATCTGCAGACCAGCAAGGTGAGTGCTTCAAACAACTGTTCTAAGCCTGTCTTTTGTACCGCGGTTTGTAACTCTCGTACGTGTTAATTATTCGAAAATAATATCGTCTACAGTCCACTTAACTTATCGCATTCAATAACGTTATATTATAATATCGTTTAAGATGGTGGCGGTGGCGACAATGACGTGCTCGAGTTTGACGTACATGTCACAGCGCACGTAAGAGCGAGACTGTGTGCGAGATAAAGATAGCCTATAACGTTATTATAGCGCTTCACAAAATATCGCTATACATATATTGCTTTCTATTATTAAGGATACTTATAATGGATACCGCTATAAATACGCGACAAATATCGTTTTTAGTAAAGCGTTTTATTGACAAAGTAGCGTTATGAATCATAACGATATGCGAAAATAGCGCTATTTCAAGGCCTGGTGGGGCGCCCTGTAGTCGGGGTATAGAATACGGCTACAGTATACTGTATATACCTGTCGTAGAAGGCAACTAAAAGGGGGTCCTTGGGGTCGAAGATGGTTGGGGGCTGTGATCGCCTATGAAAGCAGATGGTGGGACCCACAGACTCTAGGGCGGCACTGCTGCGTTCCGAAGGAGATCCCAGAGCCGCCCGAAATGAGTTGAGGAGGACGATCGGGGGGTTTTTAGTCGGTGCAAGTGCGACATAACCACCGCACTGTCCCCGCGGTGCGGTGGTATCCATAATAGATTTTCCCCCCCGGAGAAAAAAAAAAGGTGTCATTGTTGGGATTCCGGGTGGCTAGTTCGGTCGAGTGGGAGGTTGGTTGTGGGTTTGAGTGGGAGGTTGGTTGTGGGTTTAATTGGGAGGGTGGTATGGTTGAAGTAGCGGCTTCTTGGTCAATTTGTAAGATTTTTCTTACAATTCGGCATGTGTTAAGAATGAAGGCTTTCTTTATTATTATCCGATAGCGAGTTCATATAACCTGGACCTTATGTCCTAAAACTACGACCAACACCACCGGGGAACGAGCAGCAGCATTCCTAGAGTGCGGTGGAGATACTGCGATCGCCAACCCGCGTGCCAAGCGTGGTGATTATGGCATTTACCCCCATGAAATTGGGGGGGGGGGGGCTATGTCCAGCAGTGGACGTCCTAGGGCTGATATGGTGGTGGTAGTGGTGGTGGACGTTTCCGCTTGTAAAAATATTTACTTTTTTTAATGTATGTCTCCCACTAAAACTAGTCCCTGATAACTATTGACCACATTGGCCGTTTTATTGGTCTCATATAAAAGTGAAGGTCTGATGATGGGATCTAGGAGGAATCGAGGGAAATCCTCGAATTTGATAGGCACGCATGTGCCGATTTCGGTATTTTCTCTAGTTAACCAAGCATTGGCTCACGGAAACCACAAATTGTGGCATAGCGAAGTACAAAATTGGAGTCTGTTTGTTTTTGGTATAAATTATGTATGTTAGTGTGTGTGTGACTAACTGTGCTTGAGCCGCTTGCGCACAGTAAGCATGACGTGCGAGGCTGACGGTCGCCCTGCTTTATGAATGTGATTGTGTGTGTAACCAACTTGCTGGCTCCTGATGCAGCTGCGCTCGGATGGCTCGAGCCCGCGCTTGTAACTCGAGCAGCTCGAGCACAGTAAGGCCGGCGCGCGAGGCTCGACTCTCGCCCTGCTCGTCGTCAGAGCCTTTTGACTTCTTGCGACGTTTCTTCTTTGAATGTTTGTGTTTGTGCTGAAAATTAAGTGTATTTTTTTAATATCAGAATTTTATATGAATGTTTAAGGTGACAAACGTGTGTAACTTGATGTTGGTGCAGATTAAGGATTTAAGTAATGACTCTAAAATAACTGAGAACTAGTTATAACCTGCTATTTAATGTTAGATACAAGGGGAATGCAGATGGAAGAGTGGGGAGAAGACTTTGCCAGAAGGCACACAGAAATGCAATCAATCGTTACTGTAATTTTAAGTATTATATCGTAATTTTCCAGCTTCCAGCAGTGGCTTCCAGTTCGACTAAAACGTAACTTTCATATACTATGTCTTCTTTATGGCATACTTTTTAATCCTGCAACTCCCCGCTATCAAAAGGAGTGTTTCAACTATCTTTCTATAAGGTGCGCTAATTTTTTTCTTCTATCTGTTCCATCCTCCAGCTCCAAATTTTACAATAATTCCTTTACATTTCAGGCGGCTCATCTGTGGAATTCTCTGCCTGTGGATATAAGATGTGCTAAATCCCTTTTAATCTTCAAAAATAAGTTAAAACTATACTACTTGTCACTGCGGTAGTTTCGCATTTCTCCCTCTTAGTGTGTGTTGTTTGAACAATTTTAGAGCTTCTATCTGGTTTGACTGTGTTGTTAGCATAAATTTCTATTTATTTTTGCGTATGTTTATGTATGTTTACATATCTGTGTATATATGTATGTGTATGACTCTTTTTATCTTTATTTATACCTAAAGACTTATAACATATTACCTATATGATGATTATTATTATTTGTTTGCCTACTCAATATTTTTTGCATCAATTCCACTTCCCAAAGGTTGTCTGGAAGACATTTCTCTTTAGCAATAAGACCGCCAATTGTCTACCATTGTTTAATTATTTATTTACTGTTTAATTGTTTTGTTTTTGGTGAACAATAAAGAATAATTGTATTGTATTGTATTGTATTGTATATCGTAATTTTATTTTATCTGAAAAAGAGGCTATAATAAAAAATCTTAAGATAGTGTACAGACCTTTTTCTTCTTCCCGCTGCCCTGACTCAATATCTCCTCGTCCGAGGAGATACTGTCCAATGAGATGGTCTCCAACTGCTCTGACTGGCTGGAGGATTCTGTGTCCGATGGGGGATCTGCACCGTCTAGGATGGCACAGAGGCGCTTGGAGCTTATCCCGAGGAGCTGGAATGTGGAGGAAGAACCTGAGTTTACCTATGCTTTATGAAACCAAAGCGGAATACTTGGTTTACCCAAACCTAGCCAAGATTTCAATACACTGTTTTATTGCCGATAATAGCACTTCCTTCAGCCTTGCCATCACCACAGTATATATACTATATTTCTACTGTGCCTTCACCATCACTATTTCCAATGAGCTCAAACATGTCAGATTTATCTTTTGTAATTTAGGAGGCACTATGGCCGCCGTCTTCATCATCAGATCAAATTGGTGATACCATAATATTGCATTGTCATCACCAGGGCTCAGATTTTTAATCGCACAGTAAGATGAAAGAAAACTGTGGAGTTGATATTAACATTTCAATTTTAATCATATTATATTCATACTCATTCATTTAATTAACACCGAAAGTTGATTATATAATAAATTAAAATATTAAATGCCAAACCATGTCATGTTACAAGCCAAATAACAAAAATAATATGCAAATAAGAATATGAACATTTTCAAGTCACAAGTGAATTAAAAAAAATGAAAACATACTCATTTAATAATTCTAAGTTTGAAATGGATAATGCACACGCAAGATTTTGAAACACTTATTCCTGTGGCTATGTGGAATGTTACCCATATAAATTGTATGACAAATTTTTGTCCCACAATGAAATCAATTAAAAAGTAGCCATAATTAAAACTTTCACTATGTTTTTTGCAATTTACCCATAATGGATATTACAAAGTAGAAGAAGTTACTGAATATTTATATTATTTGGCCCATGATGTAATAAACATGATGTGGCATTCTACATTTTTTTTTATTATATAACTTACTTTTATTATAAAACTTTAGTGCAAACCGAATTGTTAATACTTGGAACAAATTACCCTCCCAAGTTGTGAACTCCAACAGTGTTAATCAGTTTAAAAATAGACTTGACAAACTATCTAAAGCAGTGAATTATATTAGTCCTTAGTGAACTATGATTTAGACTTACCAGCGTGAGCTGCCTGTCTAAAATGATATAATAATAATAATAATAAATTATTGGTGTTAATTAAATGAATGAGTATGAGTCTGAATATTAGTGGAGTTTTAATTCTAATATTGACTCCATAGTATTCTTTCATCTTACCATGCAATGAAAAATCCAAGCCCTGGTCATCACACTTACTTTTTTTGAGGTGAAAAGGGTGTCTATAGTGTATTTTGAAATCAGAAGATTATATATTTTTTGAAATTGTTTTACTCGAAAATGAGTGTCTCTGCAACTTGGCATTTTTTTTTTTTTTTATGACAGGTGGCAAACAAGCAGACGAATCGCCTGATGGTAAGCGATTAGCCCCATGGACACTCGCAACACCAGAGCGGTTGTAAGTGCGTTGCCGGCCTTTAAGATGGGAGTACACTCTTTTCTTGAAGGTTTGAAGGTCGAATGGTGGGGAGACGTTTACAGGGACTAGAATTTATAAAAAAAATATGAGCTCTATACTGTGGCAGAGCAAGAACTAAATTTTATGTGGGCAAGATACATTTTGGGGGGCCCTCTACCGGTTTCCATTTTTTTAACTAGTGTCAAAACCCCCTGGGCGCCAGGCCCACTGGACCGCGAGGCCGTGGGCGGTGGCCCACGCCTAAGCCGCCTCTGTCTGTACTCGATGTCTGATATTGTACAGCTGAGACTTGAACACACTACAGACTATATAAAAAACGATGCCGCACGGGCAGCTAGGTATAAAATAAATAACGCATCGACTAACTTCTTCCAAGCATAGCTCCTGTAAATCGTCTATTGAAAGCCGCCTGACACACTCAGGGGCCAGAGACTTCAGTTCTTTTGACTTTAAAACAGAAAACACTTGGTGCATCAATTCAACCCGGTCGTGAATAAAATACGCTAGATCGTGCTCCTCCTTCGTGCGGTTCTGTGATGAGGAAGTAGTCGCTTTCTCTTCTTTAATTCTATGTTTCTTTAATCGATCCATCTTAAACAAATTCAATAAATATTCAGTTCAGTATTTTATTTAGCCTCCACTTCATCCGACTAAACCAAAAAACTTGTATATACTGCGTATTGTTGGTGATATGGTGACATTATTATTTAGCTGGGTTATTGAAATGGCGTACGTCAGATATGACAACTATGCGATGCGTTCAATATTAAAATTCTAGTAGCACTTTGTTACTGTTTTCACTAGCCGTCATCGATTTTTGTCAAATCAAAGTCAGAAAACTCGAATATGTACAGGATTTAAAGAAGATCAATAAAAATTAAATATGTATTTTAACAAAAAAAATAGAAATTGCTGAAAAGTAGTGAAAAGTTCTAACGTAATTTTTGGTCGCCATCGCTGCTGCGATCATAAAATTCATATATTATATAGCCAAAAACTGAAATTCGGCCCGAGTTCTTCGATTACCTCAATCATGATTTTAGTTTCAAAATTTATAGCTATTACTATTACTTATCACTGAACGTGTTATTATTGTATAAACAAGTATACATATTCCGATGCTAAAATGGCTATCCCTACGCTATATCAAAGCGAGGACTATTTAATAGTAAATAAGCCTTATGACATGTACATAAATTCAGAAGATGAAAGTGAGACGGTAAGTGGCTCCTTTTTCATTGATTTTTCTAATAAATTAAGTGAAACGAATGTAGATTTCAGCATATTTTAGGTTATGTTTATGTATTCGAAACCATAGTGTTGCAAGAGGATAAAAGATTTTATCGATATCGACACGAATATTTTTGCATGAAGACATTCTTATCCCATAAAAAAATATTCTATCGTCTTCACAGAATTCAGTCACCTACAACATAGCCAAACATGATTCCCATCATTCCACATCTTCAGACCCACTGCATTTCGTTCATCGCCTCGACTACGCTACCAGTGGAGTATTATGTATAGCGAAAAATAAACGTGCCGCAGCTGCCGCGGGCAAATTGTTCGAGAAGAGAGAAACTAAGAAATACTATTTAGCGGTTGTTAGAGGACACGTTGAATTTGAAGTTTGTGATATTGAATATTCTATTGGTAAGTAGGTTCACTTTACCATTTGTAAAACTTTAGCCAAAGCCGCATCTCCATATCCACCGCAACGGACGGCATGACGCTATAAGATAGAACGAGGTAGGCAAGGCCAGAAAAGAAAATACATATAATACTTTAATTTAAACTAAGTAAGTAGGTTTGTAGGTAGATGCAGATAAACTAAGGTCACTCGATTTGCTATATCGTTCTATCTTATGGCGTCTGCCGCACTGGAGCGTGGGTATACACATATAAGGCGATATCGACAACAAGACTACAATGCACCTCATACTTAATCTTGTATTCATAACTTACTTTTACTGTATATATATTTGTTACTTTATCTTACACACGGGGATAGTTTTGATTTTAATACAAATTCTGAATAGCTAAATACACACTTTTCTCCTGTAGGTACTGACGCTTTGACAGCATCATCGTCACATAAAATGGTGGCAGTGAAATCAATGCCTGAGACTGCAACAACGGCAACACTCCACCCGCGGCCAGCGCACACGCGCGTTTTGGTTTTAGAGACTGGTTATTACGGCAAAGATCCCGTCAGTGTGATGTTGTTAAAACCCGTCACTGGTAAGTATTTGTTTATGTGCTGATGTTTAATATGCCTCAAATATGACAAATACTGAAAGGCCTTATGAAGTAAAGACAGCAAATTACATTTTTCATTTCATTTCTATATATGTGCTACTGTTGCTACTACTTATAAATCTTATAATCATCATCAAATGTAAGAGTTATCTTCTTGCTGGTGGAGTATTTTTCATTTCGTGAAAGAAACGCTTGGCCTCGTGTTGTATAAGGAAGGCAATAGGCTGGCGTATGAGAGATAGAAGGGGAAAATACTTGTAATAAATCTGTAACAAGGATCTCAATAGTTGCATAATAGATATCAAAGAATTTTCGTGTATACTAGATCCCAATTAAATACGTATAGATAAACAATTAAGACTACAATAATACCAGGCGTGTTTTCTAAATTATGTTTTTTTTTAGGTCGCAGACACCAACTTCGCGTACATTGTGCTGCCATTGGTCACACGATACTTGGTGACTACACCTACAGTAATGCAGAAGATTCGGCACCGCATCGAATGTTTCTGCATGCGATGAGGTAATCCCTTAAAGTCTGATTTAATTTAAGAACATTTTCACGAAACACTGGATTATCCTAGTTTTGGATATTTTTATTCGCGCTGTCGAAAATATCCCCTAAATCCATTTAATAATGTCTCTTAACCTTTTTTTTTTCAATTAATTAAAATGAAAAAGCCTTTTTTTTTCAATTTCTGAATTAAATTAGTACTTAAAACATTAAATCAAAACTATTTACTGAAAATTTTGAGGGCCTAGTGTACTTTAAGGATATAATATTATTAATAATACTACGTGTGTATAATAAAATAATATTGTAGTTGTGTAGTTCTACCGAAATTTTAGTTACGCAAGAAATAACAATTACCTAGTTCAAAAAAGTAAACAGAATTTTGAAAAACGTTTCCGTTTGTTAGAAATACAACGTTATAAATAGCGTTTACAACACACCTTGCCAAGAAGCGCGTTTTTCCGCACGCTGCGCGTCCGGAAAAACCCACTTTTTGGCCAAGTGGTGACGTAAAATTGTGTACAAAACACGGGTCGTAAACTTTGTTTTACAACCCTTGCATCGTAAATAGCTATTCCCTCACCAAAATTAAGAAAAGGCCCTTAAGATGACAAAAGTTACTTTGGCGTTCAGGTAATTGTAGGACGTGGACTTTGAACGACTACAGACTAATTTTGTACGATAACTAATTATTTCTACTACTGCACAAGGATAGGGTAAATATAAATATTATTTGATTTTCAGGTTGGTTTTGCCATTACCACACGAGACCCTGGATATCCAGACAACAGAACCGTTTTTCTCAGATGAAAAGTTCTTATCAAAATACCGCGCTGAACGTGTTTTCCACAAATTCTGGAGTAAAAGTGAATTTATTAAAGTCTGTGACGCCACTGACCGACCACTTATGATCGGTGTAAAATATAAGATATTCAAGCCTCATCAAAATTATGTATGTACACCAATTTATGATAAAAAAAATAAAAGATAAATTACTCTAAGACTTTTGTTCCCTATACCTTAGTATAGTTATTGTCTCAAAGGAAACAAAAATATTTTGGAAAAAGTTGTTCCGAATATACGCTCCCATCAGAAAATGCAAATTTTAATTCGAAATGGGAATTGTTTGACATATATATATTAATCTCATGATTAGCCTTAGTAGTTTGTGTGTTTAGCCACAACAACTATCGATAGAATTGGTACCAAATTGTGCTAGTGCCAGCGCGTCACTAGTTTATGGGCAAAAGCAAAAGCCCCCCCCAAGTCCATAAAAAAAAGAAAAAAAATGTTGCCAAACGTCATTCGCGTGTTTTCAAGGTCATCGTATTAAATATATATTTTCTACACGATACGAAGTTCGATTTTCGTAGTTCGGAGTAGGCCCTCAGACTACTTAATAGATACTACGTTTGTGATACTACGTATCAAAATAGTATACAGTTGGGTCGAAAAGTGGTGTAATGTAATAAATAATACAGCGATTAGGACCAACAAACTATTAGGTAGGTATGTACTTATGAAATTCATGAATCAACCCAGTAGTGGTAGCCGTACAAGCCCGATTTCAGAGAAATACTGCAAATCGATGTACAGTTTAGCCGTTTAGACACGCATACTAGAGGTCAAAACAAAATTTTTGATCCGCAGTAACTAAAAATTTCCCTTAGGGGGGGGGAGACATGTGACATTTTACTTTTTGTATGGAAAAAAAAATAATTTTTTTTTCAGAAACCTATCGTGTGTAGTATCATATGAAAGGACTTTTTAAGGCGATTCTAAAAATATACCACATCATTACATTTCAGCCATATTTTTTTAATTAAAACAAAAATAATTTTCGAAACATACCAAGTTTGGGCTCATCCAGACACGATATGGCTGATTTTTTTTAAATACAATATACCACAAATGGTACGTGATATCCTCATATCTAACCTCAAAAAGGCAATATCGAAAATAATTTCACTAAGTATTTATTTTTTATTTTTCAATATTACAAAGTGACACAGTTCTACTTCAATACCTATTTTACGTGACTTATGGAACTGTACGTAGTATCCATATATCCAACGGGAAATACCTATTTAACCCTTTAACTGCGCCTTTTCATCAGTTGGTATAGTTTTTGACATAAAATATCAAGGTTGGACTCCTTCAGATACGATATACCCAACTAAATTTTAGTTAGCTGCGTGCAGTTATAGCGTTCGGTCGACACAGCGGTTACTTCTGACGTGTAGGTATATTACAGTTGGCAGTGCATCACGTGTTCGTAACTTCGAATTATACACATAGCAAGTTTTAAATTGTAAGGTATGTATCAATTTTCTCTATACTTGCCTACTAATGCACAGGTTAGGTATAAGTATTTAGTCTTTTTACGATTCATGTTGTGCGTTTAAGTACCTAACATATTTACTGTTGCTAAGTTACTTTTTTTAATTTAACGGAACGGTTGGTTTAACGTTGAGCGGAAGAATACCTGCGAACCTTTGATACCTAAGTACCTAGATTTGTGACCATGGGCGTCAGCGGCGTGGCAGCGCGGGTGGCCCCCTAAGTCTAAGCAAATGAATAAATACCTGTACGGTCTTAGTAGGCAGCACCTTACAATTTAAATCTTGCTATGTATATAATACGAAGTTACGAACACGTGATGCACTGCCGACTGTAATATACCTACACGTCAGAAGTAACCGCTGTGATCGACCGAACGCTGTAAATGCAGGAAGCTAACTAAATGCAGCTCGCGATCGGAACTCCGATCTTGAGGGACGGTTGGGGTGGGGGATGAGGGAGACAAAGAATTTATCGTTTTTGATCGTTATTATCACTTATATAACACCAATAATAAACAATACAGCACAGTTTAATACAATTCGAGTAGAACTGTGCCACTTTGTAACATTGAAAAATTACACACATAAAAAATAAAAATACTAAATGAAATTATTTTCAAAATGGTTTCTCGGGGTTAGATATCAAGATATAACGTATCATTTGTGATACGTCATATCTTGATATCTAACCTAATTAGTTGGGTATATCGTATCTGAAGGAGTCCAACCTTCATATTTTATGTCAAAAACTAAACAAACTATACCAACTGGTGAAAAGGCGGAGTTAAAGGGTTAAAGAGGTATTTCACGTTGGATATATGGATACTACTCATACTATGTATCATTTTATGATCAATATGTACCGTATCTGCACTACAGTTCCATAAGTCACGTAAAATAAGTATTGAAGTAGAACTGTGTCACTTTGTAATATTGAAAAATAAAAAATAAATACTTAATGAAATTATTTTCAAAATTGCTTTGTTGAGGTTAGATATGAGGAATGAGGATATCACGTATCATTTGTGGTATATTGTATTTAAAAAAAATCAGCCATATCGTGTCTGGATGAGCCCAAACTTGGTATGTTTCGAAAATTATTTTTATTTTAATTAAAAAAATATGGCTGAAATGTAATGATGTGGTATATTTTTAGAATCGCCTTAAAAAGCCCTTTCAGCCCTACACACGATAGGTTTCTGAAAAAAAAAATATTTTTCCATACAAAACGTAAAATGTCACATTACTCCCCCCTAAGGGAAATTTTTTTAGGAACTGCGGGTCAAAAATTTTGTTTTGACCTCTAGTATGCGTGTGCCAAACGGCTAAACTGTACATCGCTTTGCAGTTTTTTAAGCGTACAGGGGTGCTACCGGGAAGTTCGAAATCGAACATTCGAATGACGGATTTGACCAAACGCTACCGCGAACAACTGTCAAACTCTAAACGAAGAACGAAGTTCGAAAGATTGAATGATATTGTGAAAAACCTACCGGGAACTCCGTACTTTCGAAGATTTTGACAGCTCCATTTTCGTCAGAAACGTCAAAATCCAACGATAGCTCAAGAGTTATCGTTTTTCGTTGGATGCGCCATTTTTGTATTGGCTTCTCATGCTTTCCCTATCCCCAAAAAGTTGCCGGGCTGAGTAATATCAAAAGTATTGTCAGGGTACACCGTATTATATTATATTCTCTTTGCTCAAATCAAAAGTGCGTTGTTTTGGCTTTAGCTGTGTCAGTGTTTAGTGTTATCCTTGTAGACAGCAAGTTCTATGTAAGTAGTTAATTTTAGAGAAAATATGAAAGTGATCACGGCCCGTAGCATTAAGGATACCTACACTTAGATCCTAGTTTTACCTCAGAAGGTGGCAATAACTTACTTACTTAAGGCTTGTCACGGTGTCGGACTAATTATGTTGTCCAACAAAAATTTTTACTCGAGCTGGACCTATCAAGTCCTCCAATATATCTATCCGTCATCCCCTATCCCCTATTTACGTGACAGAGGTTATAATTATAGTCATATTAACGTATATAGTCGTATTATTATTACGTTATTATTTGACTTGTAACTACGCCAATTCTTGGTATTAGGTAGCGGACCCTCAGGATGCAACTGTACTGGTATTAACTCTAGGAGGATGATGATATGTGACTTGTAACTATGGAGCTATTTATCAATAAATTATTGTATTGTTTAAAATAAGTGTAAACCTACGGACCCACAAGGGACCCCCTATTGAATAGTCAGTATTATTCCTAGCCACACAAAACAAATTTTACATTATAAAGAATTAAGTTTCTGACACTTCTTCTAAAGCCCTTCCCTTGCAAGCACTGTACCTGCTTTGTAGATTCAAAAAGAGATTTAAGAGACCCAAGAGCTTTGTGTTCATAAGTCGAAAACAAAAGTATTATTCCTTTAAATAATGTACTCATTCCAACTTTTCTAATCATCTGTGTTTCATAGACACTTTCAGATTTGCTGCCTCCAGGTCCTGTATAAAGTTGTGCTGTAAGCAACATGAACACCTCTATTCTAACCAGCTTTCTCAAATGTTCAAAGTTTTTATTTGGTAAGTTTAACAAACATAGGAAAGTTTATTGAAGAATTGATATTGATTTTTGCAGTATTTCACCCTCTAGTTTGCCTTTGAAATTATTAAATGAGATAGAAATAAATATTTATGGATAATCATACACAAATCGACCTATACCCGAACTAAGCAAAGCTTGTATTATGGGTACTGGACAGTCAAATACATACTTATATATATAAACAAATACTTAAATACATGGAAAACATAGTCATGAAATGACTTGACCGGGATTAAAATATTGAGTAGGTCTAATACCTTCTTAGCACTAACTTGATATGTTATAAATTGTTCTCTATTATTGCACAGCGCCTATATTTATTGGAGATGAGAGAACAGGAAAAGCGAAGAGAACGCGCCACACAGTTTTAATACTAATGCCTCCAGACAAAGAGCTTCTGAATAATTTCACTCCGGAGAGGTTTGAAACTCTTTTGGAGGTAATTCCACTTTTGCTTCCAAAAGTGAACACCAGCGGGATTAACCCTGCAACTAAAGTAATTAAAGTCAAAGTTAATTATTTATAATTTATAATCTATACACTTTCTGAAAGTCAATATTCATACATACTACATAGTTTACTGGTTTTAGAGGTACTGTTTGTAATGGCCTAATGGCACTGGCAAATGCCAGTCAAATGTCTAGTGTTGGATAATACCTTTGCCTAAAAGTGACTTGCGATTCGAGAAGAATCACAGGCGCATTGCCAACCATTTATTGACTTGAGGATTTGTTTTGTTGATAGCTGCTATCTAGCTGCTGGAGACATAAGTAGGTCCCTTAGTCTCAACACAGTGCATCCTCGCCCAGGCCATCATCCTAACATGGTCACAACAGCTCATATCCAAAGTGAACAGGAACAACTAAAGTATACATAAATCAATGGAGAGCATTATTTTAAATTGGCTGAATTCGTAGATGTCCTGTTCATTGTAATACCCTATTTAAGATTTTGCTCACTTCCACAGCAGTGACTAGGGAAGTAGGCAGGTCAAGTATGTAAAAACTGGCCTAGTGCATTTTGAGCAACATACAATGTAGTTGTTCACAAACTATATTTGAATAATGTTGTTAGTAGTGTTGGACATACTAACAAGTTAACAACATTATCTAAGTAATCAATGAAAATTGTACAAAAGTTTGCTTTGCCAGGTAGATTTCTTAAGTTCAGCTATTACTTGTTAACTAGTAATGTCTAACTAGCTGTGGTAGTTTTCCTTTTTAACCAACTTATTAGAAGGAAGGAGGTTCTCAGTTTGTCTGCATGTTTGCTTTTTAGGGTTTCGTAGTCAACTAGGAACCCTTATAGTTTCGCCATGTCCGTCTGTCTGTCCGTCGGAGGCTTTGCTCTGTGATTGTAAATGCTAGAAAGCTGAAATTTGGCATGGATATATAAATCAATAAAACTGACAAAGTGGTAAAATAATAAAAACAAAGGAAAGAAAATTAAGGGTACCTCACCTACACGTAGTGGGTATGTTCTTTTTTTCTGCAACCCTATGGTGTGGCCGGTGTGGGTTGTTGTTGGATAGGTCTTTCAAAATGAATAGAGGGCTTCCTCAAACATTTTTTAATACAGTGAATATTTTCGGAAATAATCACTCATGAAGAAAAAAATGTGACCCCTCCCCTCTAACTTTTAAGCTGTTTTTGAGTTATCGTAAAAAGTCTCCCCTTCTTAGTAAAAGACGTATGAAACGTTGCGAAGGTATTTCCTTTTTTTGTTATAATTTGATATTTTGATTATTTGAACCCTACACTTATTAATCTTAGTATGGCCTGACATGCTCTTGGCCGATTTTTTTATGTATGTATGTTCCCTGATAACGCTTGACCACATTGGTCGATTTTGATAATTCTTTTTTGTTACAAAACAGGTACCCCCAAGTTGGCCCATATAAATTTGGTGAAGGTCTGATGATGGAATATAGGAGGAATCGAGGGAACGCATATGCCGATTTCGGTATTTTCTGTAGGTAACCAAGCATTGGCTCACGGAAACTAAAAGTTTTGTGAAGCGGAACTGGTGATGATGACCACAGTTGTCATATGGAACTCCTCAATGATGTAGGCACTTCACAGATTCCGATGAAATTTCGTTAACGCAGGTAGCAACTAATGCTCGTAAAAATACACATTTTGAAGTAGAACTTATGATGAGGAACTACAGGTCAGTATGTCTTCCCTGAGGAATCGACGGACCTCCTCAAATATCATCATCATTGGCCCATATAAAGTGACTTGGTTGGGATCTGTAGTTACGACCTCATTTGCTATCGAAAAGCAGTACAGGTCATGAAGTGGGAAAGATATGTAAAAAAACTGGCCAAGTGCGAGTCGGACTCGCGCACGAAGGGTTCCGAACCATTATCTATAATAACGGCAAAGAGTCCGACTCGCACTTGGCCGGTTTTTAATATTTTTAGTTATAACGGCAACAGAAATACATCATCTGTGAAAAATTCAATTGTCTAACTATCGCGGTTCTTGAGATACAGCCTGGTGACAGACAGACGAACGGACAAACTGCGTTTTTTACCCTTTGGGTACGAAACCCTAAATGACGGAGCCTCTTCGCCGCGTAGACGAACTAGACGAGTTATACCGCATTCTTTTTTTTCACTCACTTTCCGGTATCCGAATGAGCTGAAATTCGGCATACCTACTTATATATGTTAATTGCAGTTATTTATTTGCCTTGCTTTTGATCATATATATTTTAACAAGCTTTTATTTAACTTGCAATATTTGTTAGTGAAATACGTATGTATCTATCTATTTTCGGGTCGAATCATGCAACTGAGTTTAAAAACCGTTATGCAATACCGATTGAGCTGAAATTTGTGTTGGCATGTAAATTCGGTGACCATGCAATGCTATGTACGCTGATTTGATGATAAAGATAGATAGAAGGAGGGTATGTAAGGGTCAAATAATACAACAGAGTTTTATAGCAGTCATGCAAAATTGATTGAGCTGAAATTTTTCATACTTATGTAAGTTGGGTGACAATGCAATAGTATGGTATAGTCAAAGAATGAAAAGGTTCGTCACTTTTCGACCTTAACACCATTAAAATAGAGTCGAAAAGTGACGAACCTTTTCATTCCTCGACTGTACCTCCGAGCTGATCTAATGATAGAGACAGAAGGCGGGCATAGCAACTACTAAACTACACATGATAACCCCGTCGTGTTCGAGCTCATTTCAACTCTCTCAACGAGTAGTTTATGACTGTAAAAAAGAAGTGAAATTGTAATTAAAAGCGGATACCAAAAATGAAAAAATTGACAGAACCTTTTTTACTATCGTCGCTTCATGTCGTAATAAGATATCAGTAGCAGCACTATAGAAACGGCATAATGAGATAACACTCTCGATATCACCACAAAAAATACGCGTGTGCTATCTTTGACGATTTTTTTTGTTTATTACAGGCAAAAGGGCAACAAGTAAGTAAAGAGCAACAAGAGCAAAGTATTCAGGAGCAACTTTCCAGAAATCTACACTAACGAGCGGGCGGGATCGTCAGCTGCAACGTTTGATAATTTAGATGTGCCTGAAGCCATGGTAGATCTCCATAGCGCCGCGCACGGTGCAGGGAAGAAGCACGAACGAATCCGTCATTCGACAATGGTAATAATTTGAGGTGGCTTTAAACGGAATACATATTTTGTGATATGGGAGATACTGAGGTACGATTAGCGTGCGTCAAGATCTACTATTAGAGCTTGAACTTTCATGAGTCATGTTTAAAACTATATTACTAAAGCGATTAAAACGCACGTATCAAAGGTCACTCCTCGCGACATGTTTCGAACTCTTCGGGAGCAGCGCTGTACTGCAGGTGTATAGTGCGCCTCCCGAAGGGTTGGAAACATATCGCCCGGAACGACAGTTTATACGTGAGGTTTAACCGTTTTAATGAGATCCACTGTCATTTAAATACAAAAAAAACCGTTTCGTAAAAAACTTCGAGAGCTTAACTGCAGAACAGCCTGTCTTTCCTTAGATTCATGTCGATGAAAACGGCCTAATGCTTTTAAACAATGTAATAGCACTCAGATCTGTCCTGTATAAGAGGATACCATGAGCTACGGACATTTGCATCGCCAAAGGTGTCACAAAGGCTTTATCGTCTCTTTATGTGCGTGTATTTTTTTGTATTGCATTACTAAAGAAGATGCACCTTTTTGACACTGGAATAGCAAGCTTCCATAGAATACGGTGTCTGTTTACCGTCAGGCAGTTTGTACTGTCTAAGTTTGTGTGTCACCGTCGTATGCACGAGACAACGTACCGGTTGTGCCTCAAATTTACGATGTACTTCAACTGAGAGTTTACCATTTTAATTTCCGCTCGAGTAATTTATTAATTTGACCAAAGGGTCACTTCGAACGAACACACACAATCGGTCATTATGAATACGTAAATCACTGTATTATACATACAGGCATATAAGAAGCTCAGGAGACGCGCCGTGCGCTGCGCTACGGGCCGGGATCGTCGCCGGGTCCTTGGTGTCCAACGCGCAACCTTAAGCTCGACTTCAGGGAAATAGGCTGAATGATCCTGACAAGCAAACGGACACGCGGGCCACAGCGTAAACGATGGTAATGTTAAATAATTCTCCAATCAGTAATCCTTATACTCGTATTGATGATTTCAAACTTATACGTTTTGAGGGTCCTGTAGCCAGAATGGCTAAAACGGAACCCTTATAGTTTCATTATATCTATCCGTCCGTCCGTCTGTCCGTCCGTATGTCACAGCCGATTTGCTCGGAGACTATATATAAGCCGCCACAGACAAATGATGCGAAAATACGTAACCGGGGGGATGTACTCGTAAGTGCCATGAGTTCCCGATGAAGATAAAACCTTTTCTGATTTAATGTACTCTTATTGTATAGTGGTTTTAAATGTGGACTAGTAATGGTGTCGGCACGGAGCCCTTTTTGCGTGATCCGCCACGCACTTGGCCGGTCTTTTAAAATTAGATTATGACTATGCCGATTTACGTGGGTTGTCTAATTTATTGTGGTGGACCTATGATCTGAAAGGGCCAATTCTTTACCTAACCATGTTAATAATGTAAAATTTCTAATTAACTTATTATAAATCTAAGCAAATCGCGATCTATTTGACCGAGCGAGCGAAGCGTCTCCGTTTCACCTTGGGCAAGGATGCTTTCGTATGTCCTGCTGTTCTTCTTTATAGGTCTTATAGCTCAACCGATTCTCTTGAAATTTCGTGAATAGGTTTGATAATTATAATTATATAGAACTACCCCGGCGAGCTAAGTACAGTGAGCCGCGGAAATGAGTTACATGTTGGGACGGATAATTAATTAAATTAATGTTATGCTTTTATGTATGTATAAAACTCCTAGACGTTAACGCTATGCACCATAATCTAGTATTTTAACTGTTATAAGGTAAGTGTCGCAGAAAAGGCTTAAATTGAATATATTATAATAAGATTATATTCACAACCTAGGTGACGTAACGTTCCAACGTTACAGCATTAAGCTTACATTTCTGAGTTTCGTGCAATAAAGTTAAAATAAATAAATTTGCCCCCCTACTTCTTCAGACCAAGAAAAAAGATAGACTGAGCATTACTGACAACTGAGTTAAACGGGTTTTAAAACCTTGCCCAATAAGTAAGAACACGCTGACTTATAAACTAAACCATGCCCAGAACTCCAGTACTTTAAATATTAGCTAGTGAGAATATAAGATACTAAAATTACAAGCGTATTAAAAAAAATAGAATGGTAAAATACGCGATTGGAATATTAGCTACAATGAAAATTCAATTATGCCCATACATTTCTATACCGTAGTCGGCGGACGTATTCATTATCTCCTTTCGCTCGATATAGATACCTCAAGTATATTACTTTCGAAACATAAACGCAAGCTAACGCGTTTAGTCTCACTTTGCATGGCAATAAAGGCCGACAGAGGCGCTGTTCGCGTTGCCATACAAATTGAGTTATGTTTTGAAAATAATATACTAGAGGTGCTGATATCTGCCTGTAAACAAATCTTGTAAGTCAAATTCACGTCGTCCCGTGAATGCGGTCGTTAGGATCTACTCAATTAGTAGTTGATTACTGTGTAAAAAAAGTAAATTATTTAACTGGTGACCGAAGATCTGGCGAGTTCCTCGCACAACGTATCAGCATTGCGGTACAGTGAGGAAATGCCGCCAGCATCCTTGGCACAATGCCTCAAGGACCTGTTTTAGATTTAAGTTAGTTTTAATTTTATTTAGGTTGTTTTGGTTATAATAAATATTCTTGTATATATTTTCTAGGTACGTAAATAAATGTATTGTTTTAATTATTTCGGTATTACGAGAAGTGGGTAAAATGCGACTCGTAAGATTTGGCCTAAATATTTATAGAAAACATCTGAAAAGAACGTAAAGATTAATCTGTTGAAAAACTGTTACAGTGCTCAACATGCTGATATCCACCACCACCACCATAGCAGCCAAAGGACGGCCACAGCTGGACATAGGCCTCCCCCAAATTCACGGGAGGTATATGCCATAATCGCCACGCTTGGCATGCGGGTTGGCGTTCGCAGTATCTCCACCGCACACCAGGGATGCTGCTGCCCATCCCCCGGTGGTCTGCTGACATAAAGAAGTTCAAATTTTCACCAGCAGTATACGGTGGCGCTACCAATGTGAATAATGGCGAGTTCCTGCTTAAGTCTGACAGGATACTTTGACAGGTTAGATTTGTTAGTAACTTATTTACGAGTATATGAAGTATGATAGATTATCGAATAGTAAAGGACCACCTAGAAGTGTAGATTTGTAAGAGTATCCCATCAAAAACATAAATGTGAAAATGGCAGCCAAGTTCACCGACAAAAGAATTGAGATCTAAATGGGCGCCAAGTTCCGTAGATTATCTGAAATGGTTCCAAGTCCGGCACTACATTGTTTACAGTAAAACTAATTTACTGCGGCTTAATGCATTTTGAGCCTTAACTTAGCAGTTTTCTATGCAGTATGTTATAATACCATAAAAGCTGTTGGATATTTAAGAAAACTGCCAAGCGGTACTACGTATCACATCAAGTCATCATCATCATACCGAATGTCATTCGCTAGCCTTCACTTAGCAGCAACACTAAGGCGGCTTTTACGCATAGAATTTCGCGCTGCACGCTGCTCGCGCTTATCAAACCGTGAGTTTCCGAACATTCTGAAAAGAGCGCGACACGCCGCGCGATGTAAACACAACCTTAAGGCCTCGGTACACACATACGAGAATCGCATGCGAGTTTCATTACATTGCGGGTTACCATGGTATAATGAGTTCGATCTGTCAAACCGCGCAATGTACTGAAACTCGCATACTAGTCTCGTACGTGCGTAAATAAGGCTTTAGGGATTAATAACTGAGCGAGCGCAGAGCGCGAGCCAAGCATCTCTGTTTCCGCTTTGTTAAAAATTCTTTGATGACCTGCGGCTGTGCTCTATGGGTCGCATTTCTCAAACGATTCTCGTGGAATTTTGTGAGCAGACTTAGTAATTACACAAGTTTTATTTTTGGATCCAGTTTTCTTTTAATTTTTCAAAAAAAGCGGAGCTATAGGGTATAAAACCGTACAATATATCACTCGCGATATATACAGCACACAAAGCCTCTAGTTCTTGATTGTAAAAAATGCCGTTTTTATTAGACTCTAACTCGTCATTTTATTTTAAATGCGGGATAAAGAAAACATAATATAAAGCATACAAAATAGGACTTACAATAAATAATTATAAAATAAACGAAACGGCGTGTAGACGACCTTGTACATGTTTTAAAATGGTAGGTTTATTCACTCAATGTGCTTGTCCAAATCCTCAGACAATAAAAAAGGAAGAAGTGCCCTACTGCTTCCTTTCATCGAAAACCAATGTCTCCAGTTTTGTCCCACCAAGTTTTGTCACACACACACACATTGAACCGTGTAAAAACAAAACCTCGGGGGGTGCCGCCGAGTTTACTACATCATGCAAACAAGCGCTGCGATTGGCTTTTTTTTATACAACGACGGTGGCAAACAAGCTTACGGCCTATCTGATGGTAAGCAGACACCGTAGCCTATGGACACTTGCGACTCCAGAGGAATCACTAGTGCGTTGCCGACCCTTTATTGAATTGGGGATGCGCTGTGTTGAGAGTGAGGGACCCGCAGACGTCTGCAGCTGTCAAGCTAGATACATTTGCAGGCCCCTAACTCCCAACACAGCGCATCCTCGGGAGCTCTGGCGACCTTACTCACCACCAGGAACACAACACCACATACCTACTTAACAGGCAAAAAGTAATGCTATTATGGCTGCGGTCTTCTGTAAGGTGGAGGTACTTCCCCAGTTGGGCTGCTCTAAATTTGAGCAAGATGACGTTTCGCTGTGCCCTACTTCTCTTGGCTTTACGCACCTCTCAAAAAAGGCAATGAACACTAGAGGGAGACAAACGTTAAATGATGTTTTATCGACATCGATCTTATTAAGAATCTCATCGAAATTATAATGTTAAGATATTGATGACTATTGAAATGGCCAGTTTAGATGGTGTTCATATAATCACCAAAGTTGTATAACATAGTAAAGCATTATAGCGGTACATACTGAAACGAGGCAGCGCTTGCGATGCGAAAACCACTTCAAGGAAACACCGCGCGTCAGGGCCAATCAGCGTGCTTCCAGAGTTAGGCACGTCGGATTCCACGAAATACTCTAGCACTGGCTACGGCCACCACCCAGACCACCCTTCGGCAGTTGCTGAGCGACGCGCGTTGAAAGCACATCTATGACGGTCGATACAAAGACTCCGCTCGCGAGTGATTTTGCCAAATCCTAAATAAATCTTATTACTTTCTATTAAATGGTATTTTCAGTTAGTGAATTCCTAACAATACATAAACAAAAATATAAATACGAACTGCGAACCTTCTTTCTACTATCAAAGTCGGTTAATAAGATTAAATTGGAAGTTGGTCTGCAGTCTTTTGGAACAAGTTATGCTTATTAAATATTGATTTGTGAATTTACCGTTGATATTAAATGACTAGTTCGACATTCTATTCCTATTTTATCGATGACGCATAAACTGCAGTTTTAACCGGCACCACTCAAGTTGGGCGGAGCCAAACAGCGGGCCAGCGGCATCTTATTCTTATTCTTAAATAATTCACGCAGCGACCAAAGCTACAGCGGTATGATACATAGCGCCGTGGCTTAGCGCGGTACGGGGTGATTATTGTACAAAACGTTCAATGTACAATCCGCAGAAAATATAAGGGTTTTTCATATGTTATCACTTACACTTCTTTTTGACACTGTCGCGGTGACATGCGCCACGCCCCCGTTTCACATCTATTTCTTTCTATGATCTGAGTCCAAATCAGACGCATCTTTTCGTATGTACAGTAGTTAACATTTTTTTGTCATTTCAGGCTTGTGAATATGAACGGTCCGTCCGGATTATTGACGCGACGCACAAAAGCAGAAGAGGAAACGGCAATTCAAGCAGATGTCGACTAGAATCGTGTAGTCAACAGCAGATAATAAGATCAATAAGTTAACAGTTTTTTACCTCACCACAATGGAAAAAGGTGAAAAAAAATAATTTACATATATTTGCTCTTGACTGTATTTAGAGGGTCTATAAGATATGCAGTTTTACCAAAATAGTTTTGTAACTTTCTCTATTTATTCATACTCGTGACGCCCGCCACAAATTTGAATGAAGTTAAATGAAAAATAGACTTAATTTAATTTAACGCCTGTATTCACAAAAACGATATACGGAGCATGTGGAATATAAGTTTCCGTATCAGTTCTGGAGAAAAGAAAAAAATACGTTTTAAAGCTATTGTCGACTTTTACGGCACCCCCAATATAAGGTACGAAGTAACCCAAAACCAAACGGCGGAATCAACTAACCGTTCATTTTGTTCCATATTAAGAGTCCCCAGTACGCTCGGCTGAACTCGATTCTCCATACAAACTTAGTTTTGTTCTCATTTTAAAACGCCTTGCTGAAATAACATGGAACTTTGTATACAAAATGGGAGCCGCCATATCTAGGTCGTAAATTAGATTCTGTTGCTAGAAATCGTTATAAAAAAAACAGCGAGTTTTTGAGTTTTTTACGACTTGTATGATAACCTTAATAATCGCTGTATTTTTTCTCCATTATAATTTTGAAATTATAATGGAGAAAAAACAGAAACTAATTTTCGACCTAGATATACCGGATCCCATTGTGTATACAAAGTTTCATGTTATTCTAGCAAGGCGTTTTTAAATGAAAGCGTAGCTACGTTTGTATGGTGAACAAAAAATATGGTGAAAAAAGACAAAGAAATTAATTTGCAAGAGAGATGGTTACAGAAATAGATCTTTATCATTGATAGTGAGATCAGCATATCTCGCCAATAAAATTGGCATGCAAATATGTACAGATACAGATAGTTTTGATGTATATGTGAAATATCGAATGCTTTATTTCCTGAATAATAAAATGATTATTTTGTTAAGTCACTATTAAGTGTTACCTCTTCGGGTCTGGGGAAATCAAAGGAACAGCCGCATTATATATAATTATGTAATACACTTTACCTTGAGTTGATAAAAATGTATCCAAGAAAGCCTACTTATGATCTAAAATGCCATTCTAATGCATTTATTAAAATTGAACAGCACTTAATCTGCGGTTATTAACAAGGAGCGAAACTTTGGTGCCGGTGACATAATTATGACGCAAATTCACATATAAATAGGGTGATTTCAGGTATATAAACAACATTGCGACACTCCAATGATTATTAATAATGCAATAATGGTAATGTAAGTTTTATTTTTTATTAATAAAAAATGACTATTTATATTGAAAATAATGTACATATTAATATATTTTACTAAGTAAGTAATTGTAAAAATATATTATTTCGGATAAATGAAAAAAAGCCAATTACATTTTGTCGGTTGTCGAAAAATAAGCAGAACGCTTAGAATTCAACCACAAAATCACATCTTATTTAAATACATACTTACATAGGTACATATACTGTACATTATGAACAAAGTAAATCTCGCATCTCCCGCCGTTTATAAAAATTGTGCATAATGCCTGTAATCGCACCTAGAACAAATATTGTTGAAAGTTAACCTTTCATCATCAAAATCGTATCCTTCAATAATCCAGATAAAAACACTCCGCATGTAGATTGACGTCATACATCTGTCATCGGCACCAAAGTTTCGCTCCCTGGTTATTAGGATAGGAGGTTAATGTAAACTGAGAATATAGTGTAATCCACTCGTATGTCAAATAAATTGTTTAAACACTAACATCTTTTTTATTTAAGGTGTGTTCTCGCCAAAGTGCTATTTTGAACATATTTTATGGGAAATGTATTATTTATGAATGAATGAATTAAGATAATAGAACCAGTGGCAGGATATAATTACTTCATGAACTGCATTTTTCGCCTTTGGTCCCTCGTACTTTGATCACCAACATGGTATAGACGAATAGGTCTTGATGTCCAGACAGCAAATAAATAACTTCTTGCCTCTGCAGTGACTTCATCTTAGCCTTTTCTTGGGAACCAGGGGTCTGCTCGACTACCAAATCTCAAAAAATGGATAATTGACGGAATTATTAATCACTAATCAGCGTTTCTTAACTTTTAGTTATCAGCTAAGTATCATACTTATTTTTATATATACAATGACAGTGCCAAACAACCTTAGAGCCTACTTGATGGTAAACAGATACCGTAGCCTATGGACACTGGCGACTCCAGAAGAATCACAAGCGTGCTGCCGATATGTGTGCCGTGTTGTGCATGCGATTGAATTGAGGATTCGTTATGTTGACAGCAAGCGACATATAGGTCTCTCCCACTCAATACAGCGCATCCTCGGGAGGTCTGGCGACCTTTCACATCACCAGCAACGCAATACCACATACCTAAAGAGTAAGTAGTACTGTTATGGTTGCAGTCCGTGTGTTTCCCTTGCATCATTTGCTAATTATCTCAGGAGCAACGTATATGATAATGAAGTAATTTAGCAATAATATATGCAAAGAGAAATATATCTAGATAAAAAGAGCATACATTATATGCGAGTAACTTAAAAACATCTTAGCGAGTGATGTTGACCGTTGTTATTTTGCAAAATATGTAAATTGTACGACCTTGTATTGTATTAAGTATCATTTTAGTTTCCTTAAATAAATAAAATAAAAGTTTTCACATTATGATAAGATCACATAAGAAAATAAAATTATACATTCGCTATAAATGTTTGTATGCTTGAGTATATCAAATAAATGAATATTACGGGACAAAATTACACAAGTCGACCTAGTTCCATAGTAAGCTCAATAAGGCCCATTAACAATAAGAACAAAAAAAAACAGCAAACAAATTAAGCAATTAAAGATTTTTTAAAGCACCAGTCCAGTTCAAAAGGCGGTAATTTAAAATCCCGCCAAAATCTACAGCCGCCGATTTGACGCCTTCAAAACCACAACCATAGAGGAAATTATTCTGTATATTAACCAAAAATATAAAATCTAGCATTAAATCTAGTTCTACAGAAGTATCTAATGCCAGTATACGTTCTTAATGCGGATTATATAATATTTATCAATATTTTAGGCTTATTTTTAGCAAAATATCATTTTACCGCCTTTTTATCGCTGCGTGTGAAATCACTTTAGTAATTCATTCGTTCTTTCCATTCACGATAGGAAGTCCGCAAGTTGTCTATGGAAACGAAACTAAAGGCTTCGATCGAAAATGCTTCCCGGTAGGTGTCACATCTTTCTTTCGTTCGATCTTCGTTTTCGTTTTTCGTTCCGTTGACAGACTTCGCGGTAGCACCCCAGGGGTGCTACTGCGAACTTCGAAAATCGAACTTCGTATCGTACCGTCCCTTTCCGTCATATAGAGTATAACACGAGAGTGAAAGGGACGGCACGACACGAAGTTCGATTTTCGAAGTTCGCGGTAGCACAGCAGCTTACACTACAGCGATATTAGGTAAAAGTTTCTAATCTATGTGACAAAGAGAATATAATCACTACGTGTGTGAGGTCAATTACGAGAAGGTATGTTGTGTTGTGTACTATACTAAATAATTATGAGTCGGTTTTTATGAGGAAGACATGTCTTACTTAAGAAACAAAACCTATTAAAATAAATAATTTGAAAATAGCCTTTATTATTGAAGTTACAGGTAGTTTTTGTAAGTGCCCAAATTTATCTGCAATTTATCAAATATGCTATTATATCTATTATCGTCGGTTAAAAAGGTTAGTTCAATTTGTGTAAATATGTACCTTAATATGTACTTATCTCCATACAAAATTTCATCTAAATTGGATTAGCAGACAACTGCTACTGCCTGTTACAAAACCATTAGTGAGTATTATATTCTTTGTACAAAACAGGGAGTAACAGACTAGACAGAGTAACTTTTGTTTTTATAAGTACACATATACTAATACGTAAATTAATGAATTAATTAGTATGGACATATATAATTTATTAAATAATGTGTTGATTAAAAAAAACTGATAGGTACCAATCGTGAGAGTAACTTGAATGAAGTGTACACAGTACTAGTATTCTTTGATCTGTGACACAGTCATCACATCTGCACTAAACTGATATTACATCACCTCTTTTTTTTAGGTGTGAAATGGTTAGAGTGATTGATCTACAACAGTTACAGAAGGAAAATCAATCAACATTCCACTTTGTCACATGAATATTCACTAGGGTACGAAATAACTCAAGGGTCAAAACAAGAGAAGGTATCTTAGTATTTATAGATTAACTTTAGGCTCTTGTGGAAGAAATGCAAGAGAAATGAAGCATCCACCAAGAGTAAAGTGACAATTGAAAAGAACTGAGGTAAGAGAAGCAGTGTTGTTATAGAGCATGATTCAGCATCAAAAGTGACAGGAGTTTCTTGTAATAGTTCAGAATGGAGTTTAGATGTAGTTTTTGTCCAGACATATTTCTGTCACTTCGGGCAGTTAGAGACCATACTCAAACTGAGCATCACGAGCAAAATTATCAACGGAAGATTGATCGATTATGCAAATTAATACAGCACAGGCCTTCTAAAGTTAAATCATCTAGAAAGATTTGCATGAGAAGTGAAAAGACAGATGGAGATAAGAGAAGAAGCAGTGTTGCTATTGAGCATGATTCTCCATCAAAACGAGCAAAATTTTCATGTAGCCCAGAATTGAAGTTTAGATGCAGTTTTTGTCCAAAGAGATTTCCTTCAATTCAAACAGTTAGAGACCATACTCGAATTGAGCACCATGAGCAAAAGGAACATCGGAGGATTGAGCGATCAGTCATACTAACGGAGAGTCAGATGAATAAAAGAATAAACATACCAAAACCGGGGAATCATTTGAACACTGACATTAATGATGAATATGATGATAAAGCAACACCATTATATCGGTGCCTTGCATGCACATTTGCTAGTGTTTCATATGACTTGATGATTAAGCACTGCCAATATCATATTATTGATGAAGCTCCGGAGGATATTATCATCAAACCCATTACAACATTTCAAATAGAAGTAATTGGTGAAAAAATTGATGTTGATAGTCATACATGCAAAGAATATAATGATGATTCAAACATGAATTCTTTTATCTTCGTAGATTGTGATTATGAACTTTTGAAAAGTGATAAGTGGCCAGGTATTTTTGACACATTCAAGAAGTGTGAAACGGATAAAATAAATTGTTCAAGTATCTATTACTTCACTCGGATTGTTCACTTTACATCAGAAGAAAATGAAGAATCAACAGCATCTGCACCTTTCATGCTTTATAAATGTATGCAGTGTATGAAATATATCGATCCATATTCCATAGTGGCACATGTCCAGGAAAACTCATGCAGTAAACAACAGAAAGGGTTCTTTTGTTATGAATGTGAATTACCATTTCTAACTGAAAATTCTATGTATATACACTACAAGACGCACAAAGCAACCAGGGCAAATATGAAGCATAGGACAATTTCGTTCAATTATAATGCTGATAAACAAATGAATGCTATTTTGTTAAAAGCTGCTGGACGCAACATGTGTGAAAGCGGGAACAATAATACTGTACAGCAGACTCCTGGTACAGTACACCTACAAGGTGGGGTCAATAGCACTGTACAACAGGGACCTGGTATTGCACAGCCACAGGGTGGGGTCAATAGCACTGTACAACAGGGGCTTACTATTGCACAGCCACAGGGTGGGGTCAATAGCACTGTACAGCAGGGACCTGGTATTGCACAGCCACAGGGTGGGGTCAATAGCACTGTACAACAGAGACCTGGTATTGCACAGCCACAAGGTGGGGTCAATAGCACTGTACAGCAGGGACCTGGTATTGCACAGCCACAAGGTGGGGTCAATAGCACTGTACAGCAGGGACCTGGTATTGCACAGCCACAGGGTGGGGTCAATAGCACTGTACAACAGAGACCTGGTATTGCACAGCCACAGGGTGGGGTCAATAGCACTGTACAACAGAGACCTGGTATTGCACAGCCACAAGGTGGGGTCAATAGCACTGTACAGCAGGGACCTGGTATTGCACAGCCACAGGGTGGGGTCAATAGCACTGTACAACAGGGACCTGGTATTGCACAGCCACAGGGTGGGGTCAATAGCACTGTACAACAGGGGCTTACTATTGCACAGCCACAGGGTGGGGTCAATAGCACTGTACAGCAGGGACCTGGTATTGCACAGCCACAGGGTGGGGTCAATAGCACTGTACAACAGAGACCTGGTATTGCACAGCCACAAGGTGGGGTCAATAGCACTGTACAGCAGGGACCTGGTATTGCACAGCCACAAGGTGGGGTCAATAGCACTGTACAGCAGGGACCTGGTACTGCACAGCCACAGGGTGGGGTCAATAGCACTGTACAACAGAGACCTGGTATTGCACAGCCACAAGGTGGGGTCAATAGCACTGTACAGCAGGGACCTGGTATTGCACAGCCACAGGGTGGGGTCAATAGCACTGTACAACAGAGACCTGGTATTGCACAGCCACAGGGTGGGGTCAATAGCACTGTACAACAGAGACCTGGTATTGCACAGCCACAGGGTGGGGTCAATAGCACTGTACAACAGAGACCTGGTATTGCACAGCCACAAGGTGGGGTCAATAGCACTGTACAGCAGGGACCTGGTATTGCACAGCCACAAGGTGGGGTCAATAGCACTGTACAGCAGGGACCTGGTATTGCACAGCCACAGGGTGGGGGCAATAGCACTGTACAACAGAGACCTGGTATTGCACAGCCACAGGGTGGGGTCAATAGCACTGTACAACAGAGACCTGGTATTGCACAGCCACAAGGTGGGGTCAATAGCACTGTACAGCAGGGACCTGGTATTGCACAGCCACAGGGTGGGGTCAATAGCACTGTACAACAGGGACCTGGTATTGCACAGCCACAGGGTGGGGTCAATAGCACTGTACAACAGGGGCTTACTATTGCACAGCCACAGGGTGGGGTCAATAGCACTGTACAGCAGGGACCTGGTATTGCACAGCCACAGGGTGGGGTCAATAGCACTGTACAACAGAGACCTGGTATTGCACAGCCACAAGGTGGGGTCAATAGCACTGTACAGCAGGGACCTGGTATTGCACAGCCACAAGGTGGGGTCAATAGCACTGTACAACAGAGACCTGGTATTGCACAGCCACAAGGTGGGGTCAATAGCACTGTACAGCAGGGACCTGGTATTGCACAGCCACAGGGTGGGGTCAATAGCACTGTACAACAGAGACCTGGTATTGCACAGCCACAAGGTGGGGTCAATAGCACTGTACAGCAGGGACCTGGTATTGCACAGCCACAGGGTGGGGTCAATAGCACTGTACAACAGGGACCTGGTATTGCACAGCCACAGGGTGGGGTCAATAGCACTGTACAACAGGGGCTTACTATTGCACAGCCACAGGGTGGGGTCAATAGCACTGTACAGCAGGGACCTGGTATTGCACAGCCACAGGGTGGGGTCAATAGCACTGTACAACAGAGACCTGGTATTGCACAGCCACAAGGTGGGGTCAATAGCACTGTACAGCAGGGACCTGGTATTGCACAGCCACAAGGTGGGGTCAATAGCACTGTACAACAGAGACCTGGTATTGCACAGCCACAAGGTGGGGTCAATAGCACTGTACAGCAGGGACCTGGTATTGCACAGCCACAAGGTGGGGTCAATAGCACTGTACAGCAGGGACCTGGTATTGCACAGCCACAGGGTGGGGTCAATAGCACTGTACAACAGAGACCTGGTATTGCACAGCCACAAGGTGGGGTCAATAGCACTGTACAGCAGGGACCTGGTATTGCACAGCCACAGGGTGGGGTCAATAGCACTGTACAACAGAGACCTGGTATTGCACAGCCACAGGGTGGGGTCAATAGCACTGTACAACAGAGACCTGGTATTGCACAGCCACAGGGTGGGGTCAATAGCACTGTACAACAGAGACCTGGTATTGCACAGCCACAAGGTGGGGTCAATAGCACTGTACAGCAGGGACCTGGTATTGCACAGCCACAAGGTGGGGTCAATAGCACTGTACAGCAGGGACCTGGTATTGCACAGCCACAGGGTGGGGTCAATAGCACTGTACAACAGAGACCTGGTATTGCACAGCCACAGGGTGGGGTCAATAGCACTGTACAACAGAGACCTGGTATTGCACAGCCACAAGGTGGGGTCAATAGCACTGTACAGCAGGGACCTGGTATTGCACAGCCACAGGGTGGGGTCAATAGCACTGTACAACAGGGACCTGGTATTGCACAGCCACAGGGTGGGGTCAATAGCACTGTACAACAGGGGCTTACTATTGCACAGCCACAGGGTGGGGTCAATAGCACTGTACAGCAGGGACCTGGTATTGCACAGCCACAGGGTGGGGTCAATAGCACTGTACAACAGAGACCTGGTATTGCACAGCCACAAGGTGGGGTCAATAGCACTGTACAGCAGGGACCTGGTATTGCACAGCCACAAGGTGGGGTCAATAGCACTGTACAGCAGGGACCTGGTATTGCACAGCCACAGGGTGGGGTCAATAGCACTGTACAACAGAGACCTGGTATTGCACAGCCACAAGGTGGGGTCAATAGCACTGTACAGCAGGGACCTGGTATTGCACAGCCACAGGGTGGGGTCAATAGCACTGTACAACAGAGACCTGGTATTGCACAGCCACAAGGTGGGGTCAATAGCACTGTACAGCAGGGACCTGGTATTGCACAGCCACAGGGTGGGGTCAATAGCACTGTACAACAGAGACCTGGTATTGCACAGCCACAGGGTGGGGTCAATAGCACTGTACAGCAGGGACCTGGTATTGCACAGCCACAAGGTGGGGTCAATAGCACTGTACAGCAGGGACCTGGTATTGCACAGCCACAGGGTGGGGTCAATAGCACTGTACAACAGAGACCTGGTATTGCACAGCCACAAGGTGGGGTCAATAGCACTGTACAGCAGGGACCTGGTATTGCACAGCCACAGGGTGGGGTCAATAGCACTGTACAACAGAGACCTGGTATTGCACAGCCACAAGGTGGGGTCAATAGCACTGTACAGCAGGGACCTGGTATTGCACAGCCACAAGGTGGGGTCAATAGCACTGTACAGCAGGGACCTGGTATTGCACAGCCACAGGGTGGGGTCAATAGCACTGTACAACAGAGACCTGGTATTGCACAGCCACAAGGTGGGGTCAATAGCACTGTACAGCAGGGACCTGGTATTGCACAGCCACAGGGTGGGGTCAATAGCACTGTACAACAGAGACCTGGTATTGCACAGCCACAAGGTGGGGTCAATAGCACTGTACAGCAGGGACCTGGTATTGCACAGCCACAGGGTGGGGTCAATAGCACTGTACAACAGAGACCTGGTATTGCACAGCCACAAGGTGGGGTCAATAGCACTGTACAGCAGGGACCTGGTATTGCACAGCCACAGGGTGGGGTCAATAGCACTGTACAACAGAGACCTGGTATTGCACAGCCACAAGGTGGGGTCAATAGCACTGTACAACAGGGACCTGGTATTGCACAGCCACAGGGTGGGGTCAATAGCACTGTACAACAGAGACCTGGTATTGCACAGCCACAGGGTGGGGTCAATAGCACTGTACAGCAGGGACCTGGTATTGCACAGCCACAAGGTGGGGTCAATAGCACTGTACAACAGAGACCTGGTATTGCACAGCCACAAGGTGGGGTCAATAGCACTGTACAGCAGGGACCTGGTATTGCACAGCCACAGGGTGGGGTCAATAGCACTGTACAGCAGGGACCTGGTATTGCACAGCCACAAGGTGGGGTCAATAGCACTGTACAACAGGGACCTGGTATTGCACAGCCACAGGGTGGGGTCAATAGCACTGTACAACAGAGACCTGGTATTGCACAGCCACAAGGTGGGGTCAATAGCACTGTACAGCAGAGACCTGGTATTGCACAGCCACAAGGTGGGGTCAATAGCACTGTACAGCAGGGACCTGGTATTGCACAGCCACAAGGTGGGGTCAATAGCACTGTACAACAGGGACCTGGTATTGCACAGCCACAGGGTGGGGTCAATAGCACTGTACAGCAGGGACCTGGTATTGCACAGCCACAGGGTGGGGTCAATAGCACTGTACAACAGGGACCTGGTATTGCACAGCCACAGGGTGGGGTCAATAGCACTGTACAACAGGGACCTGGTCTTGCACAGCCACAGGGTGGGGTCAATAGCACTGTACAGCAGGGACCTGGTATTGCACAGCCACAGGGTGGGGTCAATAGCACTGTACAACAGGGACCTGGTCTTGCACAGCCACAGGGTGGGGTCAATAGCACTGTACAACAGGGACCTGGTATTGCACAGCCACAGGGTGGGGTCAATAGCACTGTACAACAGGGACCTGGTATTGCACAGCCACAGGGTGGGGTCAATAGCACTGTACAACAGGGACCTGGTCTTGCACAGCCACAGGGTGGGGTCAATAGCACTGTACAGCAGGGACCTGGTATTGCACAGCCACAGGGTGGGGTCAATAGCACTGTACAACAGGGACCTGGTCTTGCACAGCCACAGGGTGGGGTCAATAGCACTGTACAGCAGGGACCTGGTATTGCACAGCCACAAGGTGGGGTCAATAGCACTGTACAACAGAGACCTGGTATTGCACAGCCACAAGGTGGGGTCAATAGCACTGTACAACAGGGACCTGGTATTGCACAGCCACAGGGTGGGGTCAATAGCACTGTACAACAGAGACCTGGTATTGCACAGCCACAGGGTGGGGTCAATAGCACTGTACAGCAGGGACCTGGTATTGCACAGCCACAAGGTGGGGTCAATAGCACTGTACAACAGAGACCTGGTATTGCACAGCCACAAGGTGGGGTCAATAGCACTGTACAGCAGGGACCTGGTATTGCACAGCCACAGGGTGGGGTCAATAGCACTGTACAGCAGGGACCTGGTATTGCACAGCCACAAGGTGGGGTCAATAGCACTGTACAACAGAGACCTGGTATTGCACAGCCACAAGGTGGGGTCAATAGCACTGTACAGCAGGGACCTGGTATTGCACAGCCACAGGGTGGGGTCAATAGCACTGTACAACAGGGACCTGGTATTGCACAGCCACAGGGTGGGGTCAATAGCACTGTACAACAGAGACCTGGTATTGCACAGCCACAGGGTGGGGTCAATAGCACTGTACAGCAGGGACCTGGTATTGCACAGCCACAAGGTGGGGTCAATAGCACTGTACAACAGAGACCTGGTATTGCACAGCCACAAGGTGGGGTCAATAGCACTGTACAGCAGGGACCTGGTATTGCACAGCCACAGGGTGGGGTCAATAGCACTGTACAACAGGGACCTGGTATTGCACAGCCACAGGGTGGGGGCAATAGCACTGTACAACAGGGACCTGGTCTTGCACAGCCACAGGGTGGGGTCAATAGCACTGTACAGCAGGGACCTGGTATTGCACAGCCACAGGGTGGGGTCAATAGCACTGTACAACAGGGACCTGGTCTTGCACAGCCACAGGGTGGGGTCAATAGCACTGTACAGCAGGGACCTGGTATTGCACAGCCACAAGGTGGGGTCAATAGCACTGTACAACAGGGACCTGGTATTGCACAGCCACAGGGTGGGGTCAATAGCACTGTACAACAGAGACCTGGTATTGCACAGCCACAGGGTGGGGTCAATAGCACTGTACAGCAGGGACCTGGTATTGCACAGCCACAAGGTGGGGTCAATAGCACTGTACAACAGAGACCTGGTATTGCACAGCCACAAGGTGGGGTCAATAGCACTGTACAGCAGGGACCTGGTATTGCACAGCCACAGGGTGGGGTCAATAGCACTGTACAACAGGGACCTGGTATTGCACAGCCACAGGGTGGGGTCAATAGCACTGTACAACAGGGACCTGGTCTTGCACAGCCACAGGGTGGGGTCAATAGCACTGTACAGCAGGGACCTGGTATTGCACAGCCACAGGGTGGGGTCAATAGCACTGTACAACAGGGACCTGGTATTGCACAGCCACAGGGTGGGGTCAATAGCACTGTACAGCAGGGACCTGGTATTGCACAGCCACAAGGTGGGGTCAATAGCACTGTACAACAGAGACCTGGTATTGCACAGCCACAAGGTGGGGTCAATAGCACTGTACAACAGGGACCTGGTATTGCACAGCCACAGGGTGGGGTCAATAGCACTGTACAACAGAGACCTGGTATTGCACAGCCACAGGGTGGGGTCAATAGCACTGTACAGCAGGGACCTGGTATTGCACAGCCACAAGGTGGGGTCAATAGCACTGTACAACAGAGACCTGGTATTGCACAGCCACAGGGTGGGGTCAATAGCACTGTACAACAGAGACCTGGTATTGCACAGCCACAGGGTGGGGTCAATAGCACTGTACAGCAGGGACCTGGTATTGCACAGCCACAAGGTGGGGTCAATAGCACTGTACAACAGAGACCTGGTATTGCACAGCCACAAGGTGGGGTCAATAGCACTGTACAGCAGGGACCTGGTATTGCACAGCCACAAGGTGGGGTCAATAGCACTGTACAGCAGGGACCTGGTATTGCACAGCCACAAGGTGGGGTCAATAGCACTGTACAGCAGGGACCTGGTATTGCACAGCCACAAGGTGGGGTCAATAGCACTGTACAGCAGGGACCTGGTATTGCACAGCCACAGGGTGGGGTCAATAGCACTGTACAACAGGGACCTGGTATTGCACAGCCACAGGGTGGGGTCAATAGCACTGTACAACAGGGACCTGGTATTGCACAGCCACAGGGTGGGGTCAATAGCACTGTACAGCAGGGACCTGGTATTGCACAGCCACAAGGTGGGGTCAATAGCACTGTACAGCAGGGACCTGGTATTGCACAGCCACAGGGTGGGGTCAATAGCACTGTACAGCAGGGACCTGGTATTGCACAGCCACAGGGTGGGGTCAATAGCACTGTACAACAGGGACCTGGTATTGCACAGCCACAGGGTGGGGTCAATAGCACTGTACAACAGGGACCTGGTCTTGCACAGCCACAGGGTGGGGTCAATAGCACTGTACAGCAGGGACCTGGTATTGCACAGCCACAGGGTGGGGTCAATAGCACTGTACAACAGGGACCTGGTCTTGCACAGCCACAGGGTGGGGTCAATAGCACTGTACAGCAGGGACCTGGTATTGCACAGCCACAAGGTGGGGTCAATAGCACTGTACAACAGAGACCTGGTATTGCACAGCCACAAGGTGGGGTCAATAGCACTGTACAACAGGGACCTGGTATTGCACAGCCACAGGGTGGGGTCAATAGCACTGTACAGCAGGGACCTGGTATTGCACAGCCACAGGGTGGGGTCAATAGCACTGTACAGCAGGGACCTGGTATTGCACAGCCACAAGGTGGGGTCAATAGCACTGTACAACAGAGACCTGGTATTGCACAGCCACAAGGTGGGGTCAATAGCACTGTACAGCAGGGACCTGGTATTGCACAGCCACAGGGTGGGGTCAATAGCACTGTACAGCAGGGACCTGGTATTGCACAGCCACAAGGTGGGGTCAATAGCACTGTACAACAGAGACCTGGTATTGCACAGCCACAAGGTGGGGTCAATAGCACTGTACAGCAGGGACCTGGTATTGCACAGCCACAGGGTGGGGTCAATAGCACTGTACAACAGGGACCTGGTATTGCACAGCCACAGGGTGGGGTCAATAGCACTGTACAACAGGGACCTGGTCTTGCACAGCCACAGGGTGGGGTCAATAGCACTGTACAGCAGGGACCTGGTATTGCACAGCCACAGGGTGGGGTCAATAGCACTGTACAACAGGGACCTGGTCTTGCACAGCCACAGGGTGGGGTCAATAGCACTGTACAGCAGGGACCTGGTATTGCACAGCCACAAGGTGGGGTCAATAGCACTGTACAACAGAGACCTGGTATTGCACAGCCACAAGGTGGGGTCAATAGCACTGTACAACAGGGACCTGGTATTGCACAGCCACAGGGTGGGGTCAATAGCACTGTACAACAGAGACCTGGTATTGCACAGCCACAGGGTGGGGTCAATAGCACTGTACAGCAGGGACCTGGTATTGCACAGCCACAGGGTGGGGTCAATAGCACTGTACAACAGAGACCTGGTATTGCACAGCCACAGGGTGGGGTCAATAGCACTGTACAACAGAGACCTGGTATTGCACAGCCACAGGGTGGGGTCAATAGCACTGTACAGCAGGGACCTGGTATTGCACAGCCACAAGGTGGGGTCAATAGCACTGTACAACAGAGACCTGGTATTGCACAGCCACAAGGTGGGGTCAATAGCACTGTACAGCAGGGACCTGGTATTGCACAGCCACAAGGTGGGGTCAATAGCACTGTACAGCAGGGACCTGGTATTGCACAGCCACAAGGTGGGGTCAATAGCACTGTACAGCAGGGACCTGGTATTGCACAGCCACAGGGTGGGGTCAATAGCACTGTACAGCAGGGACCTGGTATTGCACAGCCACAGGGTGGGGTCAATAGCACTGTACAACAGGGACCTGGTATTGCACAGCCACAGGGTGGGGTCAATAGCACTGTACAACAGGGACCTGGTATTGCACAGCCACAGGGTGGGGTCAATAGCACTGTACAGCAGGGACCTGGTATTGCACAGCCACAAGGTGGGGTCAATAGCACTGTACAGCAGGGACCTGGTATTGCACAGCCACAGGGTGGGGTCAATAGCACTGTACAACAGGGACCTGGTATTGCACAGCCACAGGGTGGGGTCAATAGCACTGTACAACAGGGACCTGGTCTTGCACAGCCACAGGGTGGGGTCAATAGCACTGTACAGCAGGGACCTGGTATTGCACAGCCACAGGGTGGGGTCAATAGCACTGTACAACAGGGACCTGGTCTTGCACAGCCACAGGGTGGGGTCAATAGCACTGTACAGCAGGGACCTGGTATTGCACAGCCACAAGGTGGGGTCAATAGCACTGTACAACAGAGACCTGGTATTGCACAGCCACAAGGTGGGGTCAATAGCACTGTACAACAGGGGCTTACTATTGCACAGCCACAAGGTGGGGTCAATAGCACTGTACAACAGGGACCTGGTCTTGCACAGCCACAGGGTGGGGTCAATAGCACTGTACAACAGCAACCTGGTATTGTACGGCAGGGTGGGGTCAAAAGCACTGGTAATGAACAATCACAGGCTCGATTTCAAAATAGTCAAACCACTGAGGATGCCGGAATAATGATTATGCAAGGCAAGAATATACCCAATGACGCATCTGAAATCGCTTATATTATAGTGAAAGATAAATTTGCTTCGATCTACAAATGTCAATGTGGCTTATGCTTCCATACGTTGGATCCTCTATTCAAACATATAGAAGGCTGCACTGCAGATTTAATAACTAAAAAAATTACCTGTTTATGTAGCTTAGTTTTTGATGAACAACAATATGAGCTCCATTATAATGTACATCGCCGAGGTGTCACAAATTTCAATGTTAAAAAAGTTATTGTCTGTGATGAAAAAGTAATAGTATCAAATCAACACGAATACAAGGAGATAGCTGTAGGTAAAGAGGATAATACGAAAACAGTAACTAAGGAAGACATTGTAGACACAAAAGCGAAGACCTCGAAAAAGCTGAAAAAAGAAGTTAAAAAGACTTCGATTGATGAAATACGTAAGAATGCCATTTCACATCTTACAAAATCAATCTTGAATCTCCCTAGTATGCTTACACGTGTTGGCGATTGTAAGTTTGTAAAAAAACAGCAGGAAATTACCGTAATTAGTACACGAGCAGTAGATTCTGAGTCAGATTATGTAACTAACAAGTCAATTGATAAATCTAGTGAACCAGTGGCAGTAACGCAAACTGTTCATGAAGCAAATGAAGAAATAAATACAAAACAAGATAAAGATGGTGAATCAAATATTATTGTACTAACTGAAAACAATATTGCCGTTTCAAATAAAACAGTGGATACTTGTCGAGTCTCTGATGAAAATCAAATTATAAACTCTGAATCAGGCAGCACAGAAGAGAATCAGTCTATGGTTGCTACTACAATCGAAATGGAATTGGCGGAGAAAAATAACACTAATTTGACGAAATATGCAGAAAATTCTAAAACACTAAAATGTAATCGGGAGACTGAAGCAATTAATGTACAGAGTAAGCACAATGAATGCGAAGAAATAATTGAAGAATCTACAAATGAATATGTAAGTGATAATGGATGTGTCATAAGCCAAAAAATGAATGTAAATGAACCGGAAGTTAAAAAAGTAGTTGCTGAAAGTAAAATATATACTGAAGATGAATTGTTGAATGAAGATGAATTGTTAAACGAAGTTGAATTGGCGAATGAAGACAAATCTATGTACTCTGATGCTAACGCATTACTGATTGATGATGAAGATCCAATTCTCCTTTGAATACGATCTCGATGATATTTATTGATTTTGTTTTAATCATAAAAAATAAATAACTAAAGTTAAATAGTAGTTAATTGCAATGCCCTTGCAGAGTTTGTTTGTACTAAACAATGAAATAAATATATGTGAATATGATATTTTATAAGCTCTATATTATACCCTAAATATACAGAAACGCCTGTGTTTCCAAAATGGGTACGCGGAACACATGAAATGAGAGAAAATGTTTCCTAGGCAATAAAAAAAAATGTTGACCGTTGTAATTTTTTCATTATACTATCCACTCTTTTATAACACGGTGCTTGGGCCAGATGCGCGTATAGCACGGTTATAAAGCATAAGGTATCTCGCCGCGAGACAAACTACATACCCGTATCTGTATGTACTGATTCAAAAGGGACGGATAGTCTATCTCGGGGCGAGATAGGTCGTGCGGCACACCGTCTTGTACTAGCCGTGCCAGGCTATTTTTTTTTATGAAACGCCTGATGGTAAGCGATTCGCGCTTTAAACACCACGCGGCATGTCAGGCGACTATGTTTCGCGCCTCCACCTCAGTCGCCTGATTTAAGGCTGCATGTTTCATGTATAATAAATTATTTTAAATGTCCAACATTTTATAAAACTTATTAGATTTTGAATAATTTTCCTTGTACAATAAAGTCTGGTTTAAACGGATTAATTTGATATAATTCGGCCAAAAGATTTTAAGATTCCGCCAGTAAGCTTTCTCCAAACAAACGTAGTTTCGCTCTCATTTTGAAATGGCATACTGGAATCATTTGATACTTTGTATACACAAGGGGATCCGGTATATATAAGTCGGAAATTAGTTACTATTGCTTGAAATTATAATGAAGAAAAAAATGCAGCTACTATTAAGGTTTTAAAACAAGACCTAATAAATTCACAAACCAGCTGTATTTTTAACCGACTTCAAGATTTCAAAAGAGAAGGTTATAAATTCGGTTGTATGTTTTTTTTTTGGATTTTTTTTAATTGTTTGTTACTCCATAACTCCGTCATTTCTTAACCGATTTGGAAAATTCTTTTTTTGATTGTAAGTATATATATCCAAGTTGGTCCCGTTTTTGTCAAAACGCAGTTGTGATGATGGGATCCATGAGAAATTGAGGGAACTCCTCAAATCTTAAAGGCAAACATATAGTGATTTTTGTGTTTTTATCAACAAATCGAGCATTTTCATCCAAAAATGTGACATTTGATGAAGTGGAACTGCTGATGATGATCAGAACAGAACTCTTCAACGACGAAAAGTTTACGTTTGGCGATTTGTCATTCTAGCTGTGTTTGTTAAGCAAGTTCTATTTTCACCATTGATTTTTGTCATGCTCGGGTTCTGATGATGGGATCCATTAGGAATCGAGGGAACTCCTCAAATGTGAAAGGCACACAAATGGTAATTTTAGTATTTTCATGAACTAATCAAGCATTTTCATTCATAAAAGTGACATTTGATGAAGTGGAACTGCTGATGATGATCAGAACGGAACTCTTCAACGACACGTAGTTCAAGTTTGGCGATTTGTTCTCTTCGTTTTGTTTGTCAAGCAAGCAAGGTTTTTCCATGATTCCATGAGAAATTGAGGGTACTTAGTCTTCTACCATTATAAACATACTTATAGCCATTTTTATTTTATTGTATGGAATCTAAGAGTGCACCATCTAAGATTAATAATCTTTCACCGGCCTCCCCCATTGAAGTCTGTTTTTTTTCTTAAAAATTATTTTCCATTCCAATTTCTTGTAACAGAAACTGATTTCCGACCTAGGTACGGTGGATCTCAATGTGTATACAAAGTTTCATGTTGTTTCAGCATAGCGTTTTAAAATGAGAACTAAACTACGTTTGTATGGGGAATCGAGTTCGGTCGAGCGTACGGGGGACTTAAATGTACGTGAACGTGGCCTTGGATTATAAATATTATAATCTAGCTAGCACGATAGCTTATACCGTCACGTTATAATAATTTATATTTTATATGACCGATATGTACTAAAAGTAACAAAACATGACGGCATACATATCGTGCTAGCTAATAAAAAGCAGTGCACTAAAATTGTGAAATGCTTAATCCTTACCAAAAAAGGCACCACCCACCAACCAGGCTTTAGAAATAATTTATTCTTTAAAAAAAACAGACTCCAATTTTGTACTTCGCTATGCCACAATTTGTGGTTTCCGTGAGCCAGTGCTTGGCTGCCTACAGAAAATACCGCCAATTCTTATTTATTATTAGGTAACCGGCCCCAGGCATCCTTCAGGATGCAACTGTACTGGGAATAACGCTAGGATGTTGATGATGATAGCCTTTGTCGAAGGGCAGAAAGAAAAAAAAGTAATGTTATATTTAAAAAAAAAAACAATTATATGTATTCTGTAAAAGGTTATAAATGTAAGTATTTACAATTTAGATGTTTTATCACAAATCTGGTTACCTTTTTTATATACGTTTGTATTATGAATAGAATTATACAATGTATAAACACTGATGATTTGTATTTTTTTTAAATCGTCGTTTGTTATTGTTACAAGTTATTTAGTTTGAATGATACTGGTTTAATCGGTCATATGAAATTAAAAAAATCACCTCAGTGGCACGAACATGGCGGTTTTGCTGCTTGCCAACCAGTGAGCAAAATACAATTTTGCTGAGAGTGAAACTGAACTCGCTACGCTCGTGATTCAATAATAGAATCTTTCGCTTGCTCGGAACTCAACATCAACACTCGCAGCAAAAATCTACTTTTCTCTCTTGTTGAACAAATAGCTGATATTGTCTATCTTCTATCTTGGTTGTATTTTGTTTTATGATATTCTTATTATATCGATTATGATTATTGACATTTTCATTTTAACTTTACTTTCGATAACAATTATGAAATTATTTGTTTATTATTTCATGATTATGAGTGATCAGTTTAACCTGTATGTTGGATGTTTTGATTTAAATTTGAAGACTCATCCGGTTTTATAATAAAAATAAAATAATAAAAAAATGGTTTTAGTATTATTTGTGTTTAGATCCAGCTATAATTTACCATATCAATGAACCATACTCTACTATACTATCAATCACTGTCAAGGTACCACAATTTTCTGATTTTAATACTATCCATACATGCGAAGGCAACTATCTTCTGTTACGTTTTCACGCCTAAAACTACTGAACCGATTAAAATGAAATTTGGCATGGAGGTAGTTTGTATCCTGGGAATGGACATGATAGTGTTCACATAGGAGGAGCGGAACGATACAAACGAATTCCACGAGAGCAATAACTAGTTTCATATAATTTAGCCGCCTATTATGGCTATGAACTATAATAATAAATATTTTTTTTACACAAATCGAACTAGTCCCACAGTAAACTCAATAAGGCTTGTGTTATGGGTACTAGACGACGATATTCTTAATAGATATATACTTAAATACATAGAAAACATCCCAGTCTCAGGAACAAATTTCTCTGCTCACCACAGAAACAAATGCCCTTACCGGGAATCGAACCCGGGACCTCTAGCTTCGGAGGCAATGACACTACCAACTAGGCTTAAGAGGCCGACATAATGCCTATGAGTATGTAAAAAGAAATAATATAATAAAATTAAATAAAAATAATTATTATTAATGAAATAATATAATTGGGGACGAATAATAGATTGCTATTTCAATTTATGGTGTCATAAAGCTCACTAAAGAAGTGAGAGTGACTAATTCCTATGGGAGCTGTAATAATTGCATTAGAATCGTTTCGACGAGTGCTTGCTGATTGTGCAAAAATAGTACAATCGGCTACAAAAGCTTATTTCGTGTTTTTTTTTGTCAGGAATTTGGTTTTTTTAATTAACGGCTTAATTTATTATGCTCGGAGTGTTTCAATTTAACCGCCGCGAGGCAACCCGAAGTGTGGTTCTACCATTAACATCGATGGTCGTTGGAATTCAGCTTGTCTCTACCATAGGAAGATAAATAATGGAGGAGGAACCTATAATTTTAAACTTTGAAATGCGATCATTATACAAGAAAACCAAAAACTAAATAAAACGCGTGAAATCACGAAAGCTGAGCATAAAAGCTATCCTCTTTCTACGCGTGAAATGTTATATTTTCATCAATGGTAACTCTATCACAAGCTGTCACTGCTGTCAGCCTACCTAACTGTCACTCTCACGCCAATCGCCGATGGCGGTCACGCTCCTGACGTTCGTTTATTGTTTCCGCTAAAAAGTGAAAAATTTAAGTGATTGCAGTGTCTTTTTTCCATTGGATTATTCACGTTACTACTGGATTAAAACATTCGTCTTTTGTTTAAACTGTAAGTATTCGAAATAACTTACTTTAAAAATCGAGGTGTTTGCGTTAACCTACCAAATTGTGAAGTGCTTTATTCAAACCGTCACCGGTTACAATTAATTATAAATTTCAGTGTTGGAGGGAAATTCTTGTATTTATTGCATCAATTTATCATTTTAATGTTTAATTTGCTTGGTAGCTTGACAAAATAATTTTTATTTTGCTGAATATTGAAGGTATGTTAAGATATGAAACTGCTAACGCTGTATTTTAATTTACCCACGTTTTTTGGCCGAGTAATATATACATATCGCCAAATTTTGTCAAAGCGATGTAGATGCGTACGTATTTACATCGAATTAAGCATGTTTGGAACCATTTATGTTAAATGTATGTATATTCCTTTATCTTTGCCATCAACTCTAATGATAATTGAAAACAATGGGTTTTATAGGTTATATTTAGCAAATAAGTAGTGTTTCAAGTGAATCAGCTTTCTTTCCGAGTCTAGGGTTTGTCCGCATGATTTCTACATTATGTACCCCCTGATTTCATTCCTTTTCCAGATATAAAATATCCTATGTTTTAACCTAGGTCCTAGGAGTCAAATGTCTTCTATAAACCAATTGGATATTAGGTAAAATACTTTAATGTTATATGTGTGAGGTGTGGTCATGTGGGGACCCGGGTATGTCCTAAAACTACGACCAAGACCACCGGGGAATGGGCAGCAGCATTCCTAGAGTGCGGTGGAGATACTGCGATCGCCAACCCGCACACCAAGCGTGGCGATTATGGCATTTACCCCCCATGAAATTGGGGGAGGCCTATGTCCAGCAGTGGACGTCCTAGGGCTGATATGGTGGAGGTGTGGTCATGGTGGGAATTGCCTAAAGGGAAACTGTCCACTATTCAAATTTTGGTCTGCATTGGACTAAAATTTGGTGTAAACCAAACCATATTTTGAATGTTGTATGATTGAGAAGGATAATTACAGAATTTAAACAAACTATTCGGACATTATTTAAACACATTGTAAACAAAACACAATAGTACACTTTTTTGTTGTTAAAAAACATTGTGTAATATTTTGTAAATATTGTGCAATATTCATTTTATAAATTATTAACATCATCCTAGCATTATTCCCAGTACAGTACAGAATACCTGGGGTCCGCTTCCTAATCCCAAGAACTGGCGTAGGCACTTGTTTTTACAAAAGTGACTGCCATCTGACCTTCCAAACCAAGCGGGAAACTAGACCTTATTGAAATTAGGCTGGTCAAGTGAGTGGGCAATTTGACTGTTAGAGGTTATCAAGCCACCTGAAGGCCACTAACATGGTTTAACAACTGCTATCATAGACAGCAGCCAGGATCAACGGCTTAACATGCCTTCCAAAGCACGGGAGCGCTCAGTTAGTAACCACTCAAAGCGGTCACCCATTCAAGGACTGACCTCGCCCGACATTGCTTAACCTCGCATACCGCACGCGGTACGTGGGCGCCGCTGGGCCACGAACGCTATATCTTAATTAAATCTTAATGTATTATATGTTTACATATATTAAAATATAATGAAAATGGGTCACTCATGTCTTGAATGATTACATCAGTGTTATAAAATGGTCTTTATAATTGACTAAAGTCAAAACAATTCTACTTAGTCGGCTCATAAGTTCTGTCACTGGCCTTTAAAATTTAAATTTGGAACTCCTAAAACAAAAACCGTTGTGCATTTGAATTTCGAATCTTGTTTAAATATTTGAGTAGTATAATTTTGCAATTTTCTGTTTTCTTTAACATGGAGTGGACGCTTAAAGATAGCCGTACCGCAATAATTGCACTATATCGTTGTGGACACTGGCAGACTAAAATTTTTAAGCAACTTGAAAATTTAAAATTCTCTCTAAGACTTGTGTATCGTACCATAGAAAGATACAGTGAGGTCTCTAGTTTAAATGACAAGAAAAGAAGCGGTCGTCCGCGTACAGCTAGGACTCCAGCGGTTGTACAAGCAATTAGGGCACGCATTGCCAGAAATCCCGCTAGGAAACAAAAGTTATGGCCCTCCAGATGGGTTTGAGCAGAAACACGGTGAAAAGAGTGCTTAATCAAGACCTGAGACTTCGTGCTTATAAACGAAAAACTGGCCATCTTCTCAATGGTCGGCTTAAAGCTTTAAGGCTTAAAAGATCTAAAGCTTTATTGAAGAAGTACGCTAAAAATAAGCATCGTTGTATACTGTTTTCAGACGAGAAATTTTTTGACAAAACTGTAATAAACAAAATGATAGAGTGTACGCTCGCAATAGTAAAGAAGCGTCTAATAGCATTCTCCGTATTCAAAGAGGTCATCACCCTTCATCTGTGATGGTTTGGCTGGGAGTTTCTTATGCGGCCGTCACTAGTATGCATTTTTGTGAGAAAGGAGTAAAAACTAGTGCCAAAGTGTACCAAGACACGGTGTTGACTAATATTGTGAAACCACTATCCCATACGATGTTTCTAAACCAGCATTGGGTTTTCCAGCAGGACTCTGCTCCAGCCCATAAGGCAAAGTCTACACAAGCCTGGCTCGCCTCCAATAAAATCGACTTTATACGGCATGAAGATTGGCCCTCCTCTAGCCCAGATCTTAATCCGTTAGACTATAAAATATGGCAGTATTTAGAGGAAAAGGTGTGCTCAAAACCTCATGCAAATCTAGACTCGCTGAAAAAATCCCTTGCTACGGCAGTGGCCAATATCGACATGAAAGTGGTGCGTGAATCCATTGACGACTGGCCACGCAGACTTCAAGCCTGTGTAGATAATTATGGCGGTCATTTTGAATAAATGTTATACATTTAGATTCTCTAGTTTATAAGCTTTCAAACGCTGTACAAATTATACGGAATAAACTTAAACTTTTGTTTTTATTTGATACTATGTATATGACAGAACTTATGAGCCGACTAAGTAGACTGCCAAAAGCTTCAAGTCAAGGACAAGTTGCACCAAAAAGTTAAACCTAAAGTCGAGTCCAGAATTAGGCGAAAATTTTGCCAGACAGGGAAAAATAAATAGTGATAGGTTTAAGTCGACACAAATATGTCAATATAAACTATCAAGTAATTGTCGTATAAGTATTGTCGAAAGCCAATGGCTTGCTTTGTTTGGCTAATGGTCCAAACTGTCAACAAAACAAAATGGCGGGGAGATACCTAACGATGTCCAAAATTATGTTCGATGTATTTTTAATTCCAACCCATTTTTATTATTATTACTTTGCTTAGTAAAATTATTAGTTTCATTCCAAACAAAATAATAATGATTAACTAGACTCTTAAAATATCGATATTAACAGCACTAGCCAAACCGTGGCAACATTAGTGTACAATGAACTGTCAAGTTAGTTCGCCTAATTCTGGACTCGACTTTAGCTTTACACACTTCCATAATCATGCTGGCACCTTTCGGCGCACTTGTCAAAGGGCCCCCCCTCTTACTCTCCTCTCGCTTCCAGCACGGTTATAAGCAATTAATTAACTGTAAGGGCAACCTTTTTTTTTTCCTCCTGACTCCCTGATGCGGAACCCCCCATTCCACCCATTGGTCGCATCTGGAGTGTCCTCCGCTAAACAGAGGAACACCCAGAGTGACCCCGTCACCGGGTTATTGGTAGCACCGGTAAGCGATCCCTCCGAAGATGAATCACTTACCGTTGCCTCCAGGGCGCACCGGCCAGAACCCTTCCCCTTCCCCCGGACCCGCGAGGGTCCAGAGGAACTGGAAGAACCCAGACACTTGTGGAAGTTACCCGACTAGCGCCCCAACTGTAAGGGCAACCTGCTAATATATCAATTTCTGGTAAAGCGTAGAAATGACGTAACAACAAATAACAGTAATAGGGCTCCTGCCCTTGTGGCCCATTTGCAGAATAAATGTTAAGTACACAATTATTCTACAAGCTTTTATTTAACTTGCAATGTATGTATGTAACTATGTTTGTTCGGGTGGAATCTTGCAACTCCATTTTGAAGCAGACATCTTCAACAGATTGAGCTCACATTTGGCATACTTATGTAAGTTCGGTACCAATGTACATGGTACCGCTAAGCTGATCTGATGATGGAGGCCGAAGGTGGCCATAGCAACTCCTAAACTACACAAGATACAAGATAAGAGTTTGGTCTCATTCGATCCGTCTCACCAAGTAGTAGATGACTGGAAATAAAAGTACAGTTGGCAATAAAAGCTTGTCCCAAAAAATGAAAATTTTGTCAGAAACTAATTATGTTTAAATATAATAAATATTAGGGGACAATTAAGCAAAGTTTGTACTATGGGTACTAGACGACGATATACATACTTAAAGTAAGCACCAGTTGAAAACGAAAAAATGTAAACAAACAATATTAAATGTCAAATTCAATGCATTGTTTACATTTTTTTCGTTTTCAACTGGTGCTTACTTTATATAGATAAAAAAATACTTAATTACATAGAAAACATCCAAGATCCAGGAACAAATATCCATGCTAAATGCACATATAATGCCCTGGCTAGGATTTGAACCCGGGACCTCTAGCTACTGAGGCAGCGTCACTACCAACTAGGCTAAACAGGCCGTCAAACGAAAATAAAATATTTGTATGTGTTTTTCAGCTTAATGATGACTTCGGTCTGAAATCGGCATCAGAGTTGACTGTACAGACACAGCAGCGGACCAGCCACCATGTTCCAGAAACCAACCTTCGGAGCCAACTCCTCGGGCTTTGGTGAGTACACAGCATAATATTGAACACACAAGTAATTAAAGGGTAGCGTTGGTAAAGACTTGAATCTTTGGAGTCTTCATTCTGAAGATTCGACTTAGTTTTTTAGACCGAAGCTTGAGTGTTTTGTAGAGACTCGAGTCTTCTATAGAGACTTGAGAGTTTTGTTTACTAAGTGTAAACAAAAGGCTTTTAACTCATTATGATTAGAACTCAACTGTACTTGTAGAAACACGTAAGGTTACGCGGCCTACTCAGTGAAGTAGGTACTGTAGAAATCAGTTCTTTGAATAGAAACTTCAAAATTGAGTCTTTGCTCTATCTTGAATCTATTCAAGTATTTTGAGGCACGCCTAAAGTAAAAATTAAAAAAATACTATAAATGATACGATAGTTCGAGTCTTTTCTAAGGCTCGAGTTGTGACTACAGGACTCGTTAAGACTCGAAAAAGGACTCGCTTCATGACTGAAAAGACTGAAGTCTTTTAAGCTTGGAGTCCCGTAAGTATGAGTCGAGTTCTTGAATTAGAGACTCCAAAAACTCGAGTCTTTACCAACACTATTAAAGGGTAGGCAACGCCCTTGCGATTCTGCCGGAGTCCCAGGCGTCCATAGGCTGCGGTGTCTGCTTACCATCAGGCAGGCCGTAAGCAAATTTGCCACTAGTGTTGTATTAAAAAAAACTGAAAAATGAAAATGAAAAATGTTTATTGGTTTTTATACAAGTTGTGGCGTTATTATGGCTGCGGTCATTTGTAAGTTGGAGGTATTTCCCCAGCTGGGTTGCGCCAAATATTAGCGTGATGACTTTTCGCTGTGCCCTACTTCCCTTAAATATCTAATAAATTCAATCCTTTTTGCACTAATTTTGAATGTAATTCTATATCTTTATAAGAACCATCTATATTTGAAATCTTGAATCCCCAAACACCACAATTTAGACAGAACTGAGATGTGATTTAATTTTTTTTACAGGCTCGTTTAATGCGGGCGCCACGACCTCTTCACCATTTGGCGGCGGCTTCAAGAGCACCACCAACAGCGCCTTCGGAGCCCCGCCGGCCTTTGGCGCCACCGCTACGCAACCCGCCGGGGGCGGTGAGTAGTTATTGCATCATTGTCTTCATGAACCGTCATTGTCGTCATCAACCGTCATTAACATCAACTCAGTACGTCGAGTCTGCGATGGTGATTACTATTTTTAACTCTCAAGGACAGCCACAGGTGTCCCACGTGAAGTGAAAATACCTTTAATATTGAAGATAAGATATTTGGCTTTATGGAGGCATTATTTTATTCTATAAATAAGAAATACTAAATTAAAAGTAAACCAAAATCATTGCCTCATCAGGGAATTAAACCACCCATGAAACTTGTATCCAAAATTTCACGGTGTTCCTTTATTTTAACATACCGAGTTATGGCATATACCCCCCGTGAATTTGGGGGAGACCTATGTCCAGCAGTGGACGTCCTTTGGCTGATATGGTGGTGGTGGTGGTGGTGGTGGAGTTGGGCCACATGTTGTTTAAAAGGAATCTCTATTTGCTCGGTTTTATTCACAGATGAGGCAAGCAATATAATGAAATGAAGTTAGTGAGCCTGCCTACGAAGCTGACGGTCCTGGGTTCGAATCCCGGTCAGGACAATATTTGTATGAAAGCATGAATATTTGTTTCTGGGTCATGGATGTTTTCTATGTATTTATATCTATCAAGTATATTGTCGTCTAGTACCCATAACACAAGTCTTATTGAACTTACTGTGGGACTAGTTCCGTTTGTGTAAGATTGTCCCTCTAATATTTATTTATTTATAATGTCCATCATTACCATCCTCAAAAGCCTTATGAAAGTTACTTACTACTTAGTGTACCGTCTACAACTAATCTAAATCCGCAGGTCTGTTCGGATCAGCGAATACTTCAAGCGGCGTGTTCGGTTCAACCAACACATCCACTTTCGGCTCCGGCGGAGGCTTCGGGGGCTTTGGGGGCACCACGACCAGCGGGGGCCTGTTCGGGGCCTCGCAGCCCGCCCCGATGTTCGGCGCGCAGCAGCAGCAACAGCCTTTCCAGGCTAAACCTGCAGGTATTTTATTTTCACTACGTCACTCATTGTCAGCAGCATCATTGTTATCAACATCGTCATCATTATCGTCATTGTAATCGTCTTCGTCATTATTATCTACATCGTCGTTGTAATCACCATCATTGTCATTATTTTCAACAGATTCTCACTGTACGGTCAGCCTTTTTAATTTGTGACCCATTTCGTTGATATTTGTCTTTGCATTTCTATACAGTTTGACAAGATTATCATCCTTAAGGGGGAGGTCCCAAATTAAAGTTCGTGGCTTTACAGTCAGCATCAAAAGTAGCAACGCATTTGTTTAAAAGTCTTTATTATTAGAGAATAAGAGCTTTGAACGTTGACTGTACCCGCGAAAACTAATAATCTTTTTCTTTCAGGGTTTGGATTTGGCGGCACATCGACTAGTGCGGCTGGCACGACCACTGGCTCTACGTTATTCGGCGCCGCCCCGGCTACAGGGGGCATGTTCGGACAGCAGAACAACATGGCCGGCGGCACACTATTCGGAAATACCACTGGTACGTCTTTCTATCATCGCACTGCTCGCCGTCGGCAGGGCATTCATCCTCACACCTTAGAACCTAAATGGTCGCGTACGGTACGGTTTCAGAGGAACTTCCTCCCTCGGACGCTCCGGTTGGGGAATGGGCTCCCTGCCGAGGTTTTCCCGAGGAACTACAGTATTAGCCCGAGAAAGATACGGTTTTTTTGGAAATAATTCAATAACTGGCCAATTTTTGTTATACGGTCCTATTATGTGATTTTAAGAACCTATATTTTTATAATTTCCGAATCTGAAGACCGGAAGTTGGAAAAAAAAATATGTGCACGAAAACTGGTGAATTTTTGCAGCAAACAGGGTATCAGTATTTTTATGATGTGTACTTCTATGTATATGTCTATTTTAATACTTACGACCAGAATCGAACAATATGTGCAACGGGAAATGAGAAAAAAAATATCTAATAGGTAGTTTCTGGTTTTGGCAAATTTACTAAATGGAAATATAAATATAAGTTTTTTTTAGCCACACTTGAAACACAAATATTGTTCCTGAAAATTATCATTTAAAATGGAATGACATATATATTTGGTAAATACATTTTTTTTAATCCCGTAATAACTTTGATATCAAAAAAAGGGCAGTGGAATTGTTTCCATAGACTTTTAATTTAATGCCTCAGAATATCTATCGAATAGAAATGACCCAAATTTTATTTATTATCGTTATTAAACTCTATTACCGCATACATATGCAATCTTATTTGGACTTTATTGCCTGTTTATTAAGGATTATTTTAGAACGCAGGGCGAGATGGGGAAGGCATAGCATAGGTAGGTATCTTAAAACGCGCGCGGCGCGTGCTGACGCCGCCGCCTCGCCCCGGTGGTGTTTTTATTATTTATTACAATAATTTATTGTACCTACTAGTTGCGCGTAGCGCAGATGGAAATCGCTTGTGTGTCTACTCCACCGAAACGGCTTATATTAACCGATCTGCTTCAAATGCAAAGGCAAAATGACAAAGTTCCGCTCATTTGCAGCCTGCATTCTGCATTGCATAGGTACTTACCTAGTTTTCAATAATGTAGGATTCAGATCAAAAGGCTGGAGTCGGCTTGCATCGTACTACTTAAATATAGCTACCGCCTGTCCGAAAACAGCGTTATTGTTCAGTTTTGGTTCAGTGCTAATGAAACGGACTTTTATTTTAGGTGTATAGATATTAATATAAAACAAAACCTGTGATTTCTTTTGTTGCAATGTTAAGGCAGGAAATTAAAGGACTTTTGTCACCCTTTCTATCGTATGAAATGAGAATAAAGCCTGCCAGACACTGTCAGTAATATTTACACTATTTAGTACCTATTTTACTCACATTTGATATGATAGAAAGGGATGGGTAGCGAAATACTGACATTATTACTGATTGTTTGGCGGGCTTAAGATAGGTTCAAAATACTTGTCATTATTACTGATAGTGTCTAGCGGGCTTATGTATACAAAATCCCGTCAAAAACATAAATGTAAAAATGGGAGCCAAGTTCAATATTAAGAATATGCTATGCTTGGTTGTCGTCTTCACCGACAAGAGAATTGAGATCTAAATGTGTGCCAAGTTCCGTAGATTCTCTGAAATGGTGCCCTGTCCGGCACTACAGTGTTCACAGTAAAACTAATTTACTGCGGCTTAATGTATTTTGAGCTTTAACTTGGCAGTTTTCTTAAAAATCCAACAGCTTTTATGGTATTATAACATACTGCATAGAAAACTGCCAAGTTAAGGCTCAAAATGCATTAAGCCGCAGTAAGTTAGTTTTACTGTAAACAATGTAGTGCCGGACTTGGCACCATTTCAGAGAATCTACGGAACTTGGCACCCATTTAGATCTCAATTCTTTTGTCGGTGAAGACGACAAACAAGCATCTTATATTCTTAATATTGAACTTGGCTCCCATTTAAGTATGTTTTTGATGGGTTATCATTACATATTGTTAATCTTCGCCGAATGCCTTTTTAAGAGCGAATGCACGAGTTACTACTATCTAGACACGCGGCCGCGTGTCCAGCCAAGTTCACCCCAGGAACTGGCGGACGGCAGCCGTATGTTCATCATCATAATTATCATCATGTCAGCCGAAAGACGTCCACTGCTGGACATAGGCCTCCCCCAAAGACTTCCACAATGACCGATCCTGCGCCACCCGCATCCAGCGGACACCCGCGACCTTCACCAGGTCATCAGTCCACCGTGTGGGGGGCCTGCCCACGCTACGCCTTCCGGTACGTGGCCGCCACTCGAGAACCTTTCCGCCCCAACGGCCATCGGTTCTACGTGCTATGTGCCCCGCCCGCTGCCACTTAAGTTTAGCGATTCGGAGGGCTATATCGGTCACTTTGGTTCTGCTGCGGATGGCCTCATTCCTGATGCGATCGCGCAGAGAAACTCCCAACATAGCTCTCTCCATTGCCCTTTGGGTGACTTTGAGCCTTCTTATGAGGCCCATAGTAAGGGACCACGTTTCAGTGCCATATGTCATCACTGGCAACACACACTGGTCAAAGACTTTTTTCTTGAGACACTGCGGAATATTGGACGAAAAGATGTGCCGTAGCTTCCCGAACGCTGCCCAGCCGAGTCGGATTCGACGATTAACCTCTTTCTCGAAGGTGGACCTACCTAACTGGACAGTCTGTCCTAGGTATACTTATATGTAATCGTCTACAACTTCGAGCGTAAAGTGTCCAATTGTTAAGGGAGTTGGTGCGACATGGACATTTGACATGATCTTCGTCTTGTATGGACAAGACGAAGATCGAAATGTGAACATGGGTTCATCCTTAGACCAACTCGCTCGGAGGTTTTACTGAGGTCATTGAGCATTGTACTTAAATCCTCCATGGTCTCAGCCAAGACTACTATATCGTCAGCAAACCGAAGGTGAGTGAGGTAGTCGCCGTTTATGTTGATGCCTAGCCTTCTCCAGTCCAGAGTCTTGAAAACATCCTCCAGTGCAGCGGAGAACAGTTTAGGAAAAATAACATCTCCTTGCCTGACTCCTCGCTGCAACGGAATAGGCTTTGAGTTCTGGTCCTGGAGTCAGACTGACATAGTGGCATTCTCGTACAAACACTTCAGCACTTCGATATAGCGGTAGTCCACTTGGCACCGTTGGAGAGATTGTAGTACAGCCCACGTTTCAATCGAATCGAAGGCTTTCTCGTAGTCCACGAACGCTAAACAGAGGGGCAGGTTATACTCCTCAGTCTTCTGTATAACCTGACGAGCGTATGGATGTGGTCTACGGTGCTAAAGCCTCTTCGGAAACCGGCTTGTTCGGGAGGCTGGAAGTCATCTAGCCTGCGTGCGAGACGGTTCGTAATGACTCTTGAAAACAGCTTATAGACATAGCTCAGAAGTGAGATGGTCGGTAGTTCTTCAGTAAGGAGTTGTCACCCTTTTTGAAGAACAGCACCACCACACCTCTGTTCCATGCCTTTGGAGTTTTACCTTCCAGTAAAACGGAGTCGAACAATTTCTGAAGGGCCCTAAGGACCGGTTTTCCACCCGCCTTCAGGAGTTGTAATTCCGTCTTCACCGGGTGCCCTGTTGTTCCTCAGCTGCTTAAGAGCCATTCTAATCTCGTACAGGCTGATGTCCGGGATATCTTTGGTATAGTGCCGGGTTAATCTAGCTCTAGGGTCTTCCGCCAGACCAACTTCGGGTCTGCTAGTTGACGTGTATAGCTGTCCATAAAAGCACTCTATCTCACTCAGAAGCTCCGGTTTGGACGAAACGATTCTACCATCTTCAGTTTTTAATCTGGCGAGCTGGCTCTGCCCAATAGACAGATCTCTTGAGAAAACTTTAGAGCCCCTATTCTGCTCGATGGCCTCTTCAATACGATTTGTATTGAATTCGCGCAGATCGCGGGTAAGGGACTTAGAGATCTGTTTATTGACCTGCCTGTATAATTTCGCATCGGCTGAAGACTGCAGAATCATCTCATTCCTTTGCTCGATGAGCCTCTGAGTGGAGATAGAGAGCCTTTTGGCTCTTTGAGTTCGTTTGGCCTTAAAGAACTTAGACCCAATGCTATGGACAGCTTCCACAAAGCCGTCGTTGAATGCGTCCACATCGCCGCCTAGATAATCGAAACGGTTTTGGAGTTCCAGCTGAAAGCTCTCGGGGTTTTGGATTTGGACTGCTGCTGGACAGCCGTGTGTTATTTTACACGAACCGTTTGGAGCCACTTTTGACCCCCCAATCACTCCAAATCTATCTAATATAAAAAAAACCGGCCAAGAGCGTGTCGGGCCACGCTCAGTGTAGGGTTCCGTAGTTTTTGTAAATTTTTCAAAAACTATTCAACCTATCAAGTTCAAAATAATTTTCCTACAAAGTTTTTATAAAGTTCTACTTTTGAGATTTTTTTCATATTTTTAAAACTTATGGTTCAAAAGTTAGAGGGGGGGGGACACATTTTTTTTTACTTCTGGAGCGATTATTTCCGAAAATATTAACATTATCAAAAAATGATTATAGTAAACCCCTATTTATTTTTAAATACCTATCTAACAATATATCACACGTTAGGGTTAAAATGAAAAAAAAATCACTCTCCACTTTACGTATAGGGGAGGTACCCTAATAAAATATTTTTTTCCACTTTTTATTTTACCACTTTGTCGGCGTAATTGATATACATATTAGTACCAAATTTCAGCTTTCTAGTGCTAACGGTCACTGAGATTATCCGCGGACGGACGGACGGACAGAAACTATAAGGGTTCCTAGTTGACTACGGAACCCTAAAAAGGGTACATGTATTAAGATCCTTTAGACCAACTAGAATCCCAATTTCATAAATATAGGTTTAATAGTTATTGCGATATTAAATTCCAAAAAACGGCATGCTAACGGCAACCAAGCTGCATGTCAAATTTCAGCTTTCTAGGTCACCTTAAACTGTGTTGGGTTTTTACCTATATTTATGAAATTTGGGGTTCTAGTTATTCTAAAGGATCTTAATACATGTACCAAATTTCATTTTTTTATGTTAGATAGATTAGATTATAGTTATTGGGGCGGTCAAAAGTGGCTCCAAACGGTTCGTGTAAAATAACACACGGCTGCTGTCCGCCAGTTCCTGGGGTGAACTTGGCTGGACACGCTGCCGCGTGTCTAGATGTAATAAAATATTCATTTGGTTTTCTAACTTACATCTCGCTCAAGAAGTATAAGAGTGTAGTGATGCCTATAACCATTATTTTTATATGAAAAGATTAAAATAAAACAATTTTGGAATGAAATCAACTTTGTTTTATTAGAATGTAAAGCAACTATTAACAATCATCAACAAAGAAAAGAAATTGCAGCTTATTAGATAAACTCACTTAACGATAGCGAGAGCTACAATGTTTACATAAATCAATGTTTGTTTATATCTCAAGTAAAATTTTCTTGAAAATAATTGATCGAGTCGTATTTCACTAGATTCGTATAGTTTATGCAACCCTTTTTCACCCACTTGAACGACATCAAAGCACAAGGTATAGTTACAAATTCTACACTTGTTCTGCTCGTTGCCCTCCATGATTAGTTTGACTCATATAAAAGGCAATAAATACATTAATTTACTTCAAAAATAATTAGCAAAGTGAAAAGCGCACGCGTCACAGGATACTATCGATCCGGAATTGAGCGCGCGTGTCAATACTTGTCAGCCGCCCGCGCGCCTCGCGCTGCGTCGTTCACCTCCGCTCACCCCGCGTATTCCCCTCTCGCGCCTTATATTTATAAAAATGTATTTAAAAACACTTAATAGCTTTTTATGGTCCATTATCAATATATCTGCTTCAATTTGACCTTCATGAATAGTCTACATAGTGCATTCGGCTGCCACATTAATTTCAAAAGACTTATTCAAAGTTATTACAGCTTTAGGTATTTTGGGTTGATTCAGTATAAAAAGTGTCAAGAAATATAATAAAGGCATATAAAAACCCTAACTGTAATGATACCTTATATGCCATTAGCATAATGCATTTTTATGTGTTACGATATTAATAATTAATTGTATTATTAAGTTACCGTAACAAAAATAAGTTGATTTTCATGTATTACAAAGAAGATAAATAGAAGTAGTATATCATAAAGAAAATAATTCTTATAGTACTTTCGCTAGATTTTTAGGGATTTTTTATAGATTTGTTTTTAATATTTTCTACCGTCGCGTTAATAAATGTAGGTGTATTATTTAAGAATACTTAGTATAATTACTTAACCTAATTTTTGATGCACAAAATTTGCTGATACCGATATATTGTTGTTTTTTCATACAGTGAAACCGTATAGCTCTCGGGCTATATGGGATTCTTCAAGAAAGGAGTGTATACATTTTTAAAGGGTCGGCAACGCGCATGTAACACCTCTGAAGTTGCAGGCGTCCATAGGCTGCGGTGACCGCTTACCATCAGGCGGGCCGTACGCTTGTTTGCCACCGACGTGGCATTAAAAAAAAAGTTATCATTAAAGTGGGGATTACGTGTCGATCGCATGATGAAATATGCGGCGACCGGAATAGTGTAAAGATGTTTTCATCACACTTGCTTGTAAAGGGCCTTATTGTACGCAGGCGTATAGAACAGTTATAGCAGATTTACCGCGGGAGTTATAGATTTTCATAACCCAGGAAGGAGGTTCTCCGTTACGTTCCCCGATAACTTTTGACCACGTTCGCCGATTTTGATAACTCGTTTTTAGGGTTCCGTACCCAAAGGGCAAAAACAGGACCCTATTACTAAGACTTCGCTGTCCGTCCGTCCTACCGTCTGTCACCAGGCTGTATCTCAAGTACCGTACTAGCTAGACAGTTGAAATTTTCACAGATTGTGTATTTCTGCTGCCGCTATAACAACAAATACTAAAAACAAAATAATAATAATAATAATAAAGGGGGCTCCCATACAAAAAAACGTGATATTTTAGCCCTTTTTCATGGCTACCACTCGCAGATCTCAAGAACCGTAATAGCTAAACAGTTGAAATTTGCACAGACTATGTATTTTTATTGTGGCTACAACGACAAATACTAAAATCCAAATAATAATAATAATAATTAAGGGGGGCTCCCATACAACAGAGTAGTTGTTGGCGTTTTTTGCTGTATCTTTTTTCTTAATAATTATTTATTTAATGTATTGTATAGTGGTTTTAAATGTAGATTAGGAGGTATCGGTACGGAACCCTTCTCTGTGCGTGACCCGTCACGCACTTGGCCGGTTTTTGCTTACCAGGTACCCCCAAGTTGTTCCTATATAAATTTGGTGAACGAATCGAGAGAACTACTCAAATTTGATAAGCACGCGTATGGCAATTTCGGTTTTTTTTTTCCATAGTTGTTTGGAGTCGCTTTTATTTGGGTGTAAATTATTTAAATAATAAAATAAATAAATAAATAAATATTGGTGGACAATCTTACACAAATCGACCTTGTCCCAAACTAAGCAAGGCTTGTACTATGGGTACTAGACGACGATATACTTATATAGATAAATACATTCTTAAATACATAGAAAACATCCAAGACCCAAGAACAAATATCCGTGATAAATGCACAAATAAATGCCCTGGCCGGGATTCGAACCCGGGACCTCTAGCTTCGGAGGCAGAGTCACTACCAACTAGGCTAAACAGGTCGTTAAATCACATTAATACTCATTTTCGTTCTTAATTTTTGCAGGAGGAGGCTTCGGTCAACAACAGACAGCGCCGGGCACTGCTCACGCGCAGTACAATCCAGTAGTCGGCACCGACGTCGTGGTCAAATCGGGAACTTCGCAGACCATCAACATCAAGCACCATTGCATTACGTGCATGAAGGTCAGTTAATCATTTAATCATCATTTATTGCATCCATGGTCTTTACATATAGGTGTTACATTAGTATTAGTTTCGCATGGACCCTGATAGGGCACAGCAATTGGTAGTGACTAGCGAGTCCTATAACTAATTTAAGAGATAATGGATTCATTGGTATGTACATTCAACTAAAATTATTAATATGACACATAGTAAAAAATGGAGATTTTGGAAATTAAAATAAAATAATCAATTAATAAATAAATAATTCAGATTCGACCATTCTATCATACATGTTAGTAGCAAAGTATATAATTGGATTATTAATTAGCAAATTACTTTTAATCATCAAAGAAATCCTTAGTTTTAACATTTCTTACTATTTACTACATTGATATCTTCTGAATAATAACCGGCCACGTAGACCATAATATTTAATTTACTTTCTGATTCTACTATATACTTTAAGAGTTTCTATTTGCCAAAAATGTTGATAATACATTTTTGTAATATGTTTTTCTATATATAAAGCATACGTGTCACTTGATGTAACAACATTTTCGGTTCCCAAGATACAGGCTCGGCCTAGTTTGGGATCCAGTAACTATGGGAGGTATTCCACTCATCCAATATCTTTGTCCAATATACACTTGATCAAAGAAATTGGATGATTTCATCCAACTTGGATGGGACCCCAACATTTGATCAAAGATATCTGATGACAGTTAAATCAATATGGCTAAGCATGAAAAAAAAAAATTGGATGAGTGCAATGGGCCTCCGTCAAAGAACTTTGATCAAAGATTTGACAAAGATATTGGACGATTGGAATACCACCCTATCACGTGTTGAAGTCTAAATAAACATTTTCGTTTTCACTTTTTTTCATTTTCAAGTGCGTATCGGAACTTGCGCAGTGAAGGGTTCTGTAGTTGCCCAATGAACTTAATAATACTAAAAACAATAACGAGCAAACCTTTATCATACGTCTTTTACTAAGAAGGGAAGACTTTTTACGATAACTCAAAAACAGTTTAACTGATCATGTCTGCTATAGTTTTCTGAGAAAAATGCATTAGGTTTTGTGTAAAATTAGGGCAACAGTTACTAGGTCAAGTGACAGAATCCCGTTCCTTTTGCATGTTATTATTAGATATTTTTAATTAAGTTCATTGAGCACCTACGGAACCCTACACTGAGCATGCCCCGACATGCTCTTGGCCGATTTTTTTAGTAACCAATCATATGTAACCATAGTATTTGCATTCTGACACAGCTGTCATCCCAGTACAAATTATTATTATTTTATTAAAAATGGGATTGCTCTTGGCCAGCATCTAGCCAGGGGGCAAAGATGAGGCCGACGATGAAGCGAGCTCACCCAGAAGATGCCTATTCAATTATGTCATCATTGACGTTTGTTGTACCGGGATGACAGCTGTGTCAGAATGCAAATACTACAATGTTTGATTGTTTGTATTCAGGAGTATGAGAACAAGTCTCTCGAAGAACAGAATCTCGTTCCTTTTGCATGTTATTATTAGATATTTTTAATGAAGTTCATTGGGCACCTACGGAACCCTACACTGAGCATGCCCCGACATGCTCTTGGCCGATTTCTTTAGTAACCAATCATATGTAACCATAGTATTTGCATTCTGACACAGCTGTCATCCCAGTACAAATTATTATTATTTTATTAAAAATGGGATTGCTCTTGGCCAGCATCTAGCCAGGGGGCAAAGATGAGGCCGACGATGAAGCGAGCTCACCCAGAAGATGCCTATTCAATTATGTCATCATTGACGTTTGTTGTACCGGGATGACAGCTGTGTCAGAATGCAAATACTATAATGTTTGATTGTTTGTATTCAGGAGTACGAGAACAAGTCTCTCGAAGAACTTAGGCTTGAAGATTACACAGCTGGCCGTAAGGGCAACGCGAACGCGGGCGTATTCGGTTTCAGCCAGCCACAAGAGAACAAACCACTTTTCGGAGGTTCCAGTGAGTACATACATACATATGATCACGCCTGTTTCCCAGAGGGGTAGGCAGAGATCACGGATTTTCATTTGCTACGATCCTGACACAATATTTTCGAAGATACATACATATACTCGCACCCGTATCCCACTGGGGTAGGCAGAGACGAGAGAATGCCAAAACCTACGGTCCTTACATACTTCTTTCGCTTCAAACGCATCCATACATCTTTTAGAAATAGAAAGAGATAGAAAATAGAAATAAAAAAGCTTAATTCATGGCAAAATGTTAAGATGTTACACAATTGTTTAATGTTTACCATGAAATGGGTCCGCCTCAGTATGGTGCTGACTCAGGAGTCAGGAGTCAGCGCTGGTCTTCCGGCAGGACCATTGATGCGGGGATTGTTGCGGGCACTTCTGACTTGGCCTTTTTCGAAGATATTACAGATTTAAAATGCACACACACAATACATATCAGTTGCGGCGGTACCGGCCGGGGGGCCGGTGGCGCGTGCATAAAGACATTCTGTAGTATATTTAGTGTCAGCATTGCACCCGTGCAACCGAGTCCCGGCTTAGGTGGTACCGCCATATAATGAGACGACGCGACGACCATGTAGTGAAAAAGTGCCTTTACATGGCTGTTAGTAAAACAGGGAGAGGTATACCGGCAACTGCCTGGATGATGAATGTCAAGAGCGACATGAAGAAGCTCGGCTGTATGAGCCAGTTACCCCATACACTTGGATGCTGTGTACGAGTGTGTTGAGAGAACGGAGAAGTTGAGTTATACTCATGAAACTGTTTTATTGTTTGAAGATAGGTACAAGATCATCCTCCTAGCGTTATTCCCAGTACAGTTGCATCCTGAAGGATGCCTGGGGTCCGCTACCTAATCCCAAGAGTTGGCGTAGGCACTAATTTTTACGGAAGCGACTGCCATCTGACCTTCCAACCCAAGGGGGAAACTAAACCTTATTGGGATTAGGCTTGTCAAGTGAGTGGGCAACTTGACTGTTAGAAGTTCTCAAGCCGCCCGGAGGCCTCTAACTTGGCTTCATGACTGCTATCATAGACAGACAGCAACCGGGATCAACGGCTTAACGTGCCTTCCTAAGCACGGGAGCGCTCAGTTAGTAACCACTCAAAGCGGTCACCCATCCAAGGACTGACCTCGCCCGACATTGCTTAACCTCGCATACCGCACGCGGTACGCGGGCGCCCCTGGGCCACGAACGCTCCTCAAAGATAGGTACAAAATAGAGTAAATTGGCCGTTCCTTCAGTTGATGTTAATCATATGCCAGTTTGGTAAGCACTGATATATTTCACTTTATAATGTAGTATCATCATCATGTCAGCCGAATGACGTCCACTGCTACTTCCACAATGACCGGTCCCCGCCAGTACCCTGGCCGCTACCAAAACCAGGGCACCGGGGGCCGCCGGAACCTCGGGGCCGTGGCCTTTCTGTCGTTTTCATAGGGGGTAAATGCGATGATCGCCACGCTTGGCATGCGGGTTGGCGATCGCAGTATATCCACCGCACTCCAGGGATGCTGCTGCCCATCCCCCGGTGGTCTTGGTCGTAGTTTAAGGACGTACCCGGGTCCGTAGTATCATAGCGCGCCTAAGGGAGGTATTCCACTCATCCAATATCTTGTCCAATATACATTTGATCAAAGAAATTGGATGATTTCATCCAACTTGGATGGGACCCCGACATTTGATCAAAGATTCTGATGACAGTTAATTCAATATGGCTACGCATGAAAAAAAAACTTGGACAAAGATATTGGATGAGTGGATTGGGCCTCCGTCAAAGAACTTTGATCAAAGATTTGACAAAAATATTGGATGAGTAGAATACCACCCCGTATTAAATTCATCCAATATCTTTGATCAAAGAAATTGGATGATTCCTCAAACTTGGATGGGACCCCGACATTTGATCAAAGATTCCGATGACAGTTAAATCAATATAGCTACGTATGAAAAAAAAACATGGTCAAAGATATTGGATGAGTGGAATGGGCCTACGTCAAAGAACTTTGATCAAAGATTTGACAAAGAAATTGGACAAAGATATTGGACGAGTGGAAATACCACCCTAAGTAGGTCGCAACGTAAACGGAAAAATGTACTGAGACTGTACATCGGCTTAAGGCGAAGGGGTAGGCAAGCTCTTTCCATACAAACTTTGTGTACGTTTTTCTTCGTTTGTGTTTCGCTACAGTTAATATTTTTTTGTCAATATGCTTATTTTTCTGTTAGCTATTTCTTCTAGTTATTTAAAAATAATTCAGTTTTTATTTTTTTATTAGTTTTTTTGAAATAAAGGAAATTTCAACTTGAAGTTCTGCCTACATCCAATATGTACTAGCAAAAATTAAAATCAAATGCTGTAATGCCAAAACTAACGACTAAAACGTGCACAACTTTGTATGGAGAATGCCTTGTCGTACCGTTCGCCTTAACCGCCGAAGACGCTTCTCAGCGGAGCAAGTGACCCCTCACGTAATCGCGGGGTCGCCTTTCTTACTTCGGCTTCGGCTCTGTAACGGCACATGGCGAGGACAAAGAAGAAGCATTGTATAATGTTCGTTGCACGTGCAAAGCCGGGGCGGCTCATTATATTTTATTTACCGACTTCAATAGAAGGAAGGATGTACTCAGTTCGGCTTCATGTTTGCTTCTTTTTTTATGTATTTTTGTTCCCCGATAACTCTTGACCGCATTGGCCGATTTTGATAATTTTTTTTTGGATCAAAGCAAGTACCCCGACATTGGCCCCATATAAATTTGGTGAAGGTCTGATGATAGGATCTAGGAGGAATCGAGGAACTCCCCGAATTTGATAGGCATATGCCGATTTCGGTATTTTCTGCAGGTAACCAAGCATTCGCTCACGGAAACCACAAAATGGTGGCATAGCAATTGAAGGCTCCATTTAAATTTCAGAACAAAAAGCAACCTAACCTACAAAGACATAAGGTGCAAACTGGCTTTGAAATTTAAAGAATTAAAACCCTTGTGGACCCTTCAATTGGAGTCGGTTTTTTTTTGGTATAGATTATTTACATTATGTTTTAGTAATGGTGTGGTATTGTTGCAGCGTTTGGCGCTCCCGCGACCACGAGTGCGAGCGTGTTCGGCGGCGGCGCCCTCGGCGGCGGCACCAGCTTCGGCAACACCAGTCAGTATCCTATTTCTTTACAAGTACATTTTTGACGGCCTGTTTAGCCTAGTTGGTAGTGACGCTGCCTCCGAAGCTAGAGGTCCCGGGTTCGAATCCCGGCCAGGGCATTATTTGTGCATTTTAGTACGGATTTTGTTCATGGGTTTTGGATGTTTTCCATGTATTTAAGTATGTATTTATCTATTTAAGTGTGTATATCGTCGTCTAGTACGCATAGTACAAGCTTTGCTTAGTTTGGGACTAGGTCGATTTGTGTAAGATTGTCCCCCAATATTAAAAAAAATATATTGGACTGATCAGTGATTACGAAAGGTTGAGAATTTCTAACAGTTAAATTGCCCACTCACGTAACAAGCCTAATCCCAATAAGGTCTAGTTTCCCCCTTGGGCTGGGAGGTCAGATGGTAGTTGATTCCGTAGAAACTAGTACCTAAGCAAATTCTTAGGAGTAGGTAGGGGACCCCAGGCATCCTTCAGGATGCAACTGTACTGAGATAAGACTAGAATGATGATGTTGGTTTGATGGATTTATTTAACCTTTTCGCCGCCAGACGTCAAAGTAATTCGCTGTGCCCCTGACGCCACAACGGTAAAAAAATGATGTGTAAAGAAATAATGCCAATATAAAATTGGGCAGCTTCTCAGTAGTTTTTCATAAAAAAAAATTGTCGGCCAGTGCCGTCGTTGGCGTCGGGGTGACGATTTTACGTTGACGTCTATGGCCGACCGTGGCGTTCAAAAGGTTAATAATTTTATATGCAGACGATTTTAAATGCTAATCGGTATGCAATCTCACTGTACTATTTTGTCTTTTTGGGAGGTATAACGAGACGATATGGGTATATAGTATTAAATTTACATGTGTCTTTTAATCTTTGTTCATTTTAAATAATTTAGGATGCATTTTAACAAATACACCAATTTCAAAAATGTACATGTATGGCACAGTCAATAATTTTCAAATCTGTGTTTAAGGGCCTGCATGATGTAATTTTTTTGTTTAAATTATTATACCATTTACCCCGCATTTGGTCCAACACACGCCCACGGCTCATTAATGTCTTCTGTCTGATGTACTTAAAATTATATGCATGATGGTGTCTTCCAGTTCGAAGTCAGCACTCGAACTGCAACCCAGCTGCAATGGGCATTAAGGTGTGCCTTTGTGAAAAAGTAAAAAAAAGAACATTTGTGTAATATAATAAATGTATGGAAATCCATTTTGATTCTCCCACCAGTAATATAATGGTTTGTCTATGGTATAGACTAGCATTTTTATAAAAAAAAATATTGTTTTAATACTGCTGTCTGTTATTTAATTGACATAATACAATGCTGGAGTATGAAAAATGTTTTTACAGTACATATGGTGCTATATTACCGCACGAGTGCGGTAATCACCAGATTACGTGCATATGTCGAAACTTTAAAGAGCCATATGTACTGTAAAACGTACGATACACGTGCGAAAAGGTAATTCGCAACTCGTGTCGATTTAAAACACTCCCTTCGGTCGTGTTTCAGTTTATCACCACTCGTTGCGAATATCCTGTTTTCTGCACTTGTATCGTAATGTACTATTATAATACTATTGTATATGTGTGTAAATGAACTATATTTTCAGATACATTCTCGTTCGGTGGCGGAGCGCAGAACACGACACAATCCAACACACTGTTCGGTGCCAGCAAACCTGCCTTTGGGGCCACCTCCACTGTCGGTAAGTTAAGTACCAAGCGAAAGCATTCCATCAATATTTTCTTTGACATACACGCTAATAATAATTAATGCAGTTGAAATTTCATAAACTGATTACAATTTGTACGAAGGCACCTGAATTTTATATGTATGACAGATAGTAGATGTAGGGTTTATTTTAATATTTAGTTCAATGTTTTTGTATGCCGATTGGCAAAACATAGTGAAACTCTTATGACGACGACCACTGTAACTACCTATGTTTACAAATAAACGCTTACTTACTTACTTTGCGACGTCGCAAGCCGCGTCGATGCACGGGAGGAGACGCGAGGGGAACGGAGGCAGCCACCGTACCTCGCCGCCCGCGCCCCTGCCGCCGCCGCACATATAAGGCGCAGCGCGACCGCGCCGCGTTAGAGTTCGGTCGGCGCTCCGCACGCGCACCCGGCTCTGCCCCCCACCTTTCCCACCGCCTAGGCCGCGCGGCTCCCGCGTGATTCAGCCAGGCAATCCCGACTCCTCTGGCCGGACTGGTTACCGACTGAGCCAGGAGTACACCGCTCCCCGCTGCCCGTGGCCGCTTGGCTCCCGAGAGGCCCTCGCAGTGTACCCCTCCGTATACACCCGCTATTTGCCGGCCGCTTGGCTCCCGATAGGCCCTTATAGCAACCCTGAATTCCTGCCTCTCATTCGCGTACCGTAGGGACCTCCTTCTGCCCGATCCACCACTCGCCGGCCGCTTCGATCCCGAGAGGCCCCCGTGGTGTCCCTTTCTTCGACAGCACTTTCACATAAGCATTCACTCATTGCCGGCAGGCCGCTTGGCTCCCGAGAGGCCGCCTAGGGCCCATTTCCGCGTTCCCGTACCGACGGGATCCCATAGGGATCGTAGTCTTATACCATCATCATCATATCGTTTAGATTAAGGTTTGATTATCAATAAACGGGCATAAAGACCCTTATCTTGTAATAACATACATTGTGGTTGTTATTTACCCGACTCCCGTAGGAACTCCCGGACAGCTGAGCTAGCTAGGAAACCTCCACGCCCGTCTGGCAGGAGGATATGGGTGTGTGGCACCAAACCACACATCACAACTTACTAAATTACAAGTAATTTTTTATAAAAATAAAACACCGACTCAAAACTTTTCCATACTCTTCTTCCTCGGTCCCTCGTTACTGAGGATCGCGACCACGTACGCTCTGTCTCCAGACAGTGCGGTCATAAGCCATGTGGGTCGCACTCTGCATACTGCCGCCAACCACCTTCACAGCATCAGACCGTCTCGTGGGTGCTCTACCTTGAGCACGCCTGGTGTTCATTTGACCTAGGATCATCAGCTCTAGGTCATGCGTTTTAGACTGTATGATATGTCCAAAAAAGCTGAGCGTGCGCTCCCGGCATATGGTGGAGAGGTGTGTGGTAATTTTCAGTTGCTGTAGGATGGACTGATTAATACTCTTAGCCGTCCAGGGTACGCACAGAAGTCTTCGCCAACACCACATCTCGAAGGCATCGATCTTTCCATACTCACACTAGATTTTTCCAAGATGCCGTCAGCAGATCCAGACTTGTTGACAATGGGACCAACTAGAAAAAATACCCTTTCAAACAAAAATCGATTTTTTGAAATTGGTTCACTAGTGTCCGAATAATCGGTGAGCATACATAAAAAAAAATCGATGAATTGAGAACCTCCTCCTTTTGTTTGAAGTTGGTTAAAAAGTAACAAGTAAATTAAAAAAAACACCGACTCCAAGCTTTGTCAGACCCCATCCTCCTGCTATATAATTTGAGGAGTTCCTTCAATGTAGCCTTACTTACCCCATCCTCTTGGTATATAATTTGAGGAGTTCCCTCGATTTTTCCAAGATCCCGTTATCAGATCCAGACTTGGTGACAATGGGACCAACTAGAAAACACACCCTTTCAAACAAAAAAAGAATTTTTGAAATCGGTCCACTGGTCTCCAAGCAATCGGTGAACATACATAAAAAAGAAAAATATTCCGACGAATTGAGAACCTCCTCCTTTTTTTGAAGTCGGTTAAAAAGAAAACCGACTGAATTATGTACATTTTAGTGCTCGCCTTTTGAAGCCCTTTATTTGATACTCTTCTGGAGGGTCTCAAATACAACATATATTTTTAGCCCATACATAAAATCGTTAAAAAATCGACCATTTTGATTTTTTATAAATTTTTCAGTACCCATTTTTCCACATGCATCAATTACTCGTTAAAACAGTCCTGATAAGCCCAAACACGACGGATTATCTTGTTTATTTTAGGAGTTACCTTCTGTCTCCATCTGAGATCAGCTCGGCGGCACCATAATATTGCATTGTCACCGAACATAAGTATGCCAAATTCAGCTCTAGCTGATACCGGCAAGAGGCTGAATGAAGTATTGCAAATTTAGAGGGCAACGTACATACGAACAGTGTATAAACTAGTTGGATCTGTGAACAGAATTCCCAAAATTTGACTAAACAAAAAAAAAACTGTATAATTATCAAACCTGATTGCAAAATTTCACGACAATCGGTTGAGAAATGCGACCAAACCATTGAAAAAAAAAAATGTTTTTGAAAATTTTCAAAAACGACTCAAGACAAAAATTCTATATAATTATCGAACCAGCTCACAAAATTTCACGAGAGTAGGTTGAGAAATGCAACCTGTAGAGGACAAACCGAAATCCGCCCCCAGAAACATATGAAATCATTGAAAGAAAAATATTTAAAATATTTCCAAAAACAGAGTCGAGAAAAAAATCAATATAATTATAGAACCTGCTCGCATAACTTAACGAGAATCGATTGAGAAATGCGACTTGTAGCGGAGAACAACTGGAAATCCGGACATACAAAAGCATATTCTTCAAAGCTGAAACGGATTCTTTCTTTGCTCTCGGTCAAAAAAGCTTGTAAATATATCCAGTTTCAGCCACTAAAGAAATATGTACTGTCCCCAGGCACGGGTCTGTTCGGGACGACGACCACACAGCCGTCTACGTTCGGCACCACAACTTCCACATTCGGTGGGTTCGGGACCACACAAGCACAGGTATATTATCAATCAATTTTATTTGCCGAGAATACAGTCTTATAAGATATTACATTTTTTTTTGTTTCATGTATTCAGCCATGTAAGGCATGCAAATATTTTACAAATCATATTAATGATAATAAGAATTAAACATGATTTTTTTTTAAATATAATATTATAATTGAATTTAAATGTCACATAATTAATTACAAAAATATAAACATTATTGTAACTTGGGCTTAGTTCATAGTTCATTTATTTCTCATGTAGGTATACAAAGATACACTTATGTGTATCTTTTACATTAGATAAAATTTAGCTTAGGGAGGTATTCCACTCATCCAATATCTTTGTCCGATATACATTTGATCAAAGAAATTGGATGATTTCATTCAACTTGGATGGGACCCCGACATTTGATCAAAGATTCCGATGACAGTTAAATCAATATGGCTACGTATGAAAAGAAAAACTTGGACAAAGATATTGGATGAGTGGAATGGGCCTACGTCAAAGAACTTTGATCAAAGATTTGACAAAGAAATTGGACAAAGATATTAGACGAGTGGAATACCACCCTTAGTCGGTAGTGACCCTGCCTACGAAGGCGGAGGTCCCGGGTTCGAATCCCGGTCAGGGCATTATTTGTGCATTTACCACGAATATTGTTCCTGAGTCTTGGATGTTTCCTATGTATTTAAGTATGTATATCATCGTCTAGTACCCATAGTACAAGCTTGGCTTTGTTTGTGACTAGGTCGATTTGTGTAAGATTGTCCCCCAATATTTATTTATTTTATACATATTAAGCCTTAGGCGTAGCGTGGGCAGGCCCCCCACACGGTGGACTGATGACCTGGTAAGGGTCGCGGGTGTCCGCTGGATGCGGGTGGCGCAGGACCGGTCATTGTGGAAGTCTTTGGGGGAGGCCTATGTCCAGCAGTGGACGTCATTCGGCTGTAATGTTGATGATGATGATGAAGCCTTACAAATTGTAATTGATTTTTAACAAAAGTAAAGAGTAGTTTCAGTTTTAATTCCAATAAACTGATTAAAAGATACGATGCTTTTCTTAGTTTTTTGCTCGTGACAGGCAATATATGATTCTATTGTGTAATTTAAATGAAAAAAGGCAGTTTTTAGCTTAATTTTTTTCGATTAAAATTTTAATTTTAGCAAATTATTATTACAAAAATAGCTATAAACCTGTTTCAATACGAGTATCAATAGAAATAGATGTATTTCTCCTAATCTTTGAGTACTGTCAAATAGTTTTTGCACGCGCGACGACGTCTGGACGGCTAGCATAACTTGGCGCGCGAGCTATCTCACGCGCGAGATAGACTATCCGCCTCTTTCTAATTGGTACACACAGAAAGAGACGGATTGTCTATCTCGCGCGTGAGATAACTCGCGCGCCAAGATGTGCTAGCCGGGCTGATTACACATAATCAAACATACACACACAACATCTTGCCAGCGCACTCTGGATGACCTAACTATATAATCTGTTCGTGTCCACAGCCAAGCACGGGCCTGTTCGGCGCGAAGCCGGCCACTACAGGGTTCGGCACGACGCCCAGTTCGGGATTCGGCTCGTTCGGCACCAGCGGAGGCCTGTTTGGGGCCAAGCAGCCCCCGGCCTTCGGGACCACCACGCCTGGTCAGTATACTAGCGGTGGGAGCAGCCCGGTTGTACTATTCAATTCAATTCAATTCAATTCATAAACGTTTATTCGTGACACACGGTACATAATAATAAAAAGAAGGAAAGCCTAACAAAAAAGGGCCGTGCTACGAAATGGACTCAACTCAGCATATTGCTGGCTTTACAGCCAGCGCTGCTCTTCCGTAAGGCCCATTGAGTGAGGAAACTGTGGATAACACAACATACAGTATACAAACAAACATATAGTACTAGAAGAACAAAAATAAAGTAAAAAACATTACACATTGCAACAAAAAACCGAGATCAGAAAAACAAGAGTGTAGCTAATATTATACTTATATAAAACACAATACGACTAACATCACAATTTTACAAACAAAAAGAAAAAACAAAAATAAAGTAAACAATCGTGTGAATAAGACCTAATCCTGTGCAATAGAATGAACGCAGCCATTCGCTCGCTGCTACTAAAGCTGCGTACGCATTTGAGGCAGCCTCAGGTCGAATGCTTTTTTTTTTTAATAATTCGGTCATTGACATACAATTATGAACCCGATTTTTGTTCTATCTCTTATTTATTGTAAACATCGTTTCTTTATATCGTTCTAAGATTTATAAGCACTAGACTAAAACTCCCCCATCGATACAACATATAATTTTTAAGAAAAAAAAAATCTAAAGTTGGCTAAATTAAGGGTCACTTTACACTAGAGATGTGCCATGCTATAATATACTTTGCTATGGATGTGTTTGAATCCACCAATCATATTCATTGGTCCACATAGCATAGCACCGGTGGAAATGGGTTTTCGTAGTGTAGCTTACACATCCCCGCTGCAATATTACTGTTTAGGATTTCGTAACCAGGCTTTTGTCGGGAGCGAAGAGCAGTCCCTTACTGAAGGCTCCTTCAATGCCGCGCAAATCTCGCCCGTAGCGAAACGTTCCCTACCGAACATTCGACCAGTGTGTACGGAACTATCGTCGCGCGCGCATCCTTTATTGCCGCTGTGACATACCACGCTGCTTTCGTGGCTACGTTCACTATTGTTATTGTGCTTTTACGCTGTCCGGTGCTTTACCTACATCGAGGCTTGTAAGACCGGCATAGCAGAAGGAGAACGGAGCTGGGCATCCACCACCAATAGCACGATACGAGCTACCGCCATTGAAGTTCACAAGGTGAGTGGATTGCTCATTTCTCTTGATAATCGCCTCGGTTACTTTCCTTGGGATTACTTTCTTTAGCGCCCTTTCGCTGAGCTATCGAAACTGCTACATAAGTTGTGTTCCTTCTGAACCGGATATATCAATTCGAACTAATTTTATATGTGGAATACAGTCCAAACTATACGAATAGCATTCTTTTATAATTAGCAAACACACGATTAGCAAACCTATCATTAGCAAACATATATTTATCATATTTATTTTTAAATTTTTGTATTAAAATCGATAGCTATAAAAAAGGACGTAACCACCATCAATTTCTTAGGCACTTACGACCTTTTGTCCGAGCAGGAACTTGTTTACGAGTTAAAACTGTTTTTATTAGTATAGTAAATAATACAATTACAATTTTTCGTTCTAATTGCTCGTTCACCTGTTTAATTGAGCGTGATCTTTGCTGTTTTAGTAGGAATTTCATTAAATTTCGTGACATTTTCGTCGCATACATATTTTTATGTGCCGGTCGCAAGGTAGATATTCCTAGTTCTAAATTCCTTAGCGCGCATGCGACGCGAAGCTGACTAGTTGGTAGCAAGTTAAAATATCTACTTTGGGACTCGTAGTTACAATTAAACTTTTGTGGTACCTATTGGTACAATAAAATATTAGCGACTTTTGTTACAATTTGTAAGTTTGGGATTTTCTTTCGTTCAGTCATACATAATTCATTAAGTGGTGTTGTTGTTTATTACGAAATTTACACGTTTAACTTTACTTATTTTGGGCCTTATCTATGAGACATAAGGTTTAAAACTCACTGTCGTCTTCGGTTGATTTGCCTATAACGAATTAGGTATAGTGTTTTGATCACTTCGTTAGCACTTACGCCTGTTGTTTATAAGTGTAAAAATGAATGAACTGGAGAAAACCCGCCGTAATTTAGCGCTTAAGCGACTGAACGACGCATATATTTGTGCAAAGAGATGTTTAACGAACCCGGAAATGAAACCGCGACTTAAGGTTCATTTAACCAGATTAGAAAGTTTAGAGATATTGTTTGATGAGAATCATACGAAGATAGTAGCTTCTTTAAAGGATTCCCAGGAGATCGCTGACAATGAGGAAATAAGACAGGGCTTTGATGAGACCGTGATAGACATTCTGTCCATTAAATCGCAATTATTTCCCGAGGAAACAACTCAACTTCCTACTGCCGCTTCGGCCGCACCCGTGGGTGCGTCAAGTAGCAATACGGGTCATATTCGCATGCCACCCATCCATATACCTACGTTTGAGGGCGGCTATAAAACGTGGATAACGTTCTATGATCTGTACCGAACTTTGGTACATGACAAAAATGAATTTTCGAAAATTGAAAAGTTTCAATATTTAGTCTCGTCATTGAAGGGGGAGCCGTTAAACCTAATAAAAGCATTTCCTATCTCTTCTGACAATTACGATATGGCGTATGAAACTTTAGTGAAGCGCTATCAAAATAAGCGACAGCTAGCCTTTTTAGCTTGGCAGTCTATTGTAACTGTTAAATTGCAGAACAACACAGCGCAAGCCTTTCGGTTTCTTCTGGATTCCTTTCAGGAAAACTTAGCTATTTTGAAGTCTTTAAATTTGCCCGTCGATAAATGGGACTTTATAATCTTTTATACGCTCTTATCGAAATTAGAACCGTCCATTCGTAAAGAGTTTGAGATGACCGTCACGTCGGAGGACATCCCGACCTATCAATCGTTGGAGACATTTGTAGAGAACTACTGCAAGGCAGTGGAGCACGCCGGCGCTAGTACGAGTTCAGCTCACAGCGGTAACCCACGACCTTCCGTGGTTAATACCATGCGATCTGATCACTTCGCGACACCGCCACGACGCTTTAGGCAAACGACCTTAGTAGGGAATCAAGCGTCTTCGTCCGCGCCGCCTTTGCCTCCGCCTTGTCAATTCTGCTCCAAAAAACATTTTCTTGCACACTGTCCTGATTTTCAAAACTTAACTGTTACGCATCGGTCACAAGTGGTCGGTGATAAGCAGCTCTGCTTTAACTGTTTACGCACAGGCCATATTGTGTCAAACTGTCCGTCAAAAGGTTCGTGTCGAAGTTGCGGACGCCGTCACCACTCGTTACTACATTTTCAAGAGAAGAATGTAGATCATAATGAAAATAAAATGCGGCCTTCCAACCCCATCACCACCTCTAACGCCTTAGGGGTCCAGGGGCTTTCTACAAATACTGTGTCTAATAAAACCGTCCTTCTGTCAACAGCTCGAGTAGATATTTTGGATAAATGGCGTTCCTTTCACGCCGTGCGTGTGTTAATTGACTCTGGCAGTCAAGCCAACTACATCTCTCAAGGTCTAGCAAATCGACTGGGACTACCTGTCTCGAGTAATGCGCCATCAGTTTTTGGTTTAGGTAACGCGTCTACGCCTGTATTGGGTACTGTCCAATGCACTATCCGCCCAGAAAACCATCAGGGTGACGATCTGTCTTTTGAAGCAATTGTAATACCGCGAATCTGTCACGACATGCCGTCAGTCACAGTGGACTCAAGTTTTTTGAAAAATTTAGGGTTCCTCAAGCTTGCGGACCCGTCCTTTCATGTACCAGGTCCAATTGACCTACTTCTTGGTTCCGAACTTTGGAATGAGATTTTCCTTCAGGGTATGATTCCGGGTGGGAATGATTCCCCTGTAGGCTTGAATACTATTTTTGGCTGGGTCTTTTTAGGTCGCTCTCATTGCCTTGAGAGTATACCCTCTTTATATTCAAACCTGTCGTCAGTTCAAACGCTTCACGCGTCCCATTGCAACTTAGAAAATGATTTAAAAAGATTGTGGGAGATAGAGGACGTGGGTACCTCCGAAAAAATATTGTCGCCGGAAGATGAAGCTTGCGAGGAGAATTTTCTTTCTACCCACAAGCGTGATGAGTCTGGAAAATTCATTGTTGAGCTACCGTTCAAATCGGTTGAGCCAATTTTTCGTAACATGCGTTCTATCGCCGTACGCCGCTTTCACAGATTAGAAATGCGTCTATCTAAAGACGCCGCATTGAGAAAATCTTATAATGAGTTCATGCAAGACTATCTAGACAGTGGTCACATGTCAGAGGTGCCGTCCTCCGACCAAAATACCACTGCGTACTATGTCCCCCACCATTCTGTGCTGTCCCCGTCAAGCGTGACCACGAAATTACGTGTGGTATTTGATGCCTCAGCCCGTGACGGCGAGGGTCTGTCACTGAACGACACGCTGCTGACGGGACCAAAACTTCAAAAGGACATTTCTCAAATACTTTTGCGATTTCGTCTGCACGAAGTCGTTTTTACTGCGGATATTCGTCAGATGTATAGGAACATTGTGATGTCTGAGAAACATCGTGACTTCCAGCGCATCGTGTGGCGCTTCCACCCCAATGCAGAGCTCAGAGACTACCGTTTAAATACGGTTACATATGGGGTCTCATCATCTTCTTTCTTGGCCTTGCGGACAATTGAGGAGCTGGCCGTAACAGACGGCCACAGCTTTCCATTAGGGGCGAAGGCATTGTCTACAGACACGTACGTAGACGATATTCCCACTGGTGCGTCTTCTGTTAGTGAGGCACTTGAGCTACAAGCCCAAATAGTTGCGTTACTATCTAGAGGAGGCTTTGAGCTCCGTAAGTGGGCAAGTAACCGTTCGGAATTGCTAAGCCATCTTCAACCTGAGCATTGTTTGACTCACGCGTCTACATCTTTTGATGCGGATTCTGATTCTGTTGTGAAAGTACTTGGCTTAAACTGGGACTCGGCGTCTGATCAGTTTAAGTACAATGTTAATGTATCTCAAAATCAATGCACGAAGCGACAGATACTGTCGGAGCTCGCTCGTGTGTTTGATCCATTAGGGCTACTCTGTCCTGTCATTTTTTTGGCGAAAACCTTGATCCAGCGTCTTTGGCTCCTGGGTTTAGATTGGGACCAAGAGGCTCCCGAAGATATAGTAGCTTCTTGGCGTCAGTTTTCTGCCCAACTGGATTGCGTGGCAAGCTTTGCTGTGCCACGGCAGATTACACATTCACGTGCAGTTGCCTATCACCTGCACGGGTTTGCAGATGCTTCTTTGTCTGGATATGCCACTGTTATTTATTTACAGGCAGAGCTAGTTGATGGGACTTTTTCTACCCATCTGGTGTGTGCGAAATCTCGTGTTTCTCCCACAAAACGGATCAGTCTTCCGCGACTGGAACTGTGTGCTGCAGTCTTGCTGGCAGATTTGGTACACGCGATACTTCCACACCTGTTATCCTTGATCGTCATCAAGAATATCTTTGCCTGGTCAGATTCGACAATTACTCTTTCTTGGATAGCATCCCATCCATCTAAATGGAAAATTTTCGTTGGCAATCGTGTCGCAAAGATTCAACGAAAATTGCCCTTAGCGCAATGGAACTACGTAAGCACCCATGATAACCCGGCTGATGCAGCTTCGAGAGGATTGCTTCCAAAGGCACTGCTGGACCATCCACTTTGGTGGAACGGTCCAAATTTTCTGTCCCTCTCATCCGATCATTGGCCTCGGTTTGAAACTCTTCCCCTGTCAACCGACGCAACAACGGAATTGCGTCAAGAAGAGACAAGGTCAGCGTTCGTTGCCACCAACGAAACTGACTGTATACAGCAGCTTTTACTCCGGTTCTCTTCATTGAAGAAAATCCTACGAGTAACTGCGACTGTGCTTAGGTTCCTGAGTCGTTTGCGAAAGCAGACAACGTATTCCGGCCCAATATGTGAACAAGAGCTAAATCGAGCTCTTCTTACACTCGTTAGATTATGCCAGCAAGATTGTTTTGTTAATGAGATATGTAGTCTCAAAGAAAACAAGCCTTTACCAAAGCCTTTTAAAAAGTTAAGTCCTTTCCTTTCAGAGGACAATGTGTTGCGTGTCGGAGGAAGACTTCGATATTCAGATTTAGAATATGATGCTAAGCATCCCGCTATTTTGCCTTCAGATCATCGACTTTCATCTTTGATTATTGACGATGTTCATGCAAAATCGTTGCATGGTGGTGCACAAATGGTGCATTTCATTTTGACTCAAAACTTTTGGGTTCTTTCTGCTCGTCGTGCTATTGCGAAACGTCTTTCTCGTTGTGTCCCGTGCTTTCGGGCTAAACCAGTGACGTCACAACCCATCATGGGGGACCTTCCTCGTGTTCGGGTTACAGCTATAAATGCTTTTCAGCGCGTGGGCTGTGACTACGCGGGCCCTTTTCACGTTATCCTTGGCCGCCGTCGCCGAGGTGCGCGTCCAGACAAAGTATATCTTTGTCTTTTTGTCTGCCTATCGAGCAAAGCCCTGCATCTGGAGATTGCGCATGACCTATCTGCGGAATCTTTCATAGCCGCCTTACGGCGCTTTATTGCTCGCCGGGGTAGGTGCTCCCTCATATTGAGCGACTGTGGGACTAACTTTGTTGGTGCCAAGAATCAGTTAGCTGGACTTATGAAAGTTGCGGCCACATCGCAGGCACTTGAATTTAAGACCGTTCCGCCCTCTTCCCCCCACTTTGGTGGAGTTTGGGAGGCCGGAGTACGCTCAGTGAAGGGACACCTTGCCAGAGTAGTGGGAAGTCATTTGCTAACTTTAGAGGAGTTCCATACGGTTATAGTGCAGATAGAAGCAGTACTGAACTCACGTCCTTTATGTGCAATCAGTAATGACGCAAATGATTTTTCTGTGTTGACGCCGGGACATTTTTTAACGCTGTCTCCTTTAACTTCTGTCCCGGACGATTATGATGAAATGACAAAGGTTTCACTGTTGAATCGTTGGCAATTGCTGCAGCGCTTACACGCTGATTTTTGGAAGCGTTGGCACCGTGACTATTTGAATACCTTGAATCAGAGAAACAAATGGACAGACAATTCACGTCCTGTGAGAATTGGCGATTTAGTCCTCATTAAAGACGACAACCTTCGACCGTTGGTGTGGCCGGTGGCACGCGTCGTCAACGTGCACCCTGGCCAGGACGGAATTGTACGAGTGGCAACTGTTCGTACAGCAGATGCTGATTCGCGTGGCAAAGAATTCAAACGGCCCGTCGTCAAGCTCTGCGTTCTTCCTGTCGGCGATAACTAATCCTTTCTATTAAGTACTCTTTATTTCATTATAACTGTTAGTTTTATATATGTGGCCCCTCTGTCGCATAATTTTAATCGTTATGAATGAGTGGTTCGTTAAACCTTTGTAGTCCGTTAAAACTTTAATCTTATCTTAACTATAAAAATTACATAAAGATACCTATATATACTGAAACTATTGTAAAAGGAATGCTATTCAATAGTCTGTCACTGTAATGTTTGCTCTTTCTTTTTTTATTACCTTTGCTTTCTGGAAATTATAATTTCGCAGCGGGGGGGAGTATGTTTAGGATTTCGTAACCAGGCTTTTGTCGGGAGCGAAGAGCAGTCCCTTACTGAAGGCTCCTTCAATGCCGCGCAAATCTCGCCCGTAGCGAAACGTTCCCTACCGAACATTCGACCAGTGTGTACGGAACTATCGTCGCGCGCGCATCCTTTATTGCCGCTGTGACATACCACGCTGCTTTCGTGGCTACGTTCACTATTGTTATTGTGCTTTTACGCTGTCCGGTGCTTTACCTACATCGAGGCTTGTAAGACCGGCATAGCAGAAGGAGAACGGAGCTGGGCATCCACCACCAATAGCACGATACGAGCTACCGCCATTGAAGTTCACAAGGTGAGTGGATTGCTCATTTCTCTTGATAATCGCCTCGGTTACTTTCCTTGGGATTACTTTCTTTAGCGCCCTTTCGCTGAGCTATCGAAACTGCTACAATTACATCTCTGGTGAAAATGCACCATAAGGGTCACCAGAATCACAAAAAAATCATACCAACTGGGCTACTTAAGGCCCTCTAGTTCTGCGAGAGTAGGTATTTAGCGCTGTCCTGGCGGTGCGTGAACAAGCCCGCGCGGACGAAGCGACTGTGAACTGGGATGACCCCGCTAGCTTCATACTGGTCACAGTATAGAAATATACCTAACTGTATTTTGACTCAAGAAATGCATTAATTATGATTAAACTTTAGTATGTAATTGATATATTTTTTTAATAAGGTAGTAAATAAATAATTGAAAGTCGAACTTACGGTAAGATCCATTATAATGAAAAAAAAAACAGAATTCGTAGTACATACCTACAACCCTAATATTCGTTATTTTAATCTATGAAACCTAAGAACCTAAGAAATATGTCTTATATCCTTCTACTCGATTTGTTTAATAGGTCATGCATTTTTTTATCTAATTGTGTTATATTATACAGGGTGTTATATTTATTTGTCGTGTGCGTGTTATCATCATCATGTATATGTACTTATATGTATGTATAACACTTTATTGCACAAAAAACAATAACAATCGAAACAAAATAACAAAATGTAAAAGTACAAAGGCGAACTTATCCCTATAAGGGATCTCTTCCAGCTAACCTTCGAGAAAATGAGAAAAATAAATATAGTATACACAAGGCAACAAACTAATTTTACACAAACACGGATATTTAAGAAAGCAATGACAGATTATGAATACACGTAAAACTAATAAGCTTGTATACACTATAACAACTATTCATGTAAATATATCAACATCATCATCATATCAGCTGATGGACGTCCACTGCTGGTCATAAGCCTCCCCTAAAGAGTGCCACAATGACCGGTCCTGCGCCACCCGCATCCAGCGGACTCTCGCGACCTTTACCCGGTCATCAGTTCACTTTGTGGGGGCCTATCTACGCTGCACCTTCCTGTACGTGGTCACCACTCGAGAACCTTCGTTTTCGCCCCAATGGCCATCGGTTTTACGTGCAATATGCCCCGCCCACTGCCATTTAAGCGATTCGGAGGGCTATATCGGTTACTTTGGTTTTTCTGCGGATGGCCTCATTTCTGATACGATCGCGCAGATATACTTCCAGCGTAGCCCTCTCCATTGCTCTTTCCTCTTGGTTAAAGGTGTATAGTAGAGAAACACAGATAATTTAATAGGTTTCTATTGTGATGTCGTAAATAAACATATTTTATTGCGCTTACATTGCAAACGCTGGCTGAACCCTACGATATAAATCAAAATAATGTACTACAGTATTGTACAACTTAAAAAGGTCTACAAAAAAGTCGATTATGGTATATGTCTATCTCTTAGGGATAACCCACAATAACCATTTTATATCCTTTACTTTTTACGAAAAATAATGGCTTATTTACGAAGCGATTTTAAGCAATACAGCATTAATCCTTCTCCAATAAAATACCTTAAATACATTTTGCATTTTATATAGATCAATATGGCACTTGACAGCATGTAATTTAAATGAATATTTTTGAAGATATTACTGATTTAAAATGCAGGAACATAGCGGTTGCGGCGGTATCGGCCGGGTTGTATATAAATACATTCTGTAGTATATAATTATAATAAGTATCAGCATTGCACCCGTACGAAGCCGGGGCGGGTCGCTAGTATACCATAATCAACTTCAAGTTCGAGTATAAAGTGTCCGATAGTAACGACAGTGGGTGCTACATGGGAATTTGACATGACCTTCATCTTGTACATATTCAGCTTAAGACCAACTCTCACGGAGGTTTTACCAAGGTCATTGAGCATGGTACTTAAATCCTGTATGGTCTCAGCCAAGACTACTGTATCCTCAGCAAACCAAAGGTGAGTGATGTACTCGCCGTTTATGTTGATGCCTATTGCCTAGGCTTCTCCAGTCCAAAGTCTTGAAAACATCCTCCAGTGCAGCGGAGAACAGTTTGGGAGAAATAGCATCTCCCTGCCTGACTCGCGGCTACAACGGAATAGGTATCGAGTTCTGGTCCTGGAGTCGGACTCACATAGTGGCGTTGTCGTACAAATACTTCAGTACTTCGATAATAGCGGTAGTCTACTTGGCACCGCTGGAGAGATTGTAGTACAGCCCAGGTTTCAACCGAATCGAAGGCCTTCTCGTAATCCACAAACGGCAAACAGAGGGCACAGGCAACAGGGTATACTCCTCAGTCTACTGTAAAACCGGACGAAGCGCATGGATATAAGTTGATAATGTTCGACTCTTCATATACACAGGCCCAGTAGTAGTGAACCACGACTGTCATAAAATTATACTAACATAGTTTTTTGACCGAGAGGGCGAAGCGTCTCCGTTTCAGCTCTCGACGAAAATTCTTTCGGATGTCTGTCTGTTCGAATGTTCTCCTCTACAGGTCGCATTTCTCAACCGATTCTCGTGACATTTTGTGAGCAGGTTCGATAATTATATAGGTTTAATTATATTTTTGTCGACACGGTTTTTGTAAATTTTGAAATTTGAAAAAATATTTTTTGTTGCGTGGTCTACATCACAGAGCCACTAGTTTTAAGCTTTATTGTAACAGCTAACACTTTAGGTGCCACGAGCGTGGAAAAAACGTAAATTTAATTTAATAAAAAACAGATATTTTTTGTGGGTTTAATTTATTCGTCTAAAGTTATTAGCTCTCAAAGCATAAAAAACATTGCGAAGTTTTTACTGTTTTACTATTTATGCGAAAGATTACTGTATTCTTTTAAAATAAATACCAGAAATGATTTTTACATAAAGATGATAATAGAATCAATATGGTATATGAAATGATACCAAACTTGCCACGGTACGAGTAGCTATCTGGAAATGGGTAGATTTATTAAAAGAAGATTAGCTAGAAAGATAGATAGTGTATAAATTTTAAAAGGATCGGCAACGCAAATTTGACATATCTGGCGTTGCAGGCGTCCATAGGCTGCGGTGACCACTTACCATCAGGCGGGCCGTTAGTTTGCCACTGACGTGGTATTAAAAAAAAGACGGTCGGAATTAATGTGGTAAAGCTCATAGCTTAATAAAAATATTCATGTGCAAAGCAGTAGATCTCTTACTATATCTATAATTTCTGGTAATAAACATTTCATTTATAATTTTACCATGTTTGGTTCCATTTCTGCAGGGGTTCAGTTTAGTTGTTATACTGTCATTTCTATACTGTGGCACTATGACCATAATTTATTTGTTAATAAATACGACGTTTTTCGTTTGGGTTTTTATTGCCCTTCTTAAATAACTTGCAACAATTATATAAATTCGTCAAAAACTGCTTGTTTGGTGCACGAAACTGTCGCGGATAAAACTGACACAGGTCCGTTGTCCGTAAGCGCCAGCGCGCGACTGATCGGGCCTGCCGAGCCTCCGCGCTCGGCATTTTGTAGGTATTTAAACATATTAATTAACACAATCATTTTATCTTTTTAAATTCTGCAAAAATGTCTAGAAATACTGAATGGCTTTAGTTTAGTTCAAAAACTTTATTTAAAACATCAATAGTTTAGTCGTCAGATTGTAAATGCTTTACAAAAGGGAGTAACTTTGGGGTCTCTTTCTATCGAGCGAAGTTCATTAGATCGTGTAACTGAGTGCAACTTTGACTAGACTAGATCCTTAAGTAAAACATATAATTTTTTCAAATTTTTAAAACCCTTATTCTACGTTTCAGGTTGTTTTTAGAAAACTCGAAAACGCTAACTCGCTTGACGACCTAGCCTTAATTGAATTTTTATTAGGTGTTATGTTTACACTCTTAATGAGTAATGACAAATATTCTGACCATTTTTGAACTCTGTAATATAGATAGTGACTAAGGGTGGTATTCCACTCATCCAATATCTTTGTCCAATGTCTTTGTCCAATCTTTGATCAAATTTCTTTGACAGAGGGCCATTCCACTCATCCAATATCATCGTCCAAGTATTTTTTTTCATGCGTAGCCATATGGGGTAATCATTTATTTATGTACAACGAAAATATATACAAGTATACTTAACCAAAATAATATAAAGAAAATTTAAACTAACTTAAATCTAAAACGGGCCCTTGAGGCATTGTACCGAGGATGCTGGCGGCATTTCCTCGCTGTATCGCAATGCTGATACGTTGAGCGAGGAAACCGCCAGCTCTTCGGTCACCAGTTAGCCATATTGATTTAACTGTCATCGGAATCTTTGATCAAATGTCCCCCGACATTCCCCTCCAAGTTTGATGAAATCATCCAATTTCTTTGATCAAAGATATTGGACAAAGATATTGGATGAGTTTAATATGGGGTGGTTTTCTACTCATCCAATATCTTTGTCAAATCTTTGATCAAAGTTCTTTGACGGAGGCCCATTCCACTCATCCAATATCTTTTTCCAAGTTATTTTTTCATGCGTAGCCATATTGATTTAACTGTCATCAAAATCTTTGATCAAATGTCGGGGTCCCATCCAAGTTGGATGAAATCATCCAATTTCTTTGATCAAATGTATATTGGACAAAGATATATAGTATATAGTCACCGCTCAAATGCGTACGCGGCTACACTTTTACCCCCTTATTCATAAAACTTAACAAACCTCTGTTAACTAAAAGTTGTTTTGTCCCTTTCTCACAAACATAAATGTCAAAGTGACAGATAAGGACAAACCATCTTTAGCGGCTTGTTAACTAATAGAGGCTTAATGAACGTTTATGAATAAGGGGGTTAGGCATTATTATTTTTATTCGGGTAGTGGCCGTTCCGGGCTGCCATGCCGTCATATCACTGCGTCTATTTCTGATCTATTATGCAGGCGATAAAGGGCAAAAGAAAACTATGCCATCAACCTCTACGTTTATGTAAGCATTAGTATGTAAACAACGTGCGCTGTCGCTGTCTCGTTATCGTAGAAATATTATGATAGCCACCTACGAGAAATCTCGGTCCAGCCCTGCTTTTTCCAAACATTTCTAGCAGGACTCACAAAGTACCTAGTTGGTTACTAAGTTATGTTGCTGTAATAATCCGTATCTACATAAAATATACTAACGAAAGTTAAATAAATTATATATACGACGACCTGTTTAGCCTAGTTGGTAGTGACTCTGCCTCCGAAGCTAGAGGTCCCGGGTTCGAATCCCGGCCAGAGCATTTATTTGTGCATTTTTCACGGATATTTGTTCTTGGGTCTTGGATGTTTTCTATGTATTTAAGTATGTATTTATCTATATAAGTATGTATCTCGTCGTCTAGTACCCATAGTACAAGCTTTGCTTAGTTTGGGACTAGGTTGATTTGTGTAAGATTTTCCCCCAATATTTATTATTATTCTTTATTCATTTTTTTTCTTAAATTAGGTTTTTACAATAATAAAAAGTAAAATATAAAACAATATTAACAAAACAAAAAATCATTATAAAAACCTAACTTAGGGTGCCGCCGGCAGCGAGGCAGGGCCTAAGCTACCGGTGGTTAGGGCGACAGAGAGAGGAACCTCCTGACTATTCGCGCCGTGTCCAGGAGTACCGCCTTCTGTATCTGACCCTTGACCCAGCCATCTAGCGAGAGTCTCTTAAGATGTTGGTCGAGACTTCGCAATTAGACCGTTCGCAGAGACGACTATCGGGACAATGATCGTCGAATCAACATCCCACATGGCGGTTATCTCGTGTGCCAGGTCTAGGTACTTGCTAGCCTTGTCCTTCTCGGCCTTCACGAGGTTCTCATCATGGGGGACGGTGTTGTCGACGAGCACTGCCTGGCGCTTCAATCGATCTGTCAGCACGATATCAGGTTTGTTGGCTATAATAGTCCTGTCCGTGATGACAGATCGATCCCAATAGAGCGTGGCACGACCATTTTCGAGAACTGGCGCAGGTGTGTACTTATAGTACGGCACTTCGAAGTTCACAAGACCGTACAGAAGAGCAAGCTGCTGGTGAATAATCTTGGCTACCAAGTTATGTCTGTGCAAGTACTCGCCGTTAGCAAGATGACCACAACCGGAAATGATATGCCTGAGTGACTCTCCGGGACGGCGGCATGCCCGACAAATGTCGACCGTACCGTCCTTCAGGATATATTTCCGGTAGTTGTTTGTCATTATTATTATTATTATTATATATTAAAATGAAGTACACACAATCAGGATTTACAATACAATACAATACAATACAATATGCTTTATTGCACACCTCAAAAAAAGAATTACAGATATAAACAGCATAAAGATACAAGCAGAGGTAAACAACAGGCGGTCTTATCGCTAAATGAGCGATTTCTTCCAGACAACCTTTGGGTAGCGGAGAAAAAAGTAAACAAACATGATAAGTGGGTGGTGCAAACAAAAGGAATAACTACTAGAAATAAAAAGAAATATAATAATAATAATAATAAACACATAAAGCACTATATATAAATATATATATATAAAATAAACATACACAAATAAGTAAATAAATAAACATACATATATACCACAAACTTAAGTGAGACCCAAAAGTAAACTACAGACCAGTATCGAAAAATATTATGGAAGAGACAAATAGTGCTCTTTCAGACTAGATTTAAAAGACGCACTAGATTTAGCCCGTCGTACATCTAGGGGCAGAGAGTTCCATAGTCGGACAGCTTGAAAAGTAAATGAACATTTGCATTTGTCAATTTCATTCAAAATGGCCTCCTTGGGCCTGAACACAGGCCTTCAGACGACGAGGCCAGTCATCAATAGCGGCACGCACGGTTGTCATATCTAATTCCGTCACTGTCTTGACTATGGCCCGCTTGAGTGAGTCAAGATTTGTGTGGGGTTTAGCACAGGCTTTCTCTTCAATAACCTGCCATATAGCATAAGCCAGGGGGTTGAGGTCCGGGCTGGAGGAGGGCCAGTCTTCGTGGGCAATGAAGTCAATTTTGTTGCTTCGAAACCAGGCTTGAGTTGTTTTTGCCTTATGTGCAGGGGCTAAGTCTTGTTGAAAGACCCAGGGCTGGTTTTGAAATAGAGAGTGGCTTAAAGGCTTCACTATTGGTTCCAGAACGGTTTCCTGGTAAACTTTAGCCCCAGTTTTGACACCTTTTTCACAGAAATGGACCTGTGTTAACCCTGAGTATGACACACCTAACCAAATCATGACATAAGAGGGATGATGGCCTCGTTGCACTCTCGGAACAGCTACACTCGCTTCTTGACTGTTTCTTGCATACACTCTGTCATTCTGGCGGTTACAACATTCTTCAATGGTAAAAATTTTTTCGTCTGTAAATAATATATTTCGGTGGCCATTTTGTGCGTACCGCTTCAGTAGCACGCGACTTCTATTCAGCCTCATAGTCTTCAATCGTCCATTAAGCAAATGACCTTTCCGTCCACGATAAGCGTGTAGTCTAAGGTCTTGATTGATAACTTTTTTAAGGGAGCTTCTCTTCACAGACATCTGAATTGCCAACAACTTTTGCTTCCGAACGGGGTTTCTTGCGATTCTCGCCTTCACTGCCTTTATTAGAGCTGGGGTCCGAACGGTGCGTGGTCTTCCAGACCTCTTGCGGTCATCAAAGCTCAGGGTACTATTGTACCTATTAATGGTACGATAAACGAATTGTTTGTTGATTTTCAGATTTTGAAGCAACTTAAAAATCACGTTTGGCGGATGCCCGCATTTGTGCAACGCAATTACAGCGACACGATTTTCTTTTAGACCCCAATCCATTATAAATATGACGAGATAAGTGTTGTGTGTGCTATAAAATTATAACTGACAACCCGCCATTATATGTCATTTTTTATTTTTTCGGTAGCATTTGTTTTAACGCAAGAAAAGAGTTTGCAAATCGAGTAACAGAACTTAGTAACCAACTAGGTAAACGTTTAAAATATCCAGGAATATTTACGGTTTCAGAGGAAATCACTTGGCAAATGATGATTGCGGCAATCGAGGGGCCCGGGATAGATAAACAAATTTTTACCTTGCTTTTTTAACTGACTTCAAAAAAGGAGGAGGTTCTCAATTCGTCTAAATATATGTATATATTTTTTATGTATGTTCACCGATTACTCGAAGACTGGGGGACGGATTTAAAAAAAAAAATTGTTTGAAGGGGTATGTTTTCTAGTCGGTCCCATTGTCATCAAGTCTGGATCTGATGACGGGATCTTGGGAAAATCGAGGGAACTCCTCAAATTATATAGCAGGAAGGGCTGAGTGTGAGTATGGAAAAGTTTGGAGTCGGTGTTTCTTTATTAAAAATTTATTTGTTGTTCTAATACTTAATTTTGTTTACAGCATTCGGCGCGCTGAACACGTCAGGGTTCGGAGCGACGACGAGCACATCCGGCGGATTGTTCGGCGCGAACAACACGTTCGGCAAGCCCGCCACGCAGCCTACGTTCGGCTTCAACCAGCCCACGCTCGGTAAGACTTGTTCACCGAACATATCTGCCAACATGTTCGGCAGGTTACAGATTAAACTAGCTCAAGCTCGATACAATAGTCCACCGAACACGTACTCCAACATGTACGGTGAAACACTACACAATTGTTAGTCAGAACAACACACTCGGCAAGCCCGCCACGCAGCCTACGTTCGGCTTCAACCAGCCCACGTTCGGTAATTCACCGAACATATCCGCTAACATGTTCGGTAGAGTTCAAATTAAACTAGCGCAAGGTCGTCACAATAGTCCACCGAACACGTACTCCAACATGTGCGGTGAAACACTACACAATGGTTAGGGAAGTATTCCACTCATCCAAATGGGCCTCTGTCAAAGAAATTTGATCAAAGATTGGACAAACATATTGGACGAGTGGAATACCACCCTTAGCCATAATAACAGATTCGGCAAGCCCGCCACGCAACCTACGTTCGGCTTCAACCAGCTGTCACGTTTCAATTTTCGTACAAAATGTAAATCGACTGTACTTTTCAAAGGGCTATTAGATCGATTTATTTTAGGTTTTATGATTTTGTATTTATATCATCAATAAAAAGATTGCATGTACTTTATATTTATGTAACAAAACAGAGTTGGAGTGACATGGTTTCTGAGAGATAGAGAAACTGAATGTTAACTGTTTTCTATAATAAAGCCTCACTGAGCACTTAGAATTTTTTCAGAGAGCTATAATTTTAAGAGGATAATACAGTAGGTACATGTAACAAATTGGGGGTGCCACAAAAATATTAAAAACCGGCCAAGTGCGAGTCGGACTCGCGCACGAAGGGTTCCGTACCAGAAAAAAACGCCAACAACTACTCTGTTATATGGGAGCCCCCCTTAATTATTATTATTATTTTGATTTTAGTATTTTTTGTTGTAGCCACAATAAAAATACATCATCTGTGTATCTATTACGGTCTATTACGGTTCTTGAGATCTAGCTCGGCGAGTGGTAGCCATGAAAAAGGGCGTTTTTTGTATGGGAGCCCCCCTTAATTATTATTATTATTTTGTTTTTAGTATTAGTTGTTATAGCGGCAGCAGAAATACACAATCTGTGAAAATTTCAACTGTCTAACTATTACTGTTCTTGAGATACAGCCTGGTGACAGACGGACGGACGGACGGACAGCGAAGTCTTAGTCATAGGGTCCCGTTTTTACCCTTTGGGTACGGAACCCTAAAAACATCATTTTTGGAACCACCCTACTGGTGATAAACGGACGGACAGACAGCGGAGTCTTAGTAGTAGGGTCCCGTGTTACGCTTGGGGTACGGAACCCTAAAAAGTATGATATGTGCAGGTGGCGGTTTGGGGACGAGCACATTCCAGGCGAAGCCCGCGGGCTCGGCCTTTGGCAACCTCGGCGGCGGCTCGCTGTTCCAGCAGCCGCAGCAACAGAACACCTTCAAAACTGGTAACACTCTGCTTTTTTCTTCTTTTTTTATGACAGGAGGCAAACGTGCAGACGAATCCACTACATAGGTCAGCCGCTTTCAAAGGGAGTCTTCGCTACTGTGCAACAATATGTTGGAACAACATCCCTCCGCCTAAACGTCAATTAAAGAACGAATTCAATTTCAAAATTAAATACAAATTATATCTTTTGAACCAACAGAAAAACACGAATTGGCTGGAATTCCCTCCCGTTTTTGAAAACTTGAAGCTCATGCCACTGTTTCATTTATATTTATAGAAATGTACACACAAAAATATAATGCACATACACATAGGTACATTAACTTGAGATTACTACCTCACTCTAATATGTATACCTATAATACACGTACACATACAACGCGCACAAAATAAAAGGTCCTGGCAGAATACTAGCGATGTGGCTAGCCGCATCATTATGCTGAGCCAGCGCCTTTTCTACGCCACGACACAGGGTTATGTAATTAAATTTAGTTCTAAGTTACATGCCTTTCTTTGATATTGTAACTATATTTACTAGCAAAGCTTAAGATAACAATGTATGATTAGAATAATTTCATAGCAACTCCTTAACTTATAAAATCTTTTATAATTTAAGATTAAAAGTTAAGTTTTTGCCTTAATTTGTATATTTTTTGCTGAAATAAACAGTCTAAATTTTAAATTAATTTTTTTTTAGCGACCCGCCCCGTCTTCGCACGGGTATTAAACAAAAAAATAAAATTATAATACACACACATTTTAGTAAGCATCCCTAATTTCGTTGGAAATATAATATAGCCGATGTCACCCGGGGCTAGCTGTCGCTTTCCAATAGTGAAAGAATTTTTCAAATGGGTCCAGTCGTTTCGGAGCCTATTCAATGCTATCAATTTATTTTTACACCTTGGGTTACATTATTGGAATTTTAGTAAGGATCCCTAATTTTTTTGGAAATATATTATAGCCTATGTCACTCGGGGATAGGGTAGCTTTCCAACAGTGAAAGAAATTTTCAAATCGGTTCAGTAGTTTCGGAGCCTATTCAATGCAAACAAACAAACAATCAAATCTTTCCTCTTTATAATATTAGTATAGACTATGTATGTCGTGGAAAAGAATAAAGCTTTCATCTATCTATCTATGTAATCGCCTGATGGTAAGCGATTAGCGCCGCCCATGGACACTCGCAACACCAGAGGGGTTGTAAGTGCGTTGCCGGCCTTTAAGATGGGAGTACGCTCTTTTCTTGAAGGTTTGAAGGTCGAATCGGTCCGGAAATACCGCAGGCGACAGTTCATTCCACAGTTTAGCTGTGGACTTTCTACTACTTTCGCCACAGTCATCAATCAGGGGTCGGAACTTCGCAAAATAATGGTTGAATCTGAATTATACTAATTACTAATTAATCTAATACTAATTCGTCTATGTATCATCTATTTCTCAAAATAGTTATAGGACTGACTGCCTGTTGCTGTGCCCTATCAGGGTCCATGTGAAACCAAGACTTCTAATGTAACAGCTATATGTAAAGACCATGGATGCAATAATGATGATTAATTGATGTCCCCGTGTGGTGCCGGTTTAGAATAGCACCACCCCCTTTCTTCCATTAGTTGTCGTAACAGTCGACTATGGGAACCAGGTTGAAGTGTGTTGTGGGCGATGGGCTAGCAACCTGTCACTGTAATATTACATTTTCTCCATCTATAAATCTATAATTTCTAAAAGTGGCACTGAAATAATTGTTCGTTTGCTCTGCCTACCCCTTTTGGGGAATATAGTCGTGAGTTAATGTATGTATGTATATGATTAAATATGTTGTGTCAGGTCTGGAGGGCGGGCTGGGCGGCGGCATGTTCGGCGGCGGCGGGCTGGGCGGGCTCGGGGCTCCGCAGGGCTTCGGCGCCAGCACCGGCCTCATGGGACAGTGAGTAGCCCTCCTACTAAGAGCTATCGCGTATACACACAAAGGAACTTCGCCTTTCAATATGTAGCGAACAGGGGCCTTTCAGCTCGATGTACGATTTTATCTAAGGAGATGTTAGTTTAACTTGTTTGTAACAGATGTCACTGGGTGCTATATCTATCGCACTTGCATATTGGAGTGATAGAGGGGCAGCGATCGCGCGGTTAGTTCTTACTAAATACCACAGCGACGCTACGATCTATGTGGAGTATTTCACTGATATCTCTATCTCAGTATATATATTGTACTGTGTGGTAGCGAGTAACGTCGACTTTTACTACTATTTTTGAGAAAATATATATTCGCCTCGGCTGGAATGTCAATTGCAGGCGTCGTATTAACTAAACGGAATCCCAAGGTCGTTTTAAAACTAATACCCGGCCTGCAATTGCCTCCTTCCATGTCTCGACACTAATGTACAGTCAGCTGCAGGGAAACGTGACCCCCTCTGCATAGAAGCTTGTATGCAGGGGGTCAGGTTTCACTGCAGCTTACTGTACTATTAAATAATAAATAAATATTAGAGGACATTTTTTACACAGCTCGTACTTGTATAATAAGTTGAATAAAGGCTTGTGTTAGGGTGGTATTCCACTCGCCCAATATCTTTGTCAAATCTTTGCTCTAAGTTCTTTGACGTAGGCCCATTCCACTCATCCAATATCTTTGTCCAAGTTTTTTTTTTCATGCGTAGCCATATTGATTTAACTGTCATCAGAATCTTTGATCAAATTTCGGGATCCCATCCAAGTTGGATGAAATCATCCAATTTCTTTGATCAAATGTATATTGGACAAAGATATTGAATGAGTTTAATACGGGGTGGTATTCTACTCATTCAATTTCTTTGTCAAATCTTTGATCAAAGTTCTTTGACGGAGGCCCATTCCACTCATCCAATATCTTCGTCCAAGTTTTATTCTTTTTCATGCGTAGCCATATTGATTTAACTGTCATCAGAATTTTTGATTAAATTTCGGGATCCCATCCAAGTTGGATGAAATCATCCAATTTCTTTGATCAAATGTATATTGGACAAAGATATTGGATGAGTGGAATACCTCCCTTATGGGTACTAAACGACGATATGTTTAATAGATACACTACCGTCAGAAAGTTTAGGAACAAACACATTTTTTAGTTTCATTTTCATAAATTATTACGCAAACCAAACAAGGGAAAAATATTGCAATGGGCTGTTTCTCACAAGGATTGGACTTTTGCAAACTGGTCGAGAGTACTACGGACAGATGAATCAAGTTTGAATGAATAATCAATCAATGTTGATCATTTGTATATTTTGTGTTTGGTTTTAAACTTTCTGACGGTAGTTTATATGTATACTTAAATACGTAGAAAACATCCAAGTCTAAGGAACAAACGTTTCACACTATTAAACAGCAGAAACTCTACGCGCGTCTGGTGCCATCACATTTTTGCTTTAAACCTGCTCGGAGAAAAATCGCGATCAATAGGGGTCTTACTTTTCGTGCCGGTGACGTCACGCTCCATATAGGTGATTTTAATTAGTTTTATTGTAATCAATCAGACAATCATTCATCATTCATTAATCAATAATCATGTATACATACACTTTTTACAATTATGTCCTTATTACAAACGCAATTTGCCTGTCACATCACAACTTATAAAGTACAACATTAGGTAATACTGCAAGTTTTTGTGACTGGTTTATGTGTAATACCAGTTATTACCAATAATTAAACAAACCTCGTCATCATAGAGAGTTTACGATCATATTTAGATTCAACATTTCTATAACCTGTTATTAAACTTGAAAGACTATGAGATCCTCATCTGCTTATAAATTAAAAATCGAAATATGAAAAGAAATCCTTAATAATCTTCGGATGCAATAGGTCGTATAAGAAAAAATACCATTATAAATGCATGATTAAATGATTGATGATTAAATATTAATAGTTACCATATCACCAATTGGAATCATACTATATGCAGTGTGACGTCAATTTTACGTCACCGGCACGAAAAGTACGACGCCTGCTGATCAAAAATCGTCGACGTGCCTCGAGCTTATGCCTCGAGTAAGCAGCCTTTGTCTTTGAGGCTGCTCGGCCTGAGGCTGGTCAAATGGACAGTCAGCTGTATGCGTGACTGCGCCCTCGTGTTGCAGGACGGCGCTGGCGGGCGCGGCGCCGACCAACGTGCACGAGCAGATCCTGTCGCTCGTCGCGCGCCCCTACGGCGACTCGCCGCTCTTCAAGGACCTGGTGCCCGACACGTGTAAGTATGCCGATTGTATCACATAGGAATTACATGACTTAGTTCCGCCTTCCCCGTTCCATCACCGGACGTCCAGACGTGGAGAGCGGTTGCATCCTTACGTTGTCAGTCTACCATATGTTCGCACGAAGCGATTTTCTTCTTCTTTCCTAATGCGAACAGCTAAGGACTGGAATTTGCTGCCGCCGTCTGTATTTTCTGATACATACAATCTGGGTCTCTTCAAGACAAGAGTGAATAGGCTATTACTGAATCAGCGAGCAACATCTTAGGCCTTGTCATCGCTTTCCATCAGGTGAGACTAAGGCCAACCTCTGGTCAGTCTATCATAAAAAAAATCGCCGGTTGATTATCAAGTCACTATAAAATCTATCATTAGTCTTAGACCTCGTGTCTCAGTACTGAAGCGATGAAAAGATACGAGGTGTGGAAATCCTCGCTGGCATCCCTGTTTCCCTTGAACTATAACCTTATGGCTCTGCCCCAACGGCGACTCGCCGCTCTTCAAACCTGGTGCCCGACACGTGTAAGTACGCCGATTGTGTCACATATCGTCAATTGACTATCAAGTCACTATACAATCTGTCATTACTCTTAGACCTCATGTCTCTGTACTGAAGCGATGACAAGGGAGGTATTCCACTCATCTAATATCTTTCTCCAATATACATTTGATCAAAGAAATTGGATGATTCCATCCAACTTGAATGGGACCCCGATATTTGATCAAAGATTCTGATGACATTTAAATCAATATGGCTAAGCATGAAAAAGAAAAGCTTGGACAAAGATATTGGATAAATGGAATCGGCCTCCGTCAAAGAAATTTGATCAAAGATTGATTGGATAAAAAATATTGGATGAGTTAATTACTATAGGTCGATTCACAAGAGCTGGCGCGGAATATCTATGGAATTATTGACAGTTTCATACATTTTCCGCGCCAGCTCTTGTGAATCGACCTACCATTAACCCATTTATCTCGCCTGCGGCTAGGATCGATAAATTGTTTCGGGTGAAATGGCTTTTCTTATCCACTTGTTGTACGTTAGCGGATTTAAAAACTTCGTCACTATTCGACTTTATTTTAATGCTATTAAGGTCGAAAAGTGACGAACTTTTCTTTTCATTCCGCTACTATAGAATTTACTATTTAGGCATTATGAAAATATAATCGCCCAAGAGCATGTCGGGCCATGATCAGTGTCTAGTTCCGTGGTTGTCCAATGAACTTAATTCAAAAAAAATAATAGCAAGCAACAAACTTTCGCAGCGTGTCATACGTCTTTTACTAAGAAAGGAAGACTTTTTACGGTAACTCAAAAACAGCTCAACTGATCATGTCCGCTATAGTTTTCGTTGAAAATCTTTATGTTATGGGTACTAGACGACAATATATTTAATAGATATATATGTATTTATACCTAAATATGTACATAGAAAACATCCAAGTCTCAGGAACAAATGTTTCTACTCACCACAGAAACAAATGCGTTTACCGGGATTCGAACCCGGGACCTCAAACTTCGGAGGCAGTGTCACTACCAACTAGGCTAAACAGGCCGACAAATTTTTGGCCGAAAAATAATATATAATAATAATAATAAAGACGGACATGGAGAAACTATAAGGGTTCTTAGTTGACTACGGATCCTTAAAAAAAGGATTTATCGGGCTTTTTCCAACCTTACTATGGTGAATAATAATAATAAATTGTTCTTTATTTAGGTATAAACCCATCATTTTACAAATATTAAAATAAAAACATTTATACTAAACTAAACATCCAATTTAAAAATAAAAATATAGAAAACGTTTACAATAATAATTTATACCAAAAAACCCGACTCCAATGTTGTACTTGCTATGCCACAAATTGTGGTTTCCGTGAGCCAATGCTTGGTTACCTACAGAAAATACCGAAATCGGCATATGCGTGCCTATCAAATTAGAGGAGTTCCCTCGATTCCTCCTAGATCCTATCATCAGACCTTCACAAGATTTATATGGGACCAATGTCGCGGTACCTGCTTTGAAACAAAAAAATAATTATCAAAATAGGCCAACGTGGTCATGAGTTATCGGGGCACATACATACAAAAAAAAATAACAAGCAGACATGCAGACGAACTGAGTACATCCTTCCTTCTATTGAAGTCGGTAAAAAAGCCATCTTTGACGCCATACTTGTCAGATAGCATGTAGCGTACACCATGTTGACAATGACAATGCTGTTCGTTGATTCGCTCACTCTGACCCTATTGTTTCAGCCGCAACAGCGGAAGACGCGCTGAGGCCGACCAACCCGGCCGCCGTGGCCGCCGTGCTGGCCGCCGACCACAACTACCGCGTGGGCTCCCCGCCCTCGCGCCTGCAGGTGCTGCCCCGCCCCGCCGCGCACCCGCAGGTACCCACCCTACTTGTAGCCTCCCCACAACTTAAGAGGGCGCAGTACGCTCGGTTCTCCATACAAACGTATTTATGCTCTCATTTTAAAACGCCATGCTAGAACAACATGAAACTTTGTATACACAATGGGATCCGGCATACCTAGGTCAGAAATTAGTTTCTGTTTAGACCTCAGACCTATCCGGCCTCGCTTTGCTCAGCCGTCTATATGTCTTCGGCCGGCGACCCCTTATTTCCCGCCGAGGTATGTATAGTGCTTTTCTCAAACATGCAATGAAATAAACAACAAAAACAAACACAGTTTTATTTTTAATACGCATGGTGGCAGAATGTCATGATGCCTGTGCCACAAATTTATGTGGAATGGAAATTAAAAAAGAGGACTTTGCCTGCCTAGGCCTGCATGATTTATATGAAAAAACCACCTTAACGACCTCTTGTCCTAGCCGCACCTGAAACGTCATACTTCGCAGCCTATTATAAGGAACATAACATCAATATTTCATTGCATGTTTGAGAAAAATAATCATAAATTATTAACAAGTGACGCTAGTGGACACGTTAAAGGCCTCTTAACTTCAACCGTCGAACGTCAAAAAAGTTAATCGCGAACTTCAACTCTGTTACATACCAAGAAGGTGTCATTTCGACAGTCACTTTAAATAAAAATTAAATAAGTGTTGGGGCACCGCACCGCTAAAGTCAAGTTTTTTTCCAGAAATCCCTGTTCGACGGTCTAGAGGAATACGACGCCAGCCTCGAAGACCAGCTCACACTGAAACCGAGCCGGAAACGGCTCGTGCTGCGGCCGAAGAACATCCCCACACCGGAGCCGGAAACTGTTCATAACAGGTGCTGTGTAAACTGTAACCTTTTGAGCGCCAGGATTTTTTTAATTTACTGGCCAAAATCTAGAATACAAAATTGCATGCATTGTTTCACCTGCGGAAATCTCAGGGGTTTAGAATGGTTCCTAAGAACAAATCTTCGTATGTCTTATAGTTTCAGACTTTCCCATACTGACCGATTTGAATGGGCCACCCTGTATAACATCACGCTGCGACCAATAGGAGCGAAGACGCGGACGAAGTCGCGAGCAACAGCTAGTCCTTTATAATCTTGGCGTGAAATAGTCCTTATTTCATAAATGCATGATGATTAAAGCCTGATAATTACTATAACGCTAATTGGAATCATACTATATCCAATTTTACGTCATCGGCAGGAAAACTTCGAGCCCTGCTGATAAGTAGTTAGCTTATGGTACATTTACATATATATAGGCGGCGAAGTAATACGCCGTGCCCCTGACGCGAGAGCCATAATAGTATTTTTAATACAGTTGCTCAAAAAGTGCTACTTTACGTAGCTGTTTAGCGTGCGGAAAGTTGGTTTTCGCGCACTAGTGCTTTTCACTTTTCCATTTTTTTTAAATTTATGCTTGTTCCAATGCATGACTCCTTATTGCTGGGTGTTAAATATTAGTTTCCTTTAAACGTCGTAATCAACATAAAAACCTACTGTTAATATCAGAATACAAAAAATATACACATTTCATATTTTATTACTTACCTCTTCATCATTATAACACGTTTATTTTTTAATATTGAATATTGAAAAACCGTTCTTAATAAGTTGTCTGAGTGGAACGGAATAGCTGCCGAAACGCCTGTCAAAGAAGAGGCGTTTTTACTTACTGCAAGTATGTTTTAAGTTTCTAAAGGCAACATTCGATATTGTTTTTATAAATATTACTTGTTGTTTTTCTTGTTTTTTCGCAACTGTATTAAAAAACGTCGTTCAATACACGTGCGGAAATGTCATTCTTCACTCGTCCCGAGTGTTGCCACTCGCCTGCGGCTCGTGGCATCCCTCGGTACTCGTGAAGAAATGACATACTTTCCGCACTAGCATCGAAATGTACTATTACAGTACATATGGTGCTACTTTACCGCACGAGTGTGGTAATCAGCAGATTACGTGCATATGTCAAAACTTTAAAGAGCCATATGTGCTGTAAAACGTTGTACGATACACGTGCGAACAGGTAATTCGCAACACAAAGTACAATATATATACTGAGATAGAGATACCAGGGAAATACTCCACATAGATCGTAGCACCGTTGTGTATTTAGTAAGAACTAACCGCATGAACGCTGCATCTCTGTCACTTCAATATGCAAGTGCGATAGAGATAGCACCCAGTGACATCTGGTACAAACAAGGCAAACTAACATTTCCATAGAAAAATTCGTACTTTGAGCTGAAAGGCCCCTGATTCGCAACTCGTGTCGATTTAAAACACTCCCTTCGGTCGTGTTTCAATTTATCACCACTCGTTGCGAATATCCTGTTCTCTGCACTTGTATCGTAATGTACTATTTTTGAATAGAATAGAAATATATTTATTATCACACTCTCTTCTTGGTCGTATACTCTTGGCAGAGTAGTCGTGGTCGTGGGGGTCGTGGCACGGCCTTTTTCACAGTCTCCCGCCACCTCTCCATCACCGTGGCATTTCGCACGCACAGATTCAGGGGTATTATCACACAACACATACAAAAAAGGCAGTTACATGCATTTGGTTTCTTCAGTAATGTGCCAAAAGGAACGAACTCAGCATGTGCTGTGCAAGCCATAGTGGCTGCAGAGCGCTGGTTTTCAGTTCGTTCCTCTTTTTTTATCTTATTTTTCTACTCCAGCATTATAATGATGACCTGTTTAGCCTAGTTGGTAGTGACTCTCTCTGCCTCCGAAGCTAGAGGTCCCGGGTTCGAATCCCGGCCAGGGCATTTATTTGTACATTTTTCACCGATATTTGTTCTTGGGTCTTAGATGTTTTCTATGTATTTATCTATATAAGTATGTATATTGTCGTCTAGTACCCATAGTACAAGCTTTGCTTAGTTTGGGACTAGGTCGATTTGTGTAAGATTGTCCCCCAATATTATTATAATAATCTGCCAATTACATGACTGACACTACCATAGACAAGTCATTATATGCACCAGTCATATATATATAAGTAGAATCAAAATGGACTTCCATACTATTTATTTATTTATTATTTAATTTGTTTACACGACCTTACACGAAATTGGATGATTTCATCCTACTTGGATGGGACCCCGACATTTGATCAAAGATTCTGATAACATTTAAATCAATATGGCTACGCATGAAAAAAAAAATATTTGGGCAAAGATATTGGTCAAAGAAAAAGAAATTTCAAAGAAATTTGATCAAAGATTGGACTAAGATATTGGACGAGTGGAACCCATAGAAACTTGTCAAACTTTCCATACATTCAAATTTTAACGAACACAGCTTACGATTACAGACGGTTTGGTGCAACCCAGCCTTAACGTAACATTGTTTTTGCAGGTTAGTGGAAGAACAAAACCAAAGGGACGTGCCGACGCAGACGGAGAAAGAGAGACCGAGCGACGTCAATTCGAATGACGATACGGACGGACGGCGGGCCCTTAGCAACAATAACAGTGAGTTCATAACCTAGTACTGCTTACTACGGAGATTTATATACTTTTCCAACCATAATGACTGATTTATTATGTGTATGTTTGTCGGTCTGTTTTATTATGTGTATTTATTTATTTATTTATAATTGTTCTCTTGTGGACTTACAGTTGCCCAAAGCGTCCACAAGACAGATATTATACAAAGGTTTCCTAGGTACTAAACGCTAATTACTACACTTATAATTATTATATTTAAATATTATCTATATCAACACACTACAGATAGCTGAGACTATTTGCAAAACGAATAATTTTTAGTCTAAGTGACGACCAACTGTCTGCAAACACATCGGCGTCCTGGATTTGCGCAAGGAAACCATTCAGTAGTGCGATGGCTCTGGCAGTAGGTGCATTGTGGGCTTGTAAAGTGCGAGTTCTACTCGTGTGCGCAAACAGGACCCGTGCCCGCCTTCCCTTACGACCCACGGCCTTTGTAAAGTTGTCAGGAACAAATAAATTCAACTGGGCCAAGACAGTCGGGTTATCCACTTTGTGGCGTGTATTTTTTTTTTTTTTTTTTTATTAAAAAGGGGATGGTCTAGGCCAGCATCTAGCCCCGCGGAGCGTGAACGCGAGAATAATCCTCTCGCAGATCCGCTCCGCCGGCGACGGGCTGGGGGCAGAGCCAGGCGCTATGCGCATTTGATGCCTCCACCGTAGTGGGACCGTGCGGGGTCGGGGGATACCCTGCAAAATGGCCCCACGGAATCCAACGTGCCCGTCCCCACTGGCGCGTAATGTCTGCGGCCCTCTAACCTGTGGGCTGCCCGCTGGGACGCACGCGGTAGAATGCTGATAGCGATCCCGCGGCGTCCTCGACAAGGCGGAACCGGCACTCGTTGGGGTTTTAGACGGTAGTCCAAGGCGTTCTGCTGCGGTTAGTCCGTCATACCCGTCCTGGTCCCCCCAACCGGGTGGGATGCATAAAAGCATTTCCCTAACGTTAAAAAAAAAAAAAAAGGCCAGCATCTAGCCAGGGGGCAAAGATGAGGCCGACGATGAAGCGAGCTCACCCAGAAGATGCCTATTCACTCGTGCCTTAAAAAGGTCTAGGTTATATGAACTCGGAAATACAGACGCCGGCAGAGAATTCCAAACCTTAGAAGTGCGCATTATAAAAGAAAGATGCAAAGCGCTTGGTTGGTGTTGGCGCTTGGTTGATGGTTGGTATGTTTGTTAATGACTGATTTATTATGTGTATGTTTGTCGGCCTGTTTAGCCTAGGTGGTAGTGCCATTGCCTTCAAAGCTAGAGGTCCCGGGTTCGATTCCCGGTAAGGGCATTTGTTTCTGTGGTGAGCAGAGACATTTGTTCCTGGGACTTGGACGTTTTCTATGTATTTAAGTATATATCTATTAAATATATCGTCGTCTAGTACCCATAACACAAGCCTTATTGAGCTTACTGTGGGGCTAGTTCGATTTGTGTAAAAAATGTCCCCTAATATTTATTTATTTATTTATTATTTGTATACATACCTTAAAATAGTAGGTTGTGTTGCGTTCCGTGGGTCACGCACGGTGCTGTCTGAAAACCAGCGCTGCAGGTGTCTGACACCTCGGCATAATGCTGAGACAGCAACCGATTCACATCCGCGAAGACACACGTTGTGTGTTCTATTTTATGTGAGTTTTCTTCCTTTTGTATCTGTGTGTCTTTTGTGTAATGAATAAATGTCTTTCTTCTTCTTCTTTATAATGTAGGGTGGGAACGAGTAACCTGTGGAAAGAGGATCCTGTAGAAAGGAGGATCAGCGTATAACCAAAAGGGGTGGACCTATATTATAATTTTTCTCAAACATGCAATGAAATATTGATATTATGTTCCTTATAATAGGCTGCGAAGTATGACGTTTCAGGTGCGGCTAGGATAAGAGGTCGTTAATGGAATTTCATACAAATCTTGCAGGCCTAGGCCGACAAAGTCCTCTTATTTTCCATTCCACATAAATTTGGGGCACAGGCATCATGAGTATCATGACATTCTGCGACTGTGCGTATTAAAAATAAAACTTTGTTTTTTTTTGTTTATTTCATTGCATGTTTGAGAAAAGCACTATACATACCTCGGCGGGAAATATGGGGTTGCCCGCCTCAAGACCTATCCGTCTACATATATGTCTTTGGCCGGCAACCCCTTTCGTCCCGGCCTCTGTAGTAATGTACTATTTCTTTGATATGATTCTCAAGTGAAAAATGTGATCATGTGATGTGTGAGTGTGTATCAAGTAATCAAATTATTTTTCTGACATTTCTTTCAGATCTGGAACTCAGTTCAGAAAAACACGGCAGTTGGTGAGTGTCTAAAAAAATTTACAATAGTATGTACAAGTGCAGAAAACAGGAAATTCGCAACGAGTGGTGATAAATTGAAACACGACCGAAGGGAGTGTTTTAAATCGACACGAGTTGCGAATACCTGTTCGCACGTGTATCCTACAACGTTTTACAGTACATATGGCTCTTTAAAGTTTCGACATATGCACGTAATCTGCTGATTACCGCACTCGTGCGGTAAAGTAGCACCATATGTACTGTAAACATATTTACTCAAACATACAATGAAATTTCGTCATTACGTGCGTTATAACAGGCTTCAGAGTATCACGTTGCAGGCGGAACAACTCTGGAGAACTGAAAAGGAAATTCATACAAAATTGGAAGGCCTAGGCCGAGATGTATTTTTTTTTTAATTTTAATGTCAAACATGGCGTCTGTTTAATTTGTTTTTTAATGGTGTATTTTTTTATTTCATTGCATATGTTTGAGAAAAGCACTACAAATCTCGGCGAGAAACGTTGGGCTGCAGGCCGCGTATCCCTATCCGTCTATAAGAATAAGAATACATTTATTGCCCAGAAAAGACTTTAACCATACATAAACAGAATTAAAATTAAATAAAAACAATAGTACGGGAGACAAATAGCCTAATATAATAGTAATTTGAAAAAGCTGAGGCAAAGGGTCCCAGCCTCAGCATGTGCTGGGCAGGAATGACCGGCGCTGGTTTTCAGTCTGGTCGCAGTATAGGTATATATACTTGGCCTGCTACCATCCGTTTCCCGGCCTCTATGTAATGTACTATTTCTCGAGCATGCTAATATAGACTTTATGTTCGTAAGAGGGGACCTGGAACCAATGTTTGACTTCGTCCCGGTTGCGTTAGAGACGAGTGGCCCCTTGTGCTCGGAGACGAAGATTTTTATAACAAGTAAATTTTTAACAAAAAAACACCGACTCCTAACTTTGCCAGACCCCATCCTCTTGGTATATAATTTGAGGAGTTCCTTGTTTTTTGCCTTACTCTATCCTCTTGGTATATAATTTGAGGAGTTCCTTCGATTTTTCCAAGATACCGTCATCAGATCCAGACTTGGTGACAATGGGACCAACAAGAAAACACACCCTATCAAACAAATAAAGATTTTTTTAAATCGGTCCACTAGTCTCCGTTTAGCATACATAAAAAAAACCGGCCAAGAGCGTGTCGGGCCACGCTCAGTGTAGGGTTCCGTAGTTTTCCGTCCGTCACATTAAGTTGACATATTAAGTACAGAAACACAAAACCTTTGAAAGCACGTCATTTCATTGTGATTTTGTAGAAATGACAGGTCCAATAACCACCTGTTTATACGGTTAAATTACAAACTTAGTTCAGAAATTATTTTTGTAATTTTTTCAAAAACTATTCAACCTATCAAGTTCAAAATAATTTTCCTACAAAGTTTTTATAAAGTTCTACTTTTGAGATTTTTTTCATATTTTTAAAACTTATGGTTCAAAAGTTAGAGGGTGGGGGGTGGGACACATTTTTTTTTACTTCTGGAGCGATTATTTCCGAAAATATTAACATTATCAAAAAATGATTTTAGTAAACCCCTATTTATTTTTAAATACCTATCTAACAATATATCACACGTTAGGGTTAAAATGAAAAAAAAAAATCACTCCCCACTTTACGTATAGGGGAGGTACCCTAATAAAATATTTTTTTCCACTTTTTATTTTACCACTTTGTCGGCGTAATTGATATACATATTAGTACCAAATTTCAGCTTTCTAGTGCTAACGGTCACTGAGATTATCCGCGGACGGACGGACAGACGGACGGACAGACATGGCGAAACTATAAGGGTTCCTAGTTGACTACGGAACCCTAAAAATATATTCCGACGAATTGAGAACCTCCTCCTTTTTTTGAAGTCTGTTAAAAAACGTTAGGACATAGGTTGAAGGAAAGTGGTTGCGATCCCAGGTCCGGCTCGTGTTTGGTTCAACAAATATCGTTGGCAGTGCAGCGGGGTAATGCGATAGCTGTCATGACGTAGGCTTGTGTCACGACGTACAACGATTTGTCCCCGGAGTGCCGTACCTTGTATTCTCGTATCATGGCAGGCGCGGCTCACTCCGTGACGTCTTTTTTTTTTTTTTTTTTTTGACCTGACTGGCTTTATAGGCCGAGCCCTCCGACACGACCGCGTGGGCGGTTTAAACACTGGAATACTCTAAGAGTTTGCGCTCCAGTGAGATTGGTTGAACGGTTTCAACCAAATCTGGGGTGTGAGTGGAATCGAGCTACTGGGAGTTTTGTCGCTGGTTCACTAAACCTAGCCTAGCTGAGAAGAGTCCAGCAAGAAACTCAGCTAGGCCCGACCTGCGTCGGACTGACTCTACCCGGTATGCGGCGGTACCGGGACGAATAGGGACTATATGTGTCTGTGTTGTCGCGATCGCGCGGTGGACGTCCCCGCCACTCCGTGACGTCGTCTCCCGAGAGGGCTTATATAGTAGCTGCCGCGCACTGCCAAGGACGAAACGCATGCACTTGCGTGCGATAGAAAGAGATGGCCACGCTGAGGCACGTTTGGCATACCTCAACGGGGGATTTGTTAGGGGTGACCCCGATTCTCCATACACACGTAGTTACGTTCTCATTTTAAAACGCCGCGCTGAAATAACATGAAACTTTGTATACACAATGGGATCCGGCATATCTATGTCGGAAATTAGTTTCTGCTGCCATAAATTGTAATGAAAAAGAAATACAGCGAGTTTTTGAGTTTTTTAGGTCTTGTATAAAAACCTTTTTCGAGGAACAGAAACTAATTTCGGACCTAGATATGCCGAATCTCATTGTGTATACAAAGTTTCATGTTATTCTAGCATGGCGTTTTAAAATGAGAGCATAAATACGTTTGTATGGAGAACCGAGTTTACTGCGGACTCTTAAGAGTGCGCAGTACGTTCGGTTCTCCATACAAACGTATTTACGCTCTCATTTTAAAACGCCATGCTAGAATAACGTGAAACTTTGTATACACAATGGGATTCGGCATATCTAGGTCGGAAATTAGTTTTTGTTGCTTGAAATTATAATGGAGAAAAAATACAGCGATTATTAAGGTTTTCATACAAGCCGTAAAAAACTCAAAAAACCGCTGTATTTTTTTTTCTTTTACATTTTCTAGCAAGAGAAACTAATTTTCGACCTAGATATGCCGGATTCCATTGTGTATACAAAGTTTCATGTTATTCTAGCATGGCGTTTTAAAATGAGAGCATAAATACGTTTGTATGGAGAACCGAGCGTACTGCGCCCTCTTGACGGTGGGCCTCCTGTACGTAGAACTATTACTTATTCTGTGATTATGGTCGGTGCTGAAGACCCGTTATTTGTTGCAGGCTCAGCTCCCCGAAAAATCAGTGGAACGACAAGGACAAACAGCCAGATGACGATGCTGCGTCACGACTGTACCCTGACTTAGGTGAGTCTGGGTTTCATGCACGTCGCCGGCCTGTTTAGCCTAGTTGGCAGTGACACTGCCTTCGAAGCTAGAGGTCCCGTGTTATTATTATTATTTATTTATTGATTCACATGAAATTTTAACAAAAGCTTTAGATATCTCTAAAGAGTCTGCCTACCAGGCCTGGGTTCAAGCTCGTGACCGCAAAATTCGAGCTCGAAGGGTTCGTTCTAAGAAGAGGGCATTCAACTTAGCCGCCAAATCTTGCAAAAGGGTGATCCGTAAGGCTCGGTTCGATCACATCCGTAGAATAGGGGCCAGACTAGCAACCTACCCCCCAGGTAGTAAGCAGTTCTGGTCCTTATCTAAATCGATCGAAACCAATTTCTGTCGTCCGTTGCTTCCTCCCATGCAGAAGCCTGATGGCTCGCTGGCTTTCACCGCATTAGAGAAGGCCAATCTCTTTGCCTCTCTGTTTGGCAGTAACTCGCGTCTGGACACTGGCTCTCATCTACCACCATCAATACCTCAATGTGGCTCCTCGATGTCTGAGGTCACGATTCATAACAAAGAGGTCCGTAGAGCACTGCTGAGTCTAGACGTAAACAAAGCTAGTGGGCCTGATGGTATACCTGCAAGGGTTCTGAAGCACTGTGGTCCCGAGTTGTCTGCTGTTCTTACACGTTTGTATCGTCTCTCTCTCAAGACGAATACCGTACCGGCATCCTGGAAGCTTGCCAATGTGCAATCAGTGCCCAAGAAAGGTAGTCGTGCCGATCCCTGCAATTATCGACCTATCGCCATTACCTCCATACTCTGTAAGGTTATGGAGAGAGTTCTGAACAGTAAGCTGCTGACTTACCTTGAAGCTAACGACCTTCTCAGTGATCGGCAATATGGGTTTCGCCGGGGCCGATCCACTGGGGATCTTCTTGTGTATGTTACGCACTACTGGGGCGAGGCCATCGAGAAACACGGTGAGGCTCTTGCCGTGTCTCTTGACATCTCGAAGGCTTTTGACAGGGTTTGGCATGCTAGTCTGCTTCGCAAGCTTCCTGCATATGGTATTCCTTCTGGCCTCTGTAGCTGGATATCTGACTTCCTGAGTGGGCGGTCAATCCGAGTTGTCATTGATGGCTGCTCGTCGGACCTCATGGCCATTAATGCCGGTGTCCCTCAGGGATCTGTTCTCTCCGCGACCCTTTTCCTGCTTCGTATTAACGACCTTCTTCTACCAGGAGTGGTCGCATACGCAGATGACAGTACGGTCATGGAGAGATATTTGTCCAGCACGGGGGCTGGCCGTGATGAAATTCAGTCTGAGAGAGAGACAATGGTAGAGCGAATTAACTCAACCTTAAGTCTTGTCTCCCAATGGGGTGATAACAATCTGGTTAGTTTCAACGCCACCAAAACGCAAGCGTGTCTGTTTACCGCAAAAAGGAGCTCATTCAATCTGGCTCCTACTTTCCGAGGTACAACCGTGTCTGTAGCCAACGATCTCGAGCTGCTTGGCATGACGTTAAGCTCAAACCTTAACTTCGGCACTACCATCGAGTCCAAAGCCGGAACAGCGGCCAAAAAGCTGAGCATCCTAAATAAGGTCAAGCAATACTTCACCCCTGGGCAGCTTCTATCTTTATATAAAGCCCAAGTCCGGTCTTGCATGGAGTATTGTAGTCACCTTTGGGATGGCTCGGCTAAGTACCAACTTGCCGCACTCGACTCGGTGGACCGCAGAGCCAGGAGGCTCATTGGCGGCAGTACGGTAGTGGGAAATAAGCTGCAGAGCTTAGCACATCGACGCAAAGTAGCATGTCTGTGCGTCTTCTACAAACTGTACTTCGGTGAGTGTGCTCAGGAGCTCCATGAGCTCATACCGCCTTCCCCCTTCTTCCATCGGACATCCAGACGTACGGCTGGCTACCATCCTTACCTGGTCGAAATTCCTCTAGTTCGAACCAAGCGCTTTGCATCGTCTTTTATAATGCGCACTTCTAAGGTTTGGAATTCTCTGCCGGCGTCTGTATTTCCGAGTTCATATAACCTGGACCTTTTTAAGGCACGAGTGAATAGGCATCTTCTGGGTGAGCTCGCTTCATCGTCGGCCTCATCTTTGCCCCCTGGCTAGATGCTGGCCAAGAGCAATCCCATTTTTAATAAAAAAATAATAATAATAATATTTTCGCCAAACTGCTAAGCAGTTTGTTGGCGAAGAAAGCACTCTTTTTTACATTTAACCGGTTAAACTATGCTATGAACTAATATCTAATACCTACTCTTAGTAAGTAACTAATTGTCCCAGTGCCCCTCACCGCACCAACAGACGGCACTACAATCTTAATTCCCTAAGACAAACAGAAGTGACAGACAATTGAGTGTCAACTATTAAAGCGATGACAAACATTGGGACCCGGCCAGGGCATTTATTAGTGCATTTACCACGGATATTTGTTCTTGGGTCTTGGATGTTTTCTATGTATTTATTTATCTATATAAGTATGTATATCGTCGTCTAGTACCCATAATACAAGCTTTGCTTAGTTTGGGACTAGATCGATTTGTGTAAGATTGTCCCCCAATATTTATTTATTTACCTTAATTACACGAAGAAATATATCATATCATATCATCTTTATTGCAGCCATGGTATTTACATAAGGTCTTAAAAATTAATACAGTGTCACATGGGCCCTGGTAGGACATAGCAAATTTACATAAACTATTTCATAATATTTATACTAATTAAATAAGTAAATAATAATGTAAAGTTCATTAAATCTAAAACATGCATATTAAATTGAGATAGTGTCATTCATAAACTCTTCGACACTATAGTAACATTTTTTAAATAGTAGGCTTCTTAAATTAGTACGAAAAGTTTTATCATTTTCTACATTGACTATGTTCTTAGGTAGCTTATTATAAATCAAAACAGACCGGTAGTAGGGGCTACTCTTAAACATTTGTAGTCTAGGTTCTGGAGGAAGGACTAGTTTATCTTGCCTTCGGGCACTTGCGACATTTTTGTACAGACCTTTATGTTTTCTTACGAACATTTCCATCTCTAAGATATATATATAAGGAGTGTTAAGATTTGCAGACTCGCAAAGTATGGTCGGCAGCTCGTTCTTTTTGGAATATTAGCTATTACACGTATACATGTTTTTTGGCTACTAAATAGTTTTCTAGTCTCTGAGCTATGGCCCCACAAAATTATGTCATATTGCAGCCAAGAATTTGCATAGGCATAATATGCAGTTTTGGCACAATTTGTCGTGGTGTTGGATTTTAAGATCCGTAGTGCGTATGTAAACCGCGATAACTTAGATTTTATGTTTGATATGTGGATTTGCCAATTGAGGTTGGTATATAAACCAAAACACTAGCTAATTATTTGTACGACTTAACTACTTGCACTTTCTTTAATGAAGGTATCCATCAAACACGCCTTTACTTTAGACTTAAATATAATTTTCGTTTCACACTCATTCTCTTTTATGATTCTATTGTAAATGCGCGGTATTAGGTACCCTCTTGTTCTCTGTCCGTAATAATTATTAGCTCGCTTCATCGTCGGCCTCATCTTTGCCCCCTGGCTAGATGCTGGCCAAGAGCAATCCCATTTTTAATAAAAAAAAAAAAAAAAGTGATCTCGGTCCAACAAACATTTTACGTGACGATGTTTTTCTAAAGTTACGATTATATGTTTTACCTATCTTATATGTTGGGCATTTATTGGCTATGTGCGAAGTAGGTGGTGGGGGTAAGCTAGGCGATCGTAGCGCACACCATGGCAGAAATGTGTACTTACCGGGGACCACTGTCAAATTTACTTTCACGTTTTATATTGGTTTCTTAACGGTTTCCTACGATTAGTTTCGTTTTTATGTATTTATTTATTCTCTTATTTAAATTTCCAATACGGGGTCTTTCTCGTTAACTAAAGTAAATATAATATTCATGTGTCATTATTTGACATCTCTGAGTTTTGACATTGTCTCGGGACCTTTGACGTTGGACGTTTCTGACGTGCACATAGCCAATACTGGTCTACGGCTAATAAATATTTAAACTTAACATGCACAGGTAATATTTTCATTACATTCCCCCGAAAAAAAACCCGAATCCCGGTAAGGGCATTTCTTTCTTTTGAACATTTGTTACTGAGACTTGGATGTTTTCTGTGTATTTAAGTATATATCTATTAAGTATATCGTCGTCTAGTACCCATTACACAGGCCTTTATTGCGCTTAGTTCAATTTGTGTAAAAAAATGTCTCCTAATATTTATTGTGTAATATAATAATTACAGAAAAGGAGATGCCCTCACAGTTCCCTGAACGTCGATCCAGTTGGTAAGTAGCGGATCACCATCAATACTCCAGAGTTTAGCTCTCAAGCCAGCCATTAGTCCATCATATTCACCCAATCTCGAAAGGTTCTCGAGTGGCGACCACGTACCGCAAGGAGTAGCGTGAGCAGGCCCCCCACACGGTGGACTGATGACCTGGTAAGGGTCGCAGGTGTCCGCCGGATGCTGGATTGTGGAAGACTGGGGGAGGCCTATGTCCAGCAGTGGACGTCATTCGGCTGTAATGATGATAATAATCATAATCATATATTTATTTGCATAAAATAAGGGTACAATTAGGTGTTACAATTTTTTAGCATGTCCTTTCCTTATTTTACCATTATCTGGTGTACAAATATTTAAAAGTCAACTGAACCTTAATTAAAATAATTTAAATTTATATAATAAAAGAAAAACATAAAGGTCAAAAATGCATATCTAAAATCTAATAATAATATTTGTAGGTGACGGAGCAAATAAAACACGTAATTATATAAATTCAAGGCAAAACGATAGTGCGAGCGAGTAGCCAACGCGGTGAATATGGTTTTTGGAAAATCACTGACTGGCCGGTATACTATATAAATGCGCATGACTTGCGCTCGCTACCCACTAGTGTTTTTATATATCTTTAATAACGATATGTGACACGAGATGGCGTTACAAGTTCCAAAATACAATATTTTAGAAAACTATGACTACTATAAATTAAAAACTACTATATATAAATTTGCGTCGCCTACAATCCCACCCCCTAGTGATGACTAGTCATCACGAGACATCTCTGGTGCAAGTAGGGCGACGCGTGTGACCGGTCGTCGCAGGGTGCCAGTGCGAGTGCGCACGTCAACCACGCGGATGCGCCCGTCACCCCCGGGGAGTGTCGCACTCACTACACCGTGCCGCCATGAGCCTCGCTCTAAGTTAGGCTCCACTAAAAGAACGAAATCTCCTACCCGTAAGGAACGATTGTCGCGCGTCCATTTCTGTCGCGGAATAAGTGTTGGCAAATATTCTTTAAGCCAACGTGACCAAAACATGTCTGTGAGACGTTGAGCTATCCTCCACTGACGTTTTAGCTGGAGATCTTCGTTGTTATACCTTCCAAAAGCTTGTCCATTAGATGACGTCCCGAGCAGAAAATGATTGGGCGTCAGAGCTTCCGGGAAGTTTGGGTCTGTTGATACGTATGTGATTGGACGACTGTTTACCAGGGCTTCTACCTCAGCCAACAAGGTTGAGAGCGTTTCAGGGCGTGGTGCGCGTTCCTTCAATACAACCCTCAGGGCTGATTTCACCGTGCGCACCATGCGTTCCCACGCTCCACCCATTTCTGGAGCACCGGGAGGAATAAATCGCCACTCAATTCCTCTCAAAAGTCCATCTTGGCGTAGTGATTCGGTGTCTAATTCAGCAATGCTGCGCTTCAGAGAGCTTCTGAGTAGATAACCGCAGGGGCACCTCTACGTGCAATCATCCGTCTTAATCCCATGATGGCGGAATCGGTAGTAAGGCTTTCCGTTATTTCTATATGAATGGCACGAACTGTCAAACAAGTGAATAACATGCCATAACGTTTTTGCCTTCCACGACCTACTGTCACCTCCATTGGCCCGAAAAAATCCGTTCCTGTAAAATAAAACGGACGACGGTTGTGTTGCAGCCTAGCGGGAGGCAAATCTGCCATGCGCTGCGGCTGCGGCGTAGCTCGTCGATATCGACATAACAGGCAATGTGCTGCAACTGTGCGCACGGTAGGGCGTAATTTCAAAATCCAGTAGCGTTGCCTTAACTCGTTCACTACCAGTTCTTGAGCACCGTGCAGTGCTTGTCTATGGTAGTGCTCTACAAGCAGCCTGGTGGTTCTGTGTTTACCATCGAGAATCACTGGCCTCTTAGTAGACACTTCGACACCGACAGCCTTGTCGATACGGCCTCCTACGCGTAGCAGGCCCGCATCGTCGAGGTACGGTGTTAATTGCAGTAGCCGGCTATCTTTTGGTAATGGCTTATTTTCTTTCAGACATTCGATCTCTGTGAGAAATGAATCATGTTGACATTTCTTAATCAACAATTCCTCTGCTGACTGCAATAACGTGCTGTCGAGTCGATTGCATTGCCGACGGCATTTTTTAACAAATAATAAAACCCGTGATGTAGCCATAAGCAATCGAATCCACGATGAAAAATTATTTTCGTTAGGTACCGGCAACACGCTAGTACAGTCAGCTGACGATAAAACGTTAATAACCTTACGCTCACAGAGAGTTTCATCGAGCTGTTTTGAGCGCTTCAGATCCTTAGGCCACTCACTTTCACGCTCGCGTAAAAAGTCAGGTCCCTGAAACCATATACTGTGGTATTGCAGCGGTGGAGCGTCGTCACGAGTTGCAACATCCGCTGCATTTAGAGAGGAAGGCACGTGCCGCCACTCTGACGCAGTGGTCAACTCATCAATCTCACCAAGCCTGTGAGCGACGTACGGCTTGTAATCCCTGGGATCGCTACGTATCCACTGAAGTACAGTGTTGGAATCCGTCCAGAAATACCTTTTATTTGCCTTAATATCCTTGTGTTCGCGCTGTATAGTAGCGACGAGACGTGCAGAAAGTAAGGCACCTTGAAGTTCAAGTCTCGGTATCGAAACTGGACGAAGTGGGGTGACTCGACTTTTACTGGCCACAAAACACACATTGACCGTTCCATCCGAACGGGTGAAACGCCAATAGATGACCGCTGCAAAAGCTTTACTACTCGAGTCACAAAAGGCGTGCAATTCCGTATTTATAATTATAGGGTCGCTTACCGCAACATCCGTCGCGTCATCATAACAACGCGTCCATGATCCGGCGTCAGCATAGTGTCGTGGTATCCGTAGCGATGCTAGAAGCTTAAGCTCGTCAAGCCACCTTACCCAGCTTACATGTTCGTCCGGCTGGATACGGCAGTTCCAGTCCACTCCACTACGATGCACGTTCTGGAATATTAATTTACTCTTTATAATAAAAGGCGACAAAAAACCATGAATGTCATAAACGGACATAATAAGACTCAACATTTTCGCTTTAGTAGGAGCCTCAGTTCCATTTAATATCTCTTGTGGGACTCGATGAAAAGAGATTTTGAATCCAAAAGTATCATCGGAAGGATGAAACATTAACCCTAATGTGCGCTCAGTTGTATTTAAGGCCCCGTCCTTAAACTGTACAGCTGTTTGCGCGAGCGCAGCGATAGGTATATTCTTTAATACCTCCTTACTGTTACTCGACCACCCTCGAATTTCAAATCCACCGCTTTTGTGGATTTGCGTTATTTGGTTAATCAGCGTAACTGCATTTTCTACGCTGCTAGTTGAATATAAACAATCATCCATATAATGACTGTTGACAATGGCGTGTACAGCCTCCGGATACAAATCATCAAATTTAGATGCATTTCTATTCTTAATGTATTGCGCTATAAAAGGCGAACAAGTCCCACCAAACGGTAAACTTTGCATAACACATGTTTTTATGGGTGCGCCAGGCGATTCCTGCCATAAAAAACGGAATACATGTTGATCTTGCGGCCTTATTTTCACCCTTAAAAACATGTCTTTAATATCCCCTATTATAACTACCTTATTTTCACGGAACCTGAGCATAATCCCTAAAAGCGAATTATATAGGTCCGGTCCCGTTAATAAATAGTTATTAAGACATGTTCCTTGTACCTTTGCAGAACAATCAAATACAAGTCTCAACTTACCCGGTTTGTTCGGATTTTGTACCCCAAAATGAGGAATATACCATATGTGGTCCGCCGAGAGTTCATTTTCCTTTAGTTCACGTGCATAGCCAGAAGCAAACAGTTTGTTTACCTCATTTCGGTAACGATCTGCGTACGCGTCATCTTTAACGAATTTTCGCATTAAAGACTGGAGTCGCGTAAGGGCAGCCTCGCGTGTGTCTGGCATGGTGAATACGTCCTTCTTGAACGGCAGGCCAACCTCCCATTGATTTCCGATAATGTGCGCTGTATCGTCTAATATTTGCAACGCCCTTAAATGATCACTATTTTCTCGGCGTAAGGTTGAAATTCCTATAGAATCTAGGGAAAAAGAATGTTTAATTAAATCATTCAACTCGGTAATATTGTTGTCATCATTGTGACCAAGATGAAATATACCGGCAGCATTAGAGTGAGTGCGACCACAATAACCATGAATAGACCAACCCAACTTACACCGAGACGCATAAGGTTCATGTTTATTACCGTTAATCATTTCGCTCGGAGCAATTAAGAAATAGTTATCTTCCCCAATAAGAATCCGTGGTTTTACACAACTTTTACAAACATAATCCTTAATATGAGATAAATGTTGACATTGCAAACTGTTAATTACAGATAAATCCTGTGCTGGCAAATTTAACTTAGACACTTTACGCAACTTAATGTCATAAATGGTGTTGTTATTGTTATTATTTTGTCCACTTATCTGAGCGGTGACAGTCGGCGCATCCGATTGATAGACTTCGAGTCCAAATGCGTCGATGAACTTTATAGCACTCGATTGTTCACATTTAAGACCTAACTCGGTTGCTAGGTCAGCGTCTATGATTGAGACCGAAGCCGCATCGTCCAAAAGGGCGTAGGTACTCACCACAGCTTTAGGTCCACGTAACTGCACTGACACTACCTTTAACATGACGTGGTCCTTAGAGAAACATTTGCCACGATCTGATGCTACGTGTGCCACGGTGTCGGAAGCCGAGAGTTCGGCTGCCGTGACCGGCTCGGGCGCCGGGCCGGTAGCCGAGTCAGCTGATTGTGATGACATAGGCTTCTTCCAGTGTAGCATTTTGTGGTGTGCGAGACCACAACCATCTATGTCGCACATAGGCTCCGGACATGTATTTCTGTCGTGTCGTGACGTCAGACAACAGTAGCAAAGTCCTTGCGATTTTATGAACTTCCATTTATCACGGCGCATTGCTCGTTTGAAAACACGACACTCGGGTAGTGAGTGAACTCCTTTAGAGCAAAATTTACACGCCTTGTTTTCTTCGTTAACACTACTAGTTGTAAATATAGGTCGATTAGGTCGGTATTTGTTATCACTCGCATATTTCGTTGTCATTCTTGTTTCACTTGACTTATTTTGTTCTCGTACCTGCGTTACTCCAACTAATGATAACATTTGTGCTTCGTGCTCGAGAAATGTTGCAATTAGGGTTAACTTAGGCTGGTTTTCGGCTAACCTTTGGTATGCAAAATCGGTCCATTTACCAATCAGTGTGCTCGGTAACTTGCTTAAAACAGCTGATGCGAGCTCGGGACTGCGTAGGTAATCCTGCTGATTCAGGGCGCGTATTGTTGCTACGCAGTTGTTTACCTTTAGTGAGAAGTCAATTAGTTCATGCTGGTACGAAGTAGGTAACGAAGGAAGCCTCTTCAGCTGCGTTGTAAGGTTCATAATGATGACGTCTGATCGGCCAAACCCTAATTCGAGGGCTTTCATCACATCTGCGGGCGGGGTGTTACCGATCAGAAGAGCGGTGACTGTGTCCTTGGCGTCGCCTCGCAATGCCTTTCGTAGACGTTCCAGGTTCTCAGCATCAGTGAAATCACATAATCTGGTTGATTCGATATATGACCTCTTAAATTGTAACCATTCAACACAGTCACCGCTGAAAATCGGTAACTCCCGTGGTGTAGCCAGGCGACTGAGTAGGCGGTCCTCGCGATGACCTGACGAGGTCGTCATGATGTCCTTCAAGGTCAGTGCCAGTTGTTGAATGCTGTCACTGGGAATGTTGGGGTGCTTAACTACGTCGACGGATGCATTGTTGACTGGTTGTTTGTTGCTGTGCGTTGATTGCGTGAAGAAATTAAGAGATGGCGACTTATCTTGGATGGTGAAATGAAAAGTTCAAAATTAATACGTGCTTATTCGTGTAATGTAAATTTGTAAGTCTCAGATACATGATTCGAGGAAAGGGTAGTGGGAACAATATTTCGTGACGTCGGGTGACGTCGCTGCATATCCGCCGTCGGATTGGTCACGATATGTATGACGCGATATATGAGCTTCCAATTGTTATTCATAGATGGAGTTATAGGTAACGTCCGGAACATGCCCCCGGCCTTGAAAGGGCTGGCTTTCAAGAAGAGTCTTGAGCTGGCAGAACTTCGTCTGGCTGAGCTACCAAAGGACAGATCTTGCAGTATGCGCGTCTCACAATTCCAGATGCAGTTTGGATATCTGCCACTCTTGACACTCCATCCTTGCCAGGTATGGTTTTGATGATACGCCCCAAATGCCACTTTAATGGAGGAAGATTGTCATCCTTAATGAGCACAAGTGTATTCGGCTTCAGTTCTTCGCAATGTGTCCTCCATTTAGATCGCGTCTGTAATTCGGAGACGTATTCTTTGGCCCAACGTGCCCAAAAATGCTGCCTGATTTTCTCCACCATCTGGTATCGATTAAGTCGATGCGCAGGCGTGTTCTGGTAGTCTTCTGAAGCGGGGGACGTCAAGGTTCGGCCCACCAGGAAGTGCGCAGGACTAAGTGGTAGATAATCGTGCGGTACAGACGACATAGGGGACAAAGGGCGCGAATTAAGGACAGCCTCAATTTGCGTTAATACCGTGCTGAATTCCTCAAATGTGAGGTGTGCGTTTCCAACAACACGGCGAAGGTGAAATTTACACGATTTTACTCCAGCTTCCCAAAGAGAACCAAAATGGGGTGCGTAAGGTGGAGTAAAATGAAATTTAATATCGCAGCTCGTGGCGTAGTCGATGATATCGGAGCTACATCGTTTTAAAAACTTTGCAAAGTCATGCATTAAACCCACAAAGTTCCTGCCGTTGTCCGAAAATATCTCGTTAGGCTTTCCGCGGCGAGCTATAAAACGTTTAAGGGCTAGGAGGTATGCGTCAGTGGTCATATCACTTACAAGCTCGAGATGAATGGCTCGTGTGACAAAACAAATAAATAAACAAATATAAGCTTTGACGGGTTGAGCACCCCTGCCTCTGCGGTTCAAAATGTACACGGGTCCTGCGTAGTCCACCCCAGAAGAGAGGAAAGGAAAAGTAGGTGTTATTCTCTCTTTTGGTAGATTTCCCATGAAAGGAGTTAGGGTTTTCCCTCTTAATCGTTTGCAAACAACACAGTCATAAAAAACCTTTCGCGCGAGATTCCTACCGCCTAGCGGCCACCAAGCATCATGCAATTCGAAGAGCAGTGCCTGAGGCGCTGCATGTAGAAGTTTTTTATGTGTATCTCGAAATAATAAAAGAGTAAATTGATGTTTGCTCGTTATCAAAATCGGGTGTTTCTTATCATAGGAAAAGTGTTCGGAGTAGCCGATACGACCGCCAACTCGCATGATGCGATCATCGTCCATAAACAAATTTAATTTACTTAAATTATGTTTAGGTTTAAGTGGTTGTTTGTTAACCAACAGCTCATACTCATCTGGAAATGATTCTAGTTGAGACAGCCTAGTTAACAATTGCGTTGATTCCCGCAGCTCCTCGAGACTGACACACCCCGTGCGCTTATTATTTTTATTGCGCGTATTATTAATAAAACGGTAAACGTATGCAGCGGTGTGTGCCATGCGCGAGAACTGTGAGAATCTTTCAAAAGGAAACAGAGAAGCCTCCGTGCTAGCGGTTAGTACGAGATTAGCGTTAGATTTAACTTCTCTCAATAAATCGTCTGAACGCTCAGAAGTCAGAACTTGAGGTAAGTGATTAAGGTCGAAATTAGCGTTACGCAAAAACTCAGGTCCTTCCCACCATAAGTTAGACCTCGCCAGGTCTTCCAAGACGACACCGCGTGATACGAGATCAGCAGGATTTTCTTTACCGCTAACATGTCGCCAAGGAAGCCCTTTCGTCAGTTCATGGATCTCGGTAACCCGGTTTTGAACGAAAGTCTTTAATAAGTTGGGTGACATGCGTAGCCATCCCAATACGATGGTTGAATCCGACCAAAATACGATGTCGTCAAACTCGCACCGAATGCTGTTTATAACTTTATCGTATAGCTTGGCACCTAAAAGTGCCCCGGATAATTCTAAGCGAGGTATGCTCAAAGGTTTCAGTGGTGCTACCTTCCCCTTTGAGCATAACAAGCGTGAAGATATTTCCATATCATCATTTATTGTGCGAACATAAATACAAGTACCGTAAGCAACCTGTGACGCATCTGTATAGACATGTAGTTCTATGCGCGTATAACTACTACTGCCCATTACGTAACGCGGCACGCGGATAGTACTTAGGACAGCTGATAATGATTTAACAAAATCATTCCAAGTGCGCGTGACGTCATCGGGAACTTCGTCGTCCCAGGAACATTCTTTAAGTAACCACAGACGTTGCAATAAGACCTTTGCAATCATTATCGCTGGACTTAGTAAACCTAAGGGATCATAGATTTGAGACACGTGAGATAAAATACTGCGTTTAGTTACCTTCTCGTTTTTATTTATGAAATCAAGTTGCGAATTAAAATAAAATTCATCATAGTAATTATTCCAACATATGCCTAATGTTTTCGAACTGCAGTCTTTATCGAACGTGTGCTGTGTTTGTGCATCGGTTAGTGCGGTAAAATTGGACCCTATTGACGGCTCGTTAAAGTTGAATAACCACTTTCTCAGCGGAAAACAACCTGACTGCAACGTTCGCGCGGTTTCGTTGCATAACCGTAATAAATCTAATTTATTATGTGACCCGGTAATCATATCATCTACGTAAAAATCGTCGTTTATTATTCTTTTAACGTCAGGATTGGTGCATTCTGTGGCTAATTGTTTTAAGCAACGGACGCTTAGAAAAGCCGCCGAGCTCGTGCCATAAGTTACTCGGTTTAAGCGATAGACTTCGATAGGCTGCTCGGGGCTGTCACGCCAGAGAATCAACTGGAGGTCACGTTGCTGTTCTGCAATCAGGACCTGCCGGTACATCTTAGCTACATCAGCACACGCTACGTAACGGTGCTGCCTAAAACGTAAAAGAATCGAAAGTAGATCACCTTGGATTGCTGGACCCACCATCTGCAGGTCATTTAGTGACGTGCCAGAAGTAGATGCAGCACTACCATTGAAGACGACTCTAAGACGAGTGGTGGAGCTTTCGCGGAAAACCCCATGATGACCAAAGATGTAATGTGGTGAGCCATATGATGACACTTTAGTCATGTGTCCTAAATCAATGTACTCGTGCCTAAAATCTGTGTACAATTGTTTGTACGATTCTGAACGCTGTAGTCGTTTTTCCAGCGCCAGAAGACGACGTTCGGCTTGAGGATATGTTTCCCCTAAAACTTCGGGTGACTGCTTGAGTGGCATAGTAACGCAGAACCTTCCGTCGCTGTCGCGCGTAGTAGTGCGAACGAAATGTTCCTCACATGCCTTCTCTTCGTCAGACAATGCGTTCCGAACTGTAGGTATTTCCTCAATCTCCCAGAATTGTCGTAACAGTGCATCTGTTGTGTGCGTGAAATTACACTGAATGTGGCCTTCAATGCGTGCGTTTAAATTGATAGGGCCAGCAATAATCCAGCCTAGATGGCTGTTAAGCAAGTAAGGACCATTATGTAACCTTATCTTGCCTTGCGTAAGTAGATCCCAAAACTTGTCAGCACCTACTAGGATGTCGACAGTTTCAAAATCTAAAAATTGCGGATCTGCTAATTGTATATTATCTGGAATACAGAAGTTTGCGCGATTTTCATATACAATTGGCATTGTTGAAGTGATTTGCGGTAAAACAAAACAATGTAATTTAGTTGTGTAGGCATTGATGCGTGATTTTATCTGTATGTTACAGGTTTGCGTACACTGCGTCACAGAACCGCCTACACCGCGTATTTCGTGAGTGGACTGTACTAATTGTGCGCCTAATAAATCGCATAATGTTTTTTTTATAAAACATCGTTGCGAACCATTGTCAAGAAGAATGCGTGCTACGTGCGTGTTATTATGTTTATCATTTACTTCGACAAGGGCTGTTGACAACAAAACCGGTTTTAAAACCGAGCGCTGTGTGAATTGCAATGGAATTTGCTGACAGTGCGCATTGATCGACACGTCTGAGGTGCATGGCGCGGGGTCTGAGGCGGTAGCGGGGGCCGGGCAGCTAGTGCAATCATTAGCAGGATGAATGATCGAATTATGTTTTTTATTGCACTTGCGGCAGGGACCGAATACGCATGTCTCCACAGAGTGTCCCGTGCGCAAACAGTTCTCACATAACTTGTTCTCGCGAATGAATTTAAGTTTCGATTTAAGATCCATTTCTAGGAATTTAACGCAAGAATAAAGTGGATGATTCATTTTACACATATGACACGTGAACTTCGATGTGTGTTGTGATTTTTGTGGTTTGCTATTGGTGGAAACATTGCAGTGTACTTTATTTATGTGATTATGCTTAGCAGTTGTTATGATATGTTTTTTATTCACTTCATATTTATCGCGTACACTCGTGTTTTGTGATGCCTGCAATGTTTCCAGCATATCTGCACGGTTTTTTAGAAAATGCATTAAATCATCCAGTTTAATCTTGATTTGTGTGTCGTTGCTCGTAAGGCTGCTTTTATATTGTTCCCACTCGCGTTCAGTGGTTTTGTCGAGCTTCGAAACTAAAATATAAATAATTAAAGTATCCCATGACGAGATGGGCTCACCTAAGATTTTTAAAGCGCGTAAGTTCTTAAGTGTAGTGTCGATTAACTGTCTTATAAATATGTGTGATTCTTTAGGCAAAGATTGAATCGAAAATAATGCCTTGACGTGGTTGTGTATCAATAATCTGTTGTTATTATAACGATTAAGAAGGAGTTCCCATGCCACTGTATAGTTACTTGTTGTCAGTTCGAGTGCGTCTATAACTAACAAGGCACTACCTGTTAGGGATGATTTTAGGTAGTGGAACTTTTGTATGTCGCAGAGATCCTTCGAATTGTGAACCAGTGATAAATAAATGTCTCTAAATGCGAGCCAGTGTTCGTACGTGCCGTCAAAGGTAGGTAGTGACAAAACAGGTAGCCTAATAGCATTTAATGTACCAGTGCTATTTTGCAAAACAGTAGGACTAACAGTTTCGGTACTGTTTAGCAAGGACTCGGCAACAGCCAGTGCACCGTAGTAATCATCTTCAAATATATCTCTGTGTGTCAATTGGTCATCAAGATTTGATTCGAGCACGTTTGACTCGATTTGACTTTGAAGATCATTAAATTCGGTATACAGGCTCTCTGCTCCTTGTATGCGTAATCGTAAATTAATTCTACACTGCTCAGTTAATGTGTTTAAATTGTCACTGTAGCTCTGAAGGTGGGTAACGAACTTTGTGAGTCTAGATTTAACTATGCCTCGTTTTTTCACGAGTTCGCGGACTAAAGGCTCATTTTCGGGATCACAGATGATCCTTCCTGGAGATTTATCGCGTGACTTTTTCTCAACTACGGTTTCTAGACCCATTTTGATTATGGAAAGCTGGAGTACTCACGTGTGAACTTTGGACTCTGATGCAACTGCGGCTCGTGCTAGCGGTAGCGAGGGTTGTTAGCAGTCACAATGGGATTACTTATCACGGTCGTTCACTGAAATTGATATAAGCACGGTATTAAGCAACTGAAGACAAAGGATTTGGTATATGGTGGCTGGCCGTCCGTACCGAAATATGCGCGTTTAAAATCGTTGGATGTCCAGTTTCGCCTTATATCCAAAGCCTCCCAAATGTGCGTATCCTTGGGTGTCCTAATGCTGCATACGCGCCTTCCATCCAAGAAGAAATGCCGATGTGCGTTTTCTTTTCTCCAAAGGTGCTGCTTCTCAGAAGTGTTGGATAGCGAAGAAATCAACTCGTTCTTGTATATCGGCGAAGAAGGATCAATATGTTTGTTGCTGTGCGTTGATTGCGTGAAGAAATTAAGAGATGGCGACTTATCTTGGATGGTGAAATGAAAAGTTCAAAATTAATACGTGCTTATTCGTGTAATGTAAATTTGTAAGTCTCAGATACATGATTCGAGGAAAGGGTAGTGGGAACAATATTTCGTGACGTCGGGTGACGTCGCTGCATATCCGCCGTCGGATTGGTCACGATATGTATGACGCGATATATGAGCTTCCAATTGTTATTCATAGATGGAGTTATAGGTAACGTCCGGAACACTGGTGGTGCTTCAAACTGGGGTTTAAGCGGAGCTTTCGGCTGAGGAATGTAAGTAGTTTCGTCGTGACCTTGACTTAACCATTTTTCGACGTTACTAGTAGATCGCGCTCGGTTACTAAGCGCACCATCACTAACTTCGTTTTCGCGCTCACTCTGCGACTCCTCGGCGTCAACTTGTGCTAGTTCAGCTTCCAACTTTTTATCAATAAGCGCCAGCTCAATCTGCGCTTTGGCTTGAGCGGCTTCGAATTCCAGTTGCTTACGTCGAGCGATGGATGACGAAGTAGACCGCTTCGATTTTCCTGACGTAATTGAGCCACGTATAGATTTTGGTGATTCCATTTTTATTTGTTCCAAATCTTTCGGCTGTGTATCACGGTTCGTGCCGAGATCGGACAATTTAACTATAGGTGCGTTGCTAGAAGTGCTCGCCATTTGCAATCTCGTGCGCTCGAATTCCCGATGTTGTTTACGCGTTTTAGGCTGCGCCGGAGTTCTGTGCATCACTTCTGGTAAAGATTCGGTTCGAAGACCACTTTTATTGTAGGTGACGGAGCAAATAAAACACGTAATTATATAAATTCAAGGCAAAACGATAGTGCGAGCGAGTAGCCAACGCGGTGAATATGGTTTTTGGAAAATCACTGACTGGCCGGTATACTATACAAATGCGCATGACTTGCGCTCGCTACCCACTAGTGTTTTTATATATCTTTAATAACGATATGTGACACGAGATGGCGTTACAAGTTCCAAAATACAATATTTTAGAAAACTATGACTACTATAAATTAAAAACTACTATATATAAATTTGCGTCGCCTACAATATTTTTTTTTAATAAAAAAAATTATCTAGTAATTACTTCATAATTTGCACAATTTGATGATGATGATTCACCCAATAATCCATTTAAATTCCATCACGGCAATTCCTAGAGCGCTCTTGGCCCAGCGGCGCCCGCATACCGCGTGCGGTATGCGAGGTTAAGCAATGTGGGCGCAGGTCAGTTCTTGGATGGGTGACCGCTTTGAGTGGTTACTAACTGAGCGCTCTCGTGCTTTGGAAGGCACGTTAAGCCGTTGATCCCGGCTACTGTCTACGACAGCAGTCGTTAAGCCAAGTTAGAGGCCTTCGGGCGGCTTGAGAACTTCTAACAGTCAAGTTGCCCACTCACTTGACAAAGGGGGGTCGAAGTTGCACCACGTCCGTAGGGAGTACCCACCGTTACCCTACACGTGACCCGTGGGTGGTGCTAAAAGTGCAACATAAACTGGCAACCGTACTTGTCTTCTCGAAGATCTCACGGTTCGTAAATATATGCCATACGATTAAAAATACAGCAATTCCTGTACACGCTGGCGGGTGTTGTCTCTGTGTGCGTCCCATGACACGGGCAGGGACAGCATCCGCTTGGTGTACCCCTTGCATTTCATTAAATTGTCAAAAGGGCCTCTACGTGTTGGCTATGTGGTACTCGTTTGGTACTTCTCCTCCGCGCACGCCTCCCAACGGTCCGGGAAACAATTGACCCGTGAGCGGAAAAGGCATGCAATAATAATAATATTTTTTATTCATGACAAACACAATACAATTTACAAACAATCACATTACACTATTACATTTTGCCACGAAACGGTCAAAGCTCAGCGTAATGCTGGCAGAGGCAGCGCTGGTCTTCCGCTGTGACAATTTGGTGAAATCACGGAGCCATGACGACGCACACATACACACAATTACGAGGCAGTTATTTCTTGAACCGTGACAACTTTTTTTTTATATCACGTCGGTGGCAAACAAACATACGACCCGCCTGATGGTAAGCTGCCACCGCAGCCTATCGACACCTGCAACTGCAGGGATTTCAAATGCGCGTTGCCGTGCCATTAAAAATGTATACACTCCTTTCTTGAGGAATCCCATACTGCAGTTCCTCGACTTAACTTAATCAAGTGAGTGGGTAACTTGACTGTTTGATATTCTCAAGCCGCTCGAAGGCCTCTAACTTGTCTTAACGACTGCTGTCATAGCCATTTCCTGAATAGCAGATGTGAAATGCATATGAACTGACAAGATTTCAAATTTTTAAGTAGTATGAAATTTTTATCCTGGCGATTATGGCAATTGCCCCCTATGACAGAGGAAATCTAGGGGAGGCCTGTGTCCAGCAGTGGACGTCTTTCGGCTGACATGATGATGATGAAATCTTAACTCATTTCGTTAATTTTTTTAAAAAGAACCCCAATATAGTACATTACGATACAAGTGCAGAGAACAGGAAATTCGCAACGAGTGGCGATAAATTGAAACGCGACCGAAGGGAGTGTTTTAAATCGACACGAGTTGCGAATTACCTGTTCGCACGTGTATCGTACAACGTTTTACAGTACATATGGCTCTTTAAAGTTTCGACATATGCACGTAATCAGTGCGGTAATCTGCTGATTACCGCACTAGTGCGGTAATCTAGCACCATGTGTACTGTAATATATTTTTATAGCTATTAGTGTGCTAAATATTGACGAAAATATGAAGAAAGAATACCATCGTAGTAATGACGTCACTACTATGAAATTGTGACAGTCACAGCGCACAAAAAGAACAGCAGTTCACTTTCTTTAGTAAATCTGTCTTAGTAACAGTGCTTCTGTATGATTTGTTACGCTGTGACGCCTTACTTGTCACTTACTCTACTTTAGAATGAGGAGCTTTTGAAATCGATTTATTAATATGGAATTGGGATATTTTCGAAAATTTAAAAATGTGGTTTTACCTAACTTTTATTTATCCTGTGTTTGATTTCATCGGAAAAAGCCTGCATAAAACAAGTAAATTTTTAACAAAGAAACACCGACTCCAAACTTTGCCAGACCCCATCCTCTTGGTAATTTGAGTACCTTATTTTATGCCTTACCCCATCCTCTTGATTCATAATTTGAGGAGTTCCTTCGATTTTTCCAAGATCCCGTCATCAGATCCAGACTTGGTGACAATGGGACCAACTAGAAATCACACCCTTTCAAACAAAAAAAGAATTTTTGAAATCGATCCACTAGTCTCCGAGTAATCGGTGAGCATACATAAAAAGAAAAAAAAATATTCCGACGAATTGAGAACCTCCTCCTTTTTTGAAGTCGGTTAAAAATGAAATGTTTCGTTTTGTTGCCAACCGTTTCGTTTCTAGGTTAACGACGAAACCTCTCCGCAAACTCCCGCCCACGTCCGAGGGGTCCGCGGAGAATTCGCTGCGGGAACTCGGCGTTAGGAGCGAGAGAGACAAGGAGAACATTGACAGCTTATCCGGTGAGTTACAGTGACGTGTTTGGTTCAGTTATAAGCAGGGCTCGAACTTTTCATGCCGATGACGTAATATTGACGTCACACGTTTGAAAAAAGACCATTATAAATGCATGATTAAATTATTGATAATTACCAGGCAGCGAAACTTTGGTGCCGATGACATCATTATGACGCAACTAAATTGGCATACAGGATGTTTTTATAAATTATACACAACATAGTTATTAACCTTTACCACGCTTTGACAGATGCAACAGTTGTCACTAGCATGCCGATTTAATAGCAATGTCAAAGATTTATTGTATTATAATAGAAATTTGTTAAATCCATATAAAAGTCTTGATGTGTCATTTTTGGTCCTTCTCTTTCAATGTGCTTTTTAGTTTTTAAATGTTTTTCTATGTTACTTGGTTTAGCTGTTAAATTTTGCTGACAGCAGGAGCAAAACATTTTTTCATTTTTAACAACTGAAAAGGAAACGTCTACAAATACGGCTGCATAGACTCCATGGCGACTACGGTCAAGCGATACCTATAATGTGTACCTTATCAATTCACATTTCTTAAATTCACGAATAAAAAATACTAAAACAATGTATAATATTGCCTTCGATAATTTTCTGATGAAAGACAGTTAAGTAATGACGTTTTTATAAGTACTGGCCGTCTCAAGTGTCAATAAAATATCCGTGTACTAAAGAGGCCAATAAGTTCTTAGTGATTAATGATTATCTATCATCTAAATAAATAAATAAATAAATAAATAAATAAATAAATATTGGGGGACAATCTTACACAAATCGACCTAGTCCCAAACTAAGCAAAGCTTGTACTATGGGTGCTAGACGACGACATTCATACTTATATAGATAAATACATACTTAAATACATAGAAAACATCCAAGACCCAAGAACAAATATCCGTGAAAATTGCACAAATAAATGCCCTGGCCGGGATTCGAACCCGGGACCTCTAGCTTCGGAGGCAGAGTCACTACCAACTAGGCTAAACAGGCCGTCAAAAACAAAAACACTCTGTATGAAGCCGCTACGTCATACGTCTGTCATCGGCACCAAAGTTTCGCTCCCTTAATTACTATAATACCAATTGGAATCATCCTATATGCGATTTTACCTGAAGCGATTATATCTGAAGTTTTAAATTTATTTTATATACTTTTGTTTATTCGGACAGCAACCGTATATTCGGCCTACGTCCTTAATATTACCTTAAAATTTTGATGATGTCCGTAACTTTGTTTTCATCGAATGACATAAGTTTGTTAATCATTTTTTTTATACCACGTCGGTGGCAAACAAGCGTACGGCCTGATGGTAAGCGGTCACCGCGGCCTATGGACGCCTGCAACTCCATGGGTGTCACATGCGCGGTGCCGACCCTTTAAAAATGTATACACTCTTTTCTTGAAGAATCCCATTCTGAAGTTCCTCGGGAAAACCTCGGCAGGGAGCCCATTCCTCTGAAACCGTACCGTACGCGACCATTTAGGTTCTAAGGTGTGAGGATGAATGCCCTGCCGACGGCGAGCAGTGCGATGATAGAAAGCGGCTGTGAGCATCATATCGAACAGTTCTTCGGAGCACAACCATTATTATTGTCAGTTTTTTTAATTGTATAATTCATTTTTGACTTTTAAAACTGCCCTTGTGCCCTATTTGCAGAATGTTGGAAATTATAATTTCGCATAGATTTTTGACAGCGCCATATTTAACGTCGATCGGCTTGAATCGCAAGTTGGTGCAACCCCCCCCCCCCCCCCCCCCTTATCCTGTTTACCTAATTTACCTTTACCTGATCCCCCCATAGACATCCAGTTTCCCAGTGCTTCAGGAGACCTTCAGTTCTGCAGCCACCGCTGGGGCGGGCTCACTCCGTGTAGCTCCTGTGAGAAGATATCGCATCAAATCAGCGGGATATATGGTTATTACCTTACAAACAATAGGGTATTTAACAGCACAATGAAAAAAAATTCGCGGTCATGTCATTCTTAGGTGACACATGTATTTAGTTTGAGTACGTACTCCTCCTAGACGCTTCAACCGATCACGCTAAAATTTTGCATGTCGATAAGTGACATCATGACGATGGTTTCGATATAAAAAAAAAAATCGGACATACCACGGAGGAATAAGCAGCCTATCGTCTTGCTTCGGATAGAAGAATCGCCCAAAAATAATATAACGGCCCACGGGACCGTTTTTAGGTCGCGCGGATATATTCTATACTATCTGGTGCCCGCGACTTCGTCTGCGCAGGATTAGTATTTGGACAATTCACACAATATCTTTATAAATTGTAGCGTATGTATATATTCTGATGTATAAGCTATATTATTGTAAAGTTGCATTAAAATCCATTCAGTTGTTTTTACGTGAAAGAGTAACAAATTACAAACATCCATCCATACTTTCGCGTTTATAATATTAATAGGATCACAATATGAGTCCTATGACACTGACATTTCTGATAGTGTTGTGTAAGTTTTTATACTTCGTTTTTTTAGATTTGATTTCTTATGCACCGATGTTGGTCGACATGCTTATTAATTTTATTGTATTTGATACACACTTCTGACAATGTTCGATTCCAAAAAACAAATAATAGTAAGCGAAGAAATGAAGTACGTAGCGTATTTTATTACATTCACTTCATTTATCGACCTCTCTTTATCGATACTTTCATTCAGTCATTCCTTAGTCGATACAGACTTACACCTTTATTCATAAACGTCCATTAAGGCTCTATTAGTTAACAATTAGGTTTGTCCTTATCTGTCACTTTGACATTTATGTTTGTGAGAAAGGGACAAAATCACTTTTAGTTAACAGAGGTTTGTTAAGTTTAATAAATAAGGGGGTAACGATATAACTTTTGCAGTACGTCACCAAAAATAATCGGTTAAGCCTATTTATGGAAACCAGGGTCAATAAAATTTTATATCATATTATTATCATGTAAAAGTTACATTTCTACCTATATTAATTAGCCGTTCCAAGGTTATCTAAATTAACTGTGACTGTCAGTGTAAAAGGACTCATGAACCGCCGCGGGGAGTATAAGTTTCATGTGAATATTGAAGTAAAATCATAACAATTTTGAAATCACGATAATATTGATATCCTGGGATATTACGATAATAGTCGCCGTGTAAACGGTCCCACGTGATCTTTGGGATATCCCAATTATAATAGTTACTAATATCTGTTTGAATAGTTGACCGAGCGAGCGAAGCGTCTCTCCGTTTCAGCTTTCGACAAAAATTCTTTCGTATGTCCTGTCTGTCTGTCTGTCCGGATGTTCTCCTCTACAGGTCGCTTTTCTCAACCGATTCTCGTGAAATTTTGTGAGCAGGTTCGATAATTATATTGATTTTATTTGTAGTCAGTTATTGGAAATCTTGAAATTAAAAAAAATGTATGTATGTATGTATGTATAACACTTTATTGCACAAAAAAAAACAATAACAATCGAAACAAAATAACAAAATGTAAAAGTACAAGGGCGAACTATAAGGGATCTCTTCCAGCTAACCATCGAGAAAATGAGAAAAATAAATGTAGTACACAAAGGCGACAAACTAATTTTGCACAAATACGGATATTTAAGAAAGCAATGACAGATTATGAATACACGTAAAACTAATAAGCTTGTTTACACTATAACATGACTATTCATGTAAATATATACAACAATATATATATATATATAATACACACATATATACGTTTTATACATAAATGCAGGATAAATAGCAAATAAAAAATAAACATTAGTATTCAATATGTCCATGGTCAGGATTAAAAAAAAATATTGTGAGGTCTACAGCTCACAAAGCCACTAGTTACTAATGGTTGATAAATCTTCCAGTGTCTCAAGACGAAAGTCTTTGACCAGTGTGTGTTGCCAGTGATGACATATCGTACTGAAACGTGGTCGCTTACTATGGGCCTCATAAGAAGGCTCAAAGTCACCCAAAGAGCAATGGAGATGGCTATGCTGGGAGTTTCTCTGCGTGATCGCATCAGAAATGAGGCCATCCGCAGCAGAACCAAAAGTGGCCGATATAGCCCTTCGAATCGCTAAACTTAAGTGGCAGTGGGCGGGGCACATAGCATGCAGAACCGATGGCCGTTGGGGCGGGAAGGTTCTCCAGTGGCGACCACGTACCGGAAGGCGTAGCGTGGGCAGGCCCCCCACACGGTGGACTGATGACCTGGTAAGGGTCGCGGGTGTCCGCTGGATGCGGGTGGCGCAGGACCGGTCATTGTGGAAGTCTTTGGGGGAGGCCTATGTCCAGCAGTGGACGTCATTCGACTGAAATGATGATGATGATGATGATGATGGTCAGGATTAAAAAATATATTGTGAGGTCTACAGCTCACAAAGCCACTAGTTACTAATGGTTGATAAATCTTCCAGTCTCAGAAGAGGAAAGCATCGTCCGCGAGCCGGCCCCGCCACACCCGGCCGGTGTCAAACTGACTCGTCCCGGCTATTACACGATACCTTCACTGGAAGAGATGACCGGTAAGCCACTACAGTAGAATTAACATTTCGTATATACAAGCACTAATATCAGCGCCCCTTTTAGCCGCGTTCGTCAAATAAAAAAACCAGGTTCGTAACCAGTTACGGTTGTAAACTTCGTATGAAACCAGTTACGATATTTTTTTTGTTTTCAGCGCGAAATCTGTTGCAACAATTTTTGTTTCATGAATGAGCCTTTTCGATGGGAGCGCGGGGCTCCCATTTCTAGGGGTTTGCCCTTCAGGCTTCTGAAGCTATTTAATGGATCCCGCGACCGCTATGGGCTTTCCTATATGGAAGATGACATTTTTGTTATCAACTGGTTACGAACGCAGCAGAAGCCATAAATTAGAAAAAAAAAAAGTGCGACGTCTACAGCTCACAGAGCCGCTAGTTATAATAAATGTTTACATCTGTCTACTGTTACACAGCGTACATGCGACCCGACGGTTCCTGCGTGGTTCCGCATCTCACGATCGGCCGCCGGAACTACGGAAACGTTTTCTACGATTGCGAGATCGACGTGGCCAACTTGGACTTGGATGCTTTGGGTAAGTTTTCTTTTTAACACCACGCCGGTGGCAAACAAGCGTACGGCCCGCCTGATGGTAAGTAGTAACCGCAGCCTATGGACGCCTGCAACTGCAGTGTCACATGCTCGTTGCCGACTTTAAAAAAATGTATACACTCCTTTCTTGAAGAACCCCATACTGTATTCCCTCTTGTAAACTTCGGCGTAGAGCTCATTTCACGTTGCCGAGCCTTTAATAGTTATTTGTTCAACAAGAGAGCAAAGAGGATTTTTGCTGCGAGTTTTGATGTTGAGTCCCGAGCAAGCGAAAGATTCTATAATTGAATCACGAGCGTAGCGAGTGATTTAAAATTAGAATCTTGAGCGTAACGAGGGATTCAAAGACACGAGATGCAAATATCTTTGCTCTCGTGTGATACATACAACTTTTCACTTCAGCGGCGAGAACATATAACGCAAAGAAATAGTCATAGAGATAATGAAGCCACTTAAACTAACCTACGATTTAAAAAATTAAAAAGTATATTTTTTTAACGCTCGCAGCAAAATTGCATTTTGCTCACTAGTTTCACGCAACAAAACCGCCATTTTCGAGCCGCTGAGGTGAAAAAATGTATACACTCCTTTCTTGAAGAACCCAATACTGTAGTCCCTCGGGAAAAATGTCGGCAGGGAGCTCATTCGACAGTCGGAGCGTCCTCCTTCTTCTCCATAGATAACCCCCTCTAGATGGAGATTATAGGGCGACGTGCGGTCACCTCACCTATGTACCACTAGTACATGTAAGCAGCAACGCGTCGCGCTCTCAGTCAGACTCGTCCAGGTTCGCGATCTATACGTACGTCAAATAAACGAGCATTCAAATCGATTTCATCCATTAAAAACGGTTTTTTACTGTGTACCAGCAAACTACAAGAATGACGGAATAACATTTCACAGGAACTTAAATTAATTACAAAAGGCATATTTTATTCTGCCAGGCGGAGTTCATTTTACACTAGCCATTAAGAAGTACTGAAGTATTGTTGTCCCTTTGCAACCAATTCAAATGTCAATATACTCTCCCTTGTGACGAAAGTACATGCTCGGGCTAGTGCTGTGCCAGTGACGCTTTCGACATTACCGTATAAGGCCCGATTTCAATTAATTATGTATTCGTCCGTGTTTTGTTGCACTATTTCAATATAATATAATATCATTCTATTGGAAAAGGTTATTTGTTATTTTACATTTTTGTCATTAAATTGTCACTGAAGTTTATTGATATAACAATCTTAGTACCTACCAAAAGCATAATAAATAAAATTAAAAAATAAAACAATTAAAATTAATTGTCAGTGTTACCAGTGTTCTTTTAATTAAAGCATTAAATTAGTGTCTCGTTCAAATTCATATTCATATATTCATAATTATCGATATTACATGTCAAGGTCAAAAAGAAATCTACAATAATAAGTTACTGCCTATATACTTAGCTAATAATTATTATTCAGTCAGCACAATATCTAAATATCAATAATCACACCATTTTCATAAATTCATCGTAGCTATAAAATGTGTGCTCGAGAAGCCATTCTTTTAGTTTCCGTTTGAAACTCGTTAGGGAAGGAGCTGACGTGACCGACTCTGGCAACTTGTTATACAAGGCTGGCCCCATCATGTGTGTTATCTTTCCGGATTTGGCCAATCGCCGCTTTAAGAATCCCATTTGGGTGTCGCAGCAACCGAGATGAGTCTGCGCGTTTTTTATATTCGCCTAGGTGTTCGTAGGTATAAGTTGCGATTTGCATAATTACAATTTCTACGCTATAGGTACGATACGGGTACATATCAGTGTAGTTGAATGGAATATTTAGTTTAGAATACTTTAGAAGTGGTTATTCTGTAGTTTTATTTTATTATAAAATTTATTAAGTGTTTGTGTCATATTTATTGCTATGTAATATCGAGTATGTATATCTAATGAAATAACAAATTAGTAACAGTATTACCACTAAGTAGGACATAGATTTCCCTAGCATTTAGGACTAGTGTCACGAGGTGGACCCTATGCTGGACTTCGATGAAGTATAAAGGATCTCGGAATCGGTTAGAGAAGGAGCCATTGCAATTGGGTTTTTAACCGACTTCAAGATTTCAAAAGTGGAGGTTATCAATTCTGTTGTATGTTTTTTTTTTTAATGTTTGTTACTCCATAACTCCGTCATTTCTTAACCGATTTGGAAAATTCTTTTTTTGATTGTAAGTATATCCAAGTTGGTCCCGTTTTTGTCAAAACGCAGTTCTGATGATGGGATCCATGAGGAATTGAGGGAACTCCTCAAATCTTTAAGGCAAACATATAGTGATTTTTGTGTTTTTATCAACAAGTCAAGCATTTTCATCCAAAAATGTGACATTGGATGAAGTGGAACTGCTGATCAGAACAGAACTCTTCAACGACGAAAAGTTCACGTTTGGCGATTTGTCCTCCTAGCTGTGTTTGTTAAGCTATTTCTATTTTCACGATTAATTTTTGTCATGCTTGATTTCTGATGATGGGATCCATGAGGAATTGAGGGAACTCCTCAAATCTTAAAGGCAAACATATAGTGATTTTTGTGTTTTTATCAACAAATCGAGCATTCTTCATACAAAAATGTGACATTTGATGAAGTGGAACTGCTGATGACCATCAGAACGGAACTCTTCAACGACGCGTAGTTCACGTTTGGCGATTGGTTCTCTTCGTTTTGTTTGTCAAGCAAACAAGGTTTTTCCATGATTCCATGAGGAATTGACGGTACTTAGTCTTCTACCATTATAAACATACTTATAGCCATTTTTATTTTATTGTATGGAATCTAAGAGTGCACCATCTAAGTATAATAATCTTTCACCGGCCTCCCCCATTGAAGCGGTTTTTTTTTCTTAAAAATTATTTCGAATCGTCTTGGTGAGCAATTAGAACTGGTATCACGAGGTGGACCCTATGCTGGACTTCGAAGAAGTATAAGGGATCTCGGAATTGGTTAGAGGTGGAGCCATTGCAATTGCATTTTTTCGAATCGTCTTGGTGAGCAGTTAGGACTAGTGTCACGAGGGGGACCCAATGCTTTTATCTGGCTGCCCCGCCATTTTGTCTGGCTGCGCGAAGCGAGAGAGCACTATTTCACCTGTCATTACATATTCTACCTTACGTATAATGCAACAAGGTCTTTATTGATTGGTCATACATTCGATTTCATTTGGTACTTGTCTGCACTCGTCGGAGTGAACGAAGATTGCCGGTGTAACTTATATTTGTCGTTTTACTGTACTTGTGGATATAGATAAACAAATACCTAAATAGAAAACTTCCGAGACTCGGGAACATATATTCGTGTTCGTTCATCACACAAATAAATGCTCTGGCCGGGATTCGAGCCCGGGACCTCCGCCTTCGTAGGCAGGGCCACTACCAACTAAGCCAAAGAGGTCGTCAAAATATTTCGCATTTTTTTTTATTTAACATAGCTTTAGCCGTACTACTGTATAAACATGCCTAAAATATTATTTTAGTTACCAAGTCAGTAGATGAGCATATACGCTATGTAAAATTGTTAACCTAAAATAAATGGCATTACCGGTAAAAGCCGGTAATAAACAACGCGTCACATCCCTACGCCGCGAGCGCCATGCTAAACCAAAGCGCGCGCTTTATGAAACAGCCAATGGCAGCGATGTTACCGACCTCCCCGCGACCCGTACATACCGCTTACTTTGGTGACTTTTGATTCGAACTAAATCGTCCATAGGGGCTATCTAGAGGGGGTTATCTATGTTCCTCTCAAACCGAACCGTACGCGACCATTTAGGTTCTAAAAACGGTGCGATACACGAAGATCAATGCCACATTTGCAGGGTGCAACTAAAATGGTGGCGATCCATTTTCATTTTCCCAATGTATAGCTAAATAAATAAATATTGGGGGGAAATCATGCAAATCGACCTACTCTCATACTAAGCAAAGCTTGTACTATGGGTACTAGAGAACGATATACATACTTAAGTATATACTTAAATACATAGAAAACATCCATGACTCAGAAACAAATATTCGTGTTCATTACACAATAGCTAGAATAAGTATAATGGTATGTTTGTCGGCCTGTTTAGCCTAGTTGGTAGTGTCATTGCCTCCGAAGCTAGAGGTCCCGGGTTCGAGAGCAGAGACATTTGTTCCTGAGACTTGGATGTTTTCTATGTATTTAAGTATATATCTATTAAATATATATCTATTAAATATATCGTCGTCTAGTGCCCATAACACAAGCCTTATTGAGCTTACTGTGGGACTAGTTCGATTTGTGTAAAAAATGTCCCCTAATATTTATTTATTTATTTTTATTTTAATAATAATAATTCTTACGTGTTTAAATAAGGCTTTACTCGTCCATCTATTGCTTACTATCATTACCTCAAATTTTTAATTTTTGTACGATCGGTACGCTTGTTTGCCACCGACGTGGAAGTAAAACAAGTAAATTTTTAACAGAAAAAACTCCGGCTCCAAACTTTGCCAGACTCCATCCTCTTGGTATACAATTTGAAGAGTTCCTTATTTTGCCTTACCCCATCCTCTTGGTATATATAATTTGAGGAGTTCCTTCGATTTTTCCAAGATCCCGTCATCAGGTCCAGACTTGGTGACAACGGGGCCAACTAGAGCACACACCCTTTGAAACAAAAAAAGAATTTTTGAAATTGTTCACTAGTCTCCGAGTAATCGGTGAACATAAATAAATAAAAAAATTATACGAATTGAGAATCTCCTCCTTTTTTAAAGTCAGTTAAAAAAAAAATTATGTGAAATTTCCGTTTCGTTTGCAATGAAACGTTGGCAGGACTGATAACTGCCTTGGTGCAAGCAAATGTCGACTTTAAGGAGCTCCATACGTGTGTCATCGATTTTTGATGAGTTTTGGGTTGATATCCCTTCGTCAAAACAAAAGATAATGTATGGCACGAACGATTATCGGTTCTTCAATACTTTATCTACATTTTCAAGAGCCGATTTTGTAATAAAGTGAATACTTATATTTTTTTAATGATTTATTCAAACATGGTCCAAAAAAACTGTCATCAGAATCTTTGATTCAATGTCGGGGTCCCATCCAAGTTGGATGAAATCATCCAATTACTTTGGTCAAATGTATATTGTACAAAGACTCCCCTATTGAGACACGTCTCTCAAAACGTAAGAGATACTTTTATTTTAAACTTATTTTCACAAAAGTTACGTCCATAAACCTGTTTTTTTGGCCTAAAATTGCCAAAGTTTGCTGCCGCGTATCTCGAAAACAGTGAGTTTTGAAGGAAATATGATATACTATTTCGGTAAACCTTGTTGTTGTTAATACGATAAGCCATAAAAAAACAGGAGAAAACGGAAGAGTTAGAGATCTTCGATCATCGGGACATAGGAACCCCTTACTTCATACTTTTTTATTGCTTATGTTGTATATAGGTCTTAAAAATATTTACAAGCTTTCAACATAAACCCTGCAAGGTCACTGCAAATTGTACTTAATCGACTTACTTGGTATACCTAACATACTTAACACATTTTTAAAGGGTCGGCAACACGCATGTGACACCCCTGAAGTTGCAGGCGTCCATAGGCTGCGGTGACCGCTTACCATCAGGCGGGGCCGTATGCTTGTTTGCCACCGACGTGGTATTAAAAAATAAAAACATTATTTCATTTATATAATTGACATTGCATTTATGCTAAAAAATTCCTGGAGATCGTAAAAACAGTTCAATAGTAAATATCTCTTTAATTCAGAAGTATATCTACTTTCATTATTAAGTTACAATACAAATCCTCTTTATTGCACACCTCACACAAATGAATTAGTTACAAACAGAAGAAAAAAAAGAACAGCAACATGTAAGTAGGTAGAGGTAGACAACAGGCGGTCTTATCGCTAACGAGCGATCTCTTCCAGACAACCTTTGGGTAGCGGGAAAAGAGAAAAATAATATATGCAGTAGGTGGTGCAGAGATTTATATGAATTATGTAAATTAATTTGTAAAATTCATACTTATATACTTTTATATATAAACATACATACACAATCTTACATATATATAATAATATTACATAACAAATAAGAAAAAGAAAGTATATATACATATTTGTAAAGTCTGCCGAACTTTATAGGTAGTTGATATTAAGGGAGAGACAAATAATGTTTTTTAAGTAAGTTTTACTTCCATTGAAATTTTATTAAGGCATTAAGGCGGAGCGTTCGTGGCCCAGCGGCGCCCGCGTACCGCGTGCGGTATGCGAGGTTAAGCAATGTCGGGCGAGGTCGGTCCTTGGATGGGTGACCGCTTTGAGTGGTTACTAACTGAGCGCTCCCGTGCTTTGGAAGGCACGTTAAGCCGTTGATCCCGGTTGCTGTCTATGATAGCAGTCGTTAAGCCAAGTTAGAGGCCTCCGGGCGGCTTGAGAACCTCTAACAGTCAAGTTGCCCAACAACAACAAGCCTAATCCCAATAAGGTCTAGTTTCCCCCTCGGGTTGGAAGGTCAGATGGCAGTCGCTTCCGTAAAAACTAGTGCCTACGCTAATTCTTGGAATTAGGTAGCGGACCCCAGGCATCCTTCAGGGTGCAACTGTACTGGGAATAACGCTAGGAAGATGACTGACTGAAATTTTATTAATGTGATTAAGCTTTTCTTACCCCGACTGTACTGGTTCCAGTGCACTTCCTGAACAAGGAGGTGATCGTGTACCCCGAGGACTCGGACAAGCCGCCGGTGGGGCAGGGGCTGAACCGCCGCGCCGTCGTCACGCTCGACCGCATCTGGCCGCGGGACAAGACAGAGAAGACTCCCATCACGGACCCCGAGAGGTAGGCTCATTATATTTATTTTATAGTATTTTACGAGTATGCAACTGTTGTATAAGAAGGGTCTTGAAACGAGAGTCGCAAGTAAAGCCGACACGAGCGTTTTTAGACCACTTATGCACCATTGCATCCAATACTTTTTCTACGACTCTTTTCAAAGCAATATACAGGCTGTTTTTATTGATTTCCGTTCCTTCTAGCATATAGCCGTGTATAGCCATAGAAACGACTTAGCATATTTAGTTATTCAAAATTCAAGAAAAAAATATTCTTTTCCATTTTCATACAAAATAATTAATTATATCCCCAAGGGAGAATGAAAACCGGCCTTAACCCGTGAGTGCTCGCACCCTATTTTATTACGCGGACGCTCGCACCTGGGTAGAAAAGACTAACCCTCTTATTCATAAAACTTTACAAACCTCTGTTAACTAATAGTTGTTTTGTCCCTTTCTCACAAAAAATAAATGTCAAAGTGACAGATAAGGACAAACCAACTTTAGCGGCTTGTTAACTAATAGAGGCTTGATGGACGTTTATGAATAAGGGGGTTAGATTTTGAATAGTGATAAAAAAAATATTTAGTGTTGATTGGAATATTTAACAATTAGACTACTGAACAAAAGGGTTTCCGCAAAAAGAAAACTATTAATATGGCCCATACACATATATATACGATTTGGTCTACCCTGTAATCTCGAAAATAGACAAACGACAACATATATGCGCCATTTTTATGGACTTAAGTAAAGCTTTCAATTAAGTGAACCATTCGATACTTCTGAAAAAGCTAAACGCGTACGGTATCCGTGGAAATGTTCTGCAACTTCTACAATTATATTTAAGTAACAGAGAACAGACTACGGAACTAACTCAAATATGCTTGAATACAAAAGAGGAACGGTCATACAAATCGGATGTGCGTATGTTGAGGTATGGTGTGCCTCAAGGTAGCGTATTGGGGCCACTGTACTTTTTACTATACATCAACGATCTCCCTAAACATGTCAAGCATCCTATGGTTTTATTTGCAGATGACAGTACAGTTATAATTGAATGTAAGGATATTAATATAAAATGGCTTAATGATAACAACCTGATAATAAATATTTATAAAACTAAAATAATGCACTTTCGACAAAACACACCCATGCTGCCTGTAAATTGTAATTATCAAGGACTCACTATTGATCCAGTTGAAAATACTAAATTTTTGGGGACTAACTATTGATAGCAAGTTGTCTTGGAAACCACACACGGAAGAAATTTGTACAAAGCTAAGTAAATATGCATACGCGCTTTACAGATTATCGAAGCTGGTAAGCATTGAAGCAGTAATTGCCGCATATCATGGTTATGTTGGGTCAACCCTCCGCTATGGTCTTATATATTGGGGGAATTCGACCAACAGGGAGATCGTTTTCAAAGCACAAAAACGGTGCATAAGATCAATGTGTGGTCTGCATCAATTGGATAGCTGAGTTCCATATTTAAAAAAAACTGTTGACTCTACCTTGTCTCTTCATATTAGAAACTGCTGTATTTGTAAAAACAAACCTGAATTTATTTAAACAAGTGTCACAACTATTTAACAGAGATACGTACCGTGCCGACAATCTTTGTACAGTATTTTCTCGTACTGCACTAATGCGGAAAAGTGTGTTCTGTCTGGCTAGCAAGATTTTTGACAAAATTCCAATAGCTCTAAGAAAGAAGCCATTGCCCTTGTTTAAAAATGATTTGAATAAATTATTAATTTCTAAATGTTATTATTCGTCGCCAGAGTTTCTTGGTGACACTTTATATTAGGTTGTAAGTAATTGTATTATATATATGCATGACTTATTGACATAAAAATATGAATAGATTTTAAAAAAAATTAAAAATAAATAATTTCGAATTTAATTTCGAATTTAACATGACTTTACTATATTTGACGGCTAAATTTACTGTATAAAAAAGAAACCCTTTGTACGCCGTAAGGTAGAACATGGCTGAACATTATCAATGTATTTTCAACATCCTGTATACCTATGATTCACAAATAAAATATTTTGATTTGATTTGAAACAATGACTATTCATAAATGTTGTTTTTATTTGATTTTATATATATCTAAACAAATTAAAAACTTACGTATTTTACTTAAATCTCACAGTTTTCTAATGTTTTGGTGATAGGGTCTACAAAAAGCTAACATATTCAATACTAAAAAAGACTATTCAAATGACGATTTCAATGATTCAGCGAAATGACATAAAAGTACAGGAGTAGAAAAAACTACCGAAAAACCCTACGAAGCATTCAGTTAGCATACCATCACTGCGATATCACATTTTCTCCATCTATAAACCTATAGCTAAAAGTGGCACTGGAAATAGTTTTCGTGTGCTCTGCCTACTCCTTTTGGGAATATAGGCGTCAGTTTATGTATGTATGTAGCTTTTTGTTACTTGGAGGGTTTTGATTTTCAACCGACGATTTGATGTCCACTCTGATTATTCCGAGAGTCACCTTGTCAAATGCGTTGCGACACAAAAGAGTAGAAATTAAAAAGTGGTAACACTGTCGTGTCTTCGGGTGGTATTCCACTCATCCAATATCTTCGCCCAATATATGTACATTTGATCAAAGAAATTGGATGATTTCATCTAACTTGGATGGGACCCTGACATTTGATCAAAGATTCTGATGACATTTTTTTAATAATAATAAATAATAAATATTGGGGGACAATCTTACACAAATCGACCTAGTCCCAAACTAAGCAAAGCTTGTACTATGGGTACTAGACGACGATATACATACTTACATAGATAAATACATACTTAAATACTTAGAAAACATCCAAGACTCAAGAACAAATATCCGTGAAAAGTGCACAAATAAATGCCCTGGCCGGGATTCGAACCCGGGACCTCTAGCTTCGGAGGCAGAGTCACTACCAACTAGGCTAAACAGGTCGTCATTTAAATCAATATGGCTATGCATGAAAAAAATAAACCTTGGAAAAAGATATTGGACAAGTGGAATGGGCCTCCGTCAAAGAAATTTGATCAAAGATTTGACAAAGATATTGGATGAGTGGAATACCACCCTTCCCTTTCAAATCAATCTAGGAAAAAAGGGACGACACTACAGTGTTGCCACTTTATAATTTCTACTCTTGTTTCGCACTGTACTGACTCAACAATTTGTTGCAGATTGCACACACTGGACTACGAGGGAAAGTTGCGTCGTGTGTGCGACAAACATGACACGAAGTTCATTGAGTACCGGCCGCAGACCGGCAGTTGGGTGTTCCGGGTACGTACAATCGTACAACAGTACTACGTTCAGTCAGGATCGAAAGTAGCTACGCATATTAAGGATTCAATTCCCGTATAATTAACAATAAAACGAACTTACCTATACGTGAAGTTCTATCATAATTATGCGAGCTGCTCAATTCGACAGCAACAACTAGGGCAGCAACGACTATACCGGGTGTACAATCCAAATGGGTCAGTATGGTGAAGTCGGAAACTATGAGAGATAGCGAGATCTGTTCTTAGGAACCATGACGTCGATTTTAGATTTAATAATAATTACATTCAAACTTTTTTATTAACTCTCATTCATAACCGGGAATCGAACCTGGTCAATATTTTTAATTGATCTTTGTATTCAACAGAATGGCTACCATTTTGAACATTTACTGAAATAAAATAATTATCTTATTGGTGGGTTTTTCTTTCAATTATTTAAACAAGAATCCATTAGTGTTGTGCTTCTTGGCGACTTGCAGAATTTATACACATTGATTTTGACCAGGTTCGTTTCCCGGTTATGTATGAGAGTTAATAAAAAAGTTTGAATGTAATTATTATTAAATCTAAAATCGACGTCATGGTTCCTAAGAACAGATCTCGCTATCTCTCATAGTTTCCGACTTCTCCATACTGACCCATTTGGATTGTACACCCGGCATATATTCATTTCTTCAAACGACGTAATTAATCTTTAAGATTTGTTCATCACTATTCTTTCCATCTTCTTCCCATGTTATACTCACTTTTACAGCTGGATACAACGAAAACTAAACAAATTTTAAAATTTCAAATTATTTTTACGTGTAACGGCCGTTACACGTAAATATAATTTACAATTTCAAACAAATGAAACTAATTTCCGACTTAAATATGCCAGACCCCATTGTGTATACAAAGTTTCATGTTATTTTAGCATGGCGTTTTAAAATGAGAGCGAAACTACGTTTGTATGGAGAACCCAGCTTACTGCAGACTCTTAAACAACGACCAAGACCACCGGGGGATGGGTAGCAGTATCCATGGAGTGCGGTGGAGATACTGCAATACAGTTACCCTCTATGCGAACAAGAAATAAGCCACGGCCCCGAGGTTCCGGTGACCCCCGGGGCCCTGGTTATGGTAGCGGCCAGGGTACTAGCGGGGTCAGATAAGATAAGATAGCCATTTTAATACCCAAACTTGACTAAAGATACATGATTTGTATTAATAAAACTACTTAAACATTTATATTAACTAAACTAAGTATAAAAGCGGGGTCAGGGGTGCTAAGGATTTCCAGCTAAGATCCGGCTACCAACACCGACGACACGGACATATATATACTTATTGATAATTTGTTGTCAGGTGGAGCATTTCAGCAAGTACGGCTTGACGGATTCGGACGAAGAGGATGACCCAACGCCAACAGTGCTAAAACGGCAGCTGGTCAACGAGGCGGTGCAGAAGAACGCCGCGCCAGGTATTGTTGTGCTTTCTTTTCAGTTTATGTAACAAGTAAATTTTTAACAAAAAAATACCGACTCCAAACTTTGTCAGACCCTATCCTCTTGGTATATAATTTGAGGAGTTCCTTATTTTTTGACTTACCCCATCCTCTTGGTATACAATTTGAGGAGTTCCTTCGTTTTTCCAAGATCCCGTCATCAGATCCAGACTTGGTGACAATGGGACCAACTAGAAAACACACCCTTTCAAACAAAAAAAGATTTTTTAAATCGGTCCACTAAACTCCGAGTAATCGGTGAACATACATTTAAAAAAATCCGACGAATTCAGAACTCCTTTTTTTGAAGTCGGTTAAAAATGCTTTTTCTACTTCAGCATTATAACCTGTCAATTAGATGACTGACAGCAGTATTAAAACAATAACCTTTTTAAACAAACGCAAGTCTATACCATAGACCACCACCACCATATCAGCCCAAGGACGTCCGCTGCTGGATATAGGCCTCCCCCAATTTAATGGGGGGTAAATGCTATAATCGCCTCGCTTGGCATGCGGGTTGGCGATCGCAGTATCTCCACTGCACTCCAGGGATGCTGCTGCCCATCCCACGGTGGTCTTGGTCGTAGTTTTAGGACATAATCGGGTCGAATATACCCGGGTATAGACAAGTCATTATATTACTGGTGGGACAATTATAATGGATTTCCTTACATTATTTATATACAACTGTTTTTTTCTTTACTTTTAAAAGAGGCACACGTGAATGCCCGTATTCTGCCACCATATCGATTTTTAATTAAATCAAATTATTTGTGCCGTCGTATTTATTTATAGGTAGAGTAAGTTGTGACAGATAATTCAATGTAGTTACCAAAATAGTTAAATATTCACTGAATGTTATGTGACATGATAAGCATGAAATGAGCGTCGTAGTTCAGTTCCTTTGCTTAATATCCAAAAGACTGAACTACGACGGCCCGGCAGCCCGAAGGTTGCCATAGAACCTCGGAAATTAAAGAAAGCCCTACTTTTCAGATAGACTTCTTTAAATTATCTTATGTATTGAAATATCCAAAAAAATTGGTTGTTTGTAAAGTAGGTTTACGATCGAGATGTTTACGTGATAACGTCTTACTTCACTTGCACTTCACTTATACCTGCGATCGCGCTCGTGAGGTTTTGGTGTGACACAAGTTTCTGAACATGACACCCGACTAAAACGATTTTAAAGACGTTATCACGTCAAAATATACAAAGTCACACGCACAGTCTACAATTTTTAACAGCTTACAAGTAAACAAAAATTTTCGTTTCTTGTTTATCTGACTGCTCTGTTATAAGCTGTGATAGTCTGTAGAACTAATTTACTTAGTCGGCTCATAAGTTCTGTCACTGGCCTTTAAAATTTAAATTTGGAACTCCTAAAACAAAAACCGTTGTGCATTTGAATTTCGAATCTTTTTTAAATATTTGAGTAGTATAATTTTGCAATTTTCTGTTTTCTTTAACATGGAGTGGACGCTTAAAGATAGCCGTACCGCAATAATTGCACTATATCGTTGTGGACACTCGCCGACTAAAATTTTTAAGCTACTTGAAAATTTAAAATTCTCTCTAAGATTTGTGTATCGTACCATAGAAAGATACAGTGAGGTCCCTAGTTTAAATGACAAGAAAAGAAGCGGTCGTCCGCGTACAGCTAGGACTCCAGCGGTTGTACAAGCAATTAGGGCACGCATTGCCAGAAATCCCGCTAGGAAACAAAAAGTTATGGCCCTCCAGATGGGTTTGAGCAGAAACACGGTGAAAAGAGTGCTTAATCAAGACCTGAGACTTCGTGCTTATAAACGAAAAACTGGCCATCTTCTCAATGGTCGGCTTAAAGCTTTAAGGCTTAAAAGACCTAAAGCTTTATTGAAGAAGTACGCTAAAAATAAGCATCGTTGTATACTGTTTTCGGACGAGAAAATTTTTGACATAGAAGAAAACTGTAATAAACAAAATGATAGAGTGTACGCTCGCAATAGTAAAGAAGCGTCTAATAGCATTCTCCGTATTCAAAGAGGTCATCACCCTTCATCTGTGATGGTTTGGCTGGGAGTTTCTTATGCGGGCGTCACTAGTATGCATTTTTGTGAGAAAGGAGTAAAAACTAGTGCCAAAGTGTACCAAGACACGGTGTTGACTAATATTGTGAAACCACTATCCCATACGATGTTTCTAAACCAGCATTGGGTTTTCCAGCAGGACTCTGCTCCAGCCCATAAGGCAAAGTCTACACAAGCCTGGCTCGCCTCCAATAAAATCGACTTTATACGGCATGAAGATTGGCCCTCCTCTAGCCCAGATCTTAATCCGTTAGACTATAAAATATGGCAGTATTTGGAGGAAAAGGTGTGCTCAAAACCTCATGCAAATCTAGACTCGCTGAAAAAATCCCTTGCTACGGCAGTGGCCAATATCGACATGAAAGTGGTGCGTGAATCCATTGACGACTGGCCACGCAGACTTCAAGCCTGTGTAGATAATTATGGCGGTCATTTTGAATAAATGTTATACATTTAGATTCTCTAGTTTATAAGCTTTCAAACGCTGTACAAATTATACGGAATAAACTTAAACTTTTGTTTTTATTTGATGTATATGACAGAACTTATGAGCCGACTAAGTAATTTGATAAATGTGCACATATTTCTCATCGAATTGGCGCACGGATATTTTTGGCTAATAGATCGTACATATATTTATGAACTATATTAATGCAACTACTATTGATGACTGGCCTCGTCGTCTGAAGGCCTGTGTTCAGGCCCAAGGAGGCCATTTTGAATGAAATTGACAAATGTAAATCCTGATTGTGTGTACTTCATTTTAATATATAATTTATCTAACTTTCGTTAGTATATTTTATGTAGATAAGGATTATTACAGTAACAGAACTTAGTAACCAACTAGGTATTTAATCGTATGTCATTTATTTTACGAACCGTGAGATCTTCGAGAAGACAAGTACGGTTGCCAGTTTTTGTTGCACTTTTAGCACCACCCAGGGGTCACGTGTAGGGTGACGGTGGGTACTCCCTACGGACGTGGTGCAACTTCGACCCCCCTTTGTCAAGTGAGTGGGCAACTTGACTGTTAGAAGTTCTCAAGCCGCCCGAAGGCCTCTAACTTGGCTTAACGAGTGCTGTCGTAGACTCGGCCGGGATCAACGGCTTAACGTGCCTTCCAAAGCACGAGAGCGCTCAGTTAGTAACCACTCAAAGCGGTCACCCATCCAAGAACTGACCTGTGCCCACATTGCTTAACCCCGCATACCGCACGCGTTAGGCGGGTGCCGCTGGGCCACGAGCGCTCTAGCTCTCGTGCCGTCGTAGAAAAAGTATTTTATACAATTTTACATAATTAGGTCTTAAAATTCTTAACCCCTTATTCATACACGTCCATCAAGCCTCTATTAGTTAACAAGCCGCTAAAAATTGTTTAAAAGTAAAAAGTAAAAGTAGTTTATTCTTCAAATTAGAAATATTACATGCACCTATGAACGTCAATAAACTACCACCGGTTCGGAAAAATATACCTCTGCCACGAGAAGAATTGGCGTAAGAAACTCGGCGAGGTGTCATTTTTTCAAAACAATATACACTGTATAGTTAAATATAAAATTACAGTGTCAGCTACTACATCGTTTGTCCTTATCTGTCACTTTGACATTTATGTTTGTGAGAAAGGGACACAACAACTATTAGTTAACAGAGGTTTGTTAAGTTTTATGAATAACTTACCCCCAAGTCTTTAATAACAAAACTCAATACGTTCGTTTTGTTACTGTGACTCTACTGTTAATTTATTATCTTGCAGCCCAAATGCCACCAGTGGCAGCGTCGCCCGGCCTCGGCGGGCTCGGCGGCCTCGCGGGCCCCGCGCTCGCGGCCCCTGGCCTGCTGGCCTCCCCGCTCGGGGGCCTCGGCGCGTCTAGCTTCGAGGACTCCATGTACGCTATGCAGCATACCTCGCTGGATCTAATGGGACAGGCGGGGAAAGGTGAGGCTCGAGAACGTTGGTTTTGCCGAATTAAATGACCAGCACAAGGTGGACTGATGACCTGGAAAAGGTCACAAGAGGTCGCTTGATGTGGGTGGCGAAGGATCGGTCATTGTAGCACCCTTTGGTAAGACCTTCCAGTCACATTTTAGGCAAGAGTACATATGTCTCAGGGATTCAAACATTCAATAATTTGCCGGAACATATTAAGTCGCAAGATGGAATCCGATTTAAAAGAATGCTCAAGAAATGGCTAGTAGATAAAAGTTTCTATAATTTAAGTGAATACTTTAGATGAAGGATAGTTGATAAGATGTTTTTCAAACCACATGCTCGACAATGCCGAATTATAGGTCATGTAAACCCTACCGAAAGCAAGACATTAAATCCCTTGGTATTAGCCGGGTTATAATGTTGTACTGAATTTCATTATAACCCGCTGGTTAATAATATGATTTCACTTTTCATAATTCTTATTACTATATGCATAAAGTTTAATTTTGCTAAACACAATTTGTCCTAGGCCATGGCCTACTTGATTTGACAAAATAAATGAAGTTTGCCTCCGTGTGAACCCCGGTCCGGAGGAGCGCGGTGTTCGAAATTCGAATTTCGAATCTAGGACCACGGCTTGTGCTTTCGAATTTGGAACGTCGCGCGCCTTCATTTGTTCACGCGTGACGAACAAATCGAGTTCTTGTAGGTGCCTATAGAAGATTTAATTTCAAAAATAATATTGAAAATGTCGAGTGATGAAAGTGTTTTGACTCCTGAGTTTATCAAATTAGATGCCATAGGCATTGTCAACAATCTGCTGCCAGAGAAGTCAAAGGAAAAATACCTAAAAGCCTACAACGATTTTGACAAATGGAAAGCTGTAAAAGGCGTAAAGTCTGTGTCTGAATCAGTGCTTCTGGTCTATTTTGAATATTTGTCAGCTACAAAGAAGCCAAGTAGCCTGTGGTGTATATCTACTGAGCCTGTTTTTTTGTCTCGCATAAGGTGTGAAAAGTAGAGTATACACCTCGGGGATAAGACTGTTTTAGTCTTGGGCGGTTGAACCCCTCACTGCACTCAGGACTCAGTCTTAATTCCCTCGCTTCGCTCAGGAATTAACTTATAACTCCCTCGCTACGCTCAGGAGTTAAATTATGAGTCCTTCGTTACGTTCGGGATTCAATTCGCTCCCGTGACATAAAACAGTGCTTTATCCCCTTAGTGTATAATCTACTATTAAATCGTATATATTTGCTAATGTAATGCGTGTTTTTGTTGTTTATTATTTTTTAATATTGTACGCCCGGAATGGGCAAACTGTTGGACCTCTTATTATGTATGTGACCTATTTATACAAAGTTTATGGCAATAAATGAATCTGAATCTGAATCTGAATCTTTGAGGGAGGCCTATATCCCGCAGTGAACATCCTTTGGCTGATATGTTTTTTTTTCTTTATTTAGGCAACAAACAGTCACATACAGAGGAAAATAGTACTAATGTGATATCCTAATAAACCTGTAGTTCCATTAATTATCTAAGTAACAAAATTCACAGAAATATCGAAACAGGGTGGGTAAGTAATGCAAGCATGCCTACTATGCTTGCGCGTAACTATTTATATAACATAGATCCGAGAAAGATCCGCTAAACTTAAAGTTAAAGTTATAACAGTACAAATATTACTGCCTGTTATTAATCTTATTCAAATATTTCCTGCTACCCAAAGGTTGTCTGGTAGAGATCGCTTAAAGCGATAAGACCGCCTGTTGTCACCGTTGTTAATACTGCCAAATCTGTACACATTTTACTCTTGTATTTGTGGTGCACTAAAGAATATTATTATTATTAGTTACTAATTGTAGTTAATAACTAAATGCAAAAATTAAATGCGTGTGCAATATGAATTAGCTAAACAAGTTAGAATTTTTTATTAATGCTAAGATAAAATTAAGCTACGCAGAACTGCATTGTATTTATTTGATGCACTGATGATGATACATATGACCAGTGGCGTTGTACCTTGAGTGCGCTCGTGCGTTGCACTACCAAAAATTTAACACCATCAATACCATCGTCATCAATAAAAGAATCGCAATTATCTGTACTATACATACATAAATTACATTTAAAAAAATGCAAAGAAACCACTACGCTATGTCGTAGTTTTTAAAACTCTTTTTCGCTCAGTCTCAAAAAACCTCTCCGTGCGCTTCGTGTTTATTGTTTGTTTTTGTAAAGTGAGTGTGACTATCTTTTATGATTTGACGAACTGTGTGTTTAATGGAAAAAATAAGTGTGAAGTGAACTTGAATATCGAGAATATTAAAAACAATAATAAAACTTAGTGAGTGATTGATAAATTAGAATTAAAATCGACTGGGCCGCCAAGGTCATGTCTTAATATAAAACCATTTGCCATTGACCAAAATCGACGGATTGAGGTAATACATAATAAAATAAAATGTTTGTAGGAAAATGTGGTTGTATTGCAGTTTTTGAGTTATATATTATAGTATTTCATAAATCCATAAATTAGCGCACCACCGGTTCTCGTAGTCAGCAGCCTCCACTGCATATGACTCACCACCAGAGGCCGGAATTCTCGTGGCACTTTTGAGCTGTCATAGGGACTTGCCATCTATCGACTTTATATATATAATATCGATACATTATAGAACACAACATATTAACCTCGTAAGTCCTTTATTTTTTCAAATGTAGTAGTAGTCACTACCCAATGTACTACCACAAGTACAAACTAAGTGTAGTCCTTCGGTCCCAGACGCGACTTTTTCAAATTTGTCTAAATTCTTGCCCTTTGTTTTATTCAGTATGTGTATGGTTTTTAGCGTATCCTTTATTTGTACTTGGTGAAGTACATTAGGCAGTTATTTATACTAGGCAGTTAAAATGTTAGGTCTGAAGTACTATCATTATTTTGTACTTGTACAAGTACGCGGGGACTTACGAGGTTAAAGAAGATTAACAGTAGAGGTAAGCTGACGGCCTTATCGCTAAATAGCGATTTCTTAGCCCTATGGACGCTTGCGACCCCGGAAGAATTGAAGATTTATAGATTATAATATTCTTTTTTTCAACTTGACATAATATCAAATGTATTTGGCTTTAAAAATCAGAGGGCCTACTCCGAACTTCGTGTTGTACCGTCCCTTTCACTCTCGTGTTATACACTATATGACGGAAAGGGACGGCACGATACGAAGTTCGATTTTTCGAATTTCGGAGTAGGCCCTCAGGCCTCAAAAGATTCGTATATAGGACCAAAAACTTAGCGAAATCACTAAACATTTCAATTCTACTATATAATAATGTACTAACATGTAGCTTTAACGTAGGATACTAACATTTTATGGATTCTTAATAATCTGAAATAAAGTTTTTTTTAATTCATTTTTTAATTATAACTAAATCAACTTTCACTGTTGCAGCCTTTGATATGGACACGACAGAGGACAACGGCGAATCACAGAGTCTTTACGATTCTAGCAGAGGTAATAGGCTATGCAATATCTTACAAACTCTCTCTCATCTTACTATACAATATATATTGTTTTGAAAAAATTACACCTCGCCGAGTTTCTTACGCCGGTTCTTCTCGTGGCAGAGGTATATTTTTCCGAACCGGTGGTAGTTTATTGACGTTCATAGGTGCATGTAATATGTCTAATTTGAAGAATAAACTACTTTTACTTTTTGACAATTGATTTTTAAATTCCTGTTGTATTCTACAGGTTTCGGAGTGAAGAGCCCGACAGCAGAACTGGCGCGATTGGAGAACCGTTCGAGCCACAACATTCAGTTGATGAAGGCGTCAATCTATGCCGACGGTACGTAGGGTCGCGGTCATTTAGAGGGTAAGGCCAAATTAGCCTCGAAAAAGCTCGGTGTGCTAAACAGATCGAGACAGTATTTCACGCCGGCCCATCGCCTACCAGCTTTATAAGGCACAGGCCCGCCCACATATGGAATACTGTTCTCATCTTTGGGCAGGGGCACCACAGTACCAGCTTCTCCCTCTGGACCGCATCCAACGGAGAGCGACTCGAATTATCGGCTGCCAGCGGGTTTCGGAACGGCTTGACTCCTTGGCGCTGCGTAGAAATGTAGCCTCGCTCTGCATTTTCTACCGCATGTATTACGGGGAGTGCTCCGAGGAATTGTTCGGATTAATCCCTGCCGCTTCCTTCCGCCATCGCCCAACGCGACAAAATTTCCATCCTCACCACTTAGATGGTTGGCAGTCCTCAACTGTGCGTTTCTCCAGAAATTGCTTGCCTCGCACAGCTAAACTGTGGAATGAACTGTCGCCTGCGGTATTTCCGAACCGATTCGACCTTCAAACCTTCAAGAAAAGAGCGTACTCCCATCTTAAAGGCCGTCAACGCACTTACAACCCCTTTGGTGTTGCGAGTGTCCATGGGCGGCGCTAATCGCTTACCATCAGGCGATTCGTCTGCTCGTTTGCCACCTATGTCATAAAAAAAGGGTCGCGTTTCTGTGTAAACCGGAGCTTCTTCTCTAAGCTGAGCAAGAAAGTAACACTTTTTCATTTTTTTTGTCGGTGTTTAGTTTAGTTGATCACTATGAACTAGACTGCCACTGCACTGCCTCCAAAGCTGGAGGTCCCTGGAAGAATTATCAAAATCGGCCAACGTGGTCAAGAGTTATCGGAGAACAAACATGCAGGCAAACTGAGACGCTCCTTGCTTCTATTGAAGTCGATGAATAACAAACATACATATAATAACGCCTGTTTCCCCGAGGGGTAGGCAGAGATCACGGATTTCCATTTGCTACGATCCTGATATACAACTTTTGCTTCATGAACTCTCATAACATTCTTCATGCATGCGCGTCGATTTGGGGCACTCTTTTTTTAATGACATAGGAGGCAAACGAGCAGACGAATCGCCTGATGGTAAGCGATTAACGCCGCCCACGGACACTCGCAACACCAAAGGGGTTGTAAGTGCGTTGCCGGCCTTTATTTATTTATTTAATCGTATGGCATTTATTTACGAACCATGAGATCTTCGAGAAGACAAGTACGGTTGCCAGTTTTTGTTGCACTTTTAGCACCACCCAGGGGTCACGTGTCGGGTAACGGTGGGTACTCCCTACGGACGTGGTGCAACTTCGACCCCCCTTTGTCAAGTGAGTGGGCAACTTGACTGTTAGAAGTTCTCAAGCCGCCCGAAGGCCTCTAACTTGGCTTAACGACTGCTGTCGTAGACAGCAGCCGGGATCAACGGCTTAACGTGCCTTCCAAAGCACAAGAGCGCTCAGTTAGTAATCACTCAAAGCGGTCACCCATCCAAGAACTGACCTGCGCTTACATTGCTTAACCTCTCATACCGCACGCGGTACGCGGGCGCCGCTGGGCAAGGAGCGCTCTTTGTTGCCGGCCTTAAAGATGGGAGTATGTACTCTTGACCTGGCCTTTCTGCAGAATGTCTCCGATTTGGTCGGGAGTGCATTCGCCGACGTCCTTCCCCTTTGTTTGATAAAGGCGCTTTCATCACTGTTGTACGCAGGCGTATAGAGCAGTTGTTGCCGATATACCTCTGGAGTTATGAGTTTCTGTCTGATCTGATCTGATTGGTCTAAAAAAATGTAGTTGGCCGCACTCCATAAGAATACCGCTCTATGATTGGTTGAAATATTGAAGCTGACAGATCTAGTAGGTCGCGCGCCGCAAGAATACTGCTTTGTGATTGGTTGAAATATTGAAGATGAGTTAGATGAGTGCTCCTCTTGCAACCTATTTTCGCGATAGATTAGCCGTGCAGGACACTGTCACTGCCAAACATCCCTATCCATGATGTAATCGTTAATCTTATAATATGATTTTGAAATAAGTATTTGTTTTACTACAGATTTGAATTTGGAATTGCTAAGTTCAGTAATGTTTTTACGAATTTTATTGTACAATTTGATACAATTTCCCAAGAGCGACTTTTTCGCCTTAACTAGTCTATAGAAATGTTATTTTGAGTTTCCCAGTGTTTCTGGTGGCTATTGGTCTATCAGCGTTCGTTGGGAAATTGCACAAATTCTTCCTAACATACATTATTATTTCAAATACGTAAAAAAATAAGTCTTTATTACAAGGGAATAAGAGCTTTTGACACCTTCATATGCGTAGCTACTTTTGATGCGGACTGTACCTTCCTAATAAATAGATATTTCCCACTGCCTGCAGGGTCGTATACAGGATGTTTTTATTGAATTCCGTTAATTTCGAGGGCACAATCCTGAGATGAAATAAAGTAATCATTTCTAAGACACCTAGTATCTCAATTCGTACCGTTTCGAAGATATTCAAGAATTTATTTTCGTTAATTAACACCCCTAGTATGCCTATAGTATAAAAGATCCTTAAAAATTAAACAATGTTGACGTGCGTGTCATTCGAATTCTGAATTGTCATTTGACATGAACTTTTGCTTAACTCCACGTTAACTCTTAAGGCCGGTTTTCATTCACCTTTGGTGATATATAAATAATTATTATGTACGAAAATTAAAACAATATTTCTTTTCTCAAACATGCAATGAAATATTGATGTTATGTTCCTTATAATAGGCTGCGAAGTATGACGTTTCAGGTGCGGCTAGGACAAGAGGCGGTTAATGCAATTTCATACAAATGTTGCAGGCCTTGGCCGGCAAAGTCCTCTTTTTTAATTTCCATTCCACATAAATTTGTGGCACAGGCATCATGACATTCTGCCACTATGCGTAATAAAAATAAAACTTTGATTTTTCTTGTTGTTTGTTTCATTGCATGTTTGAGAAAAGCACTATACATACCTCGGCGGGAAATATGGGGTTGCCCGCCTTAGACCTATACTCTATCTATTTGTCTTCGGCCGGCAACCCCTTTCGTCCCGGCATCTGTAGTAATGTAGTATTTTTTTTACTTTGACTTGATACTTGACAGATATGGAGATGGACGACGGCACTTCGACGTCGACGGGCGACCAGCAAGTGCCGGCGCCGCGGAGCGTGCTCAGCCTGCCCGCCGCCGACCTCCGGCCCGCCGCCGACCTCCGGCCCGCCGTCGGCGAGCCCGCCGCCGCACTCCACGTGCCTGACACTGCGCCCGCTCTGGGTGAGACCACAGAATAAGCAATAGTGCTACGGACAGCAGACCACCATTAACAATTCCACCATATCAGCCCCAGGACGTCCACTGCTGGACATAGGCCTCCCCCAATTTCATGGGGGGTAAATACCATAATCGCCACGCTTGGCATGCGGGTTGGCGATCGCAGTATCTCCACCGCACTCTAGGAATGCTGCTGCCCATTCCCCGGTGGTCTTTGTATGTATATGGTCTCTGAGCCTCCAAATACGATTAATAACGATTATTTAAAAGTCCTTAGAGATGTAAATGATCTCTAAGCGCTAAAATTTAAATAAATAAACTTAATATTGTTAGAGATGTATAAGGTCTCTAAGCGTCAATAACAATAAAACTAATCCAGAACAGGATTATGTCTCTCGTCAATCTACATACAATAAAATAAAACTAGTATTAAGGTATTTACTATGCCCTTGCAAGCATGAACAGACCGGACTCCACAAACAGCACCCGATCACGAGTATGACGCGTATCTCAGCCATCGCCTCCCTCGACCATATACTTGGTAAAACTAATAATAAATTCCGATGCCTATTTACCTACACTTTGGCGGCGACCTTGAATTGCAGCCGCCAAAGTGTCGTCGCCCTGTTTAGCCTAGTTGATAGTGACACTGCCCCGGAAGCTAGCGGTCCCGGGTTAGAATCCCGGTAAGGGCATTTGTTTCTGTGGTGAGCAGAAACATATAAATAAATAAATAATATTTTTTTCACTCTGGCTAAAATTATAATTTCCCTTTTTTCCCATTTCTAAGCGGATATTTCTACTTATAAAATATTATATCGTTAAATAAATAAATAAATAAATTTACAGTTAATATTGGGGGACAATCTTACACAAATCGACCTAGTCCCAAACTAAGCAAAGCTTGTACTATGGGTACTAGACGACGATATACATACTTATATTGATAAATACATACTTAAATACATAGAAAACATCCAAGACCCAAGAACAAATATCCGTGAAAAATGCACAAATAAATGCCCTGGCCGGGATTCGAACCCGGGACCTCTAGCTTCGGAGGCAGAGTCACTACCAACTAGGCTAAACAGGTCGTCAAAGTTAAACAACATAACTTTTTATACAAATATATAACTGTATAATTTTGTTGCAGATATGCCTATGCGGCCGCTTATTGTAAATCCTGAGAAGATCATACTCAAATATCATAGGAAAGTGATGCCCTTCAAACATACTACGGCTGGTAAATATTATTGTCATTGCTAATTAAGCCTATAATGCAACCTAAATGCAAATAGTACATTACTACAGAGGCCGGGACGAAAGGGGTTGCCGTCCGAAGACATATAGACGGCCGAGCAAAGCGAGCATGCATTCAATATGTGTATTGCCATCCACAACCGTCTGCCCGAGGAATTAAGGACGTTGGATGGTAATTTGTTCAGATCAAAGTTAAATAGCTGGCTGTTGGATAAATGTTTTTATAGTGTTAGATGTTTTCTGGAGCAATATAAAATTGTTTAGTTATAGACCTAGAACCTAGTATAGAATTAATTATGATTGTATTATTATTATTTTCAATTGACATTAAGCAATGTGTGCAATGTAAATAATTATTTGAATTGAATGTTAGATTTTAATGAATATTTGCACGCCTAGACCGGCTGAATACATGACACTATATTATGTAATACTGTGACATCCCTTTGTACTGTATTCTATGCAAATAAATATTTGATTTGATTTGATTTGATTTAGGTCTCAGGCGGGCAACCCCATATTTCCCGCCGAGGTAAGTATAGTGCTTTTCTCAAACATGCAATGAAATAAACAACAAAAATCAAAGTTTTATTTTTAATACGCATGCATAGTGACAGAATGTCATGATGCCTGTGCCACACAAATTTATGTGGAATGGAAATTAAAAAAGAGGACTTTGCCGGCCTAGGCCTGCAAGATTTGTATGAAATTCCATTAACGACCTCTTGTCCTAGCCGCACCTGAAACGTCATACTTCGCAGCCTATTATAAGGAACATAACATCAATATTTCATTGCATGTTTGAGAAAAGATTATTATACTCGTATGTATATTCATCATCAGCTATATATGTTTTGTGTCTTCTGCTATTTCCTTCGTTTTTTGATAAGACATGTAAGCAGGCATTAAAACACTCGTGTGATCTTATTATGAACTCGCCTGCGGCTCGTTTAATAAAACCACAAGGGTTTTAATTTAATGCCTGACACATAAGTACAGTTGCATATATTACAATAATTACAAGGAGGTAATTGTTTTGCGCTACTACTACTACTTAATTAGAGAGATAGAGTGAGAAACACCGTCATAAGACGGAGGTGTGGAGTGAATGAAAATATAGTGACGAAAATTGAGAAAGTTGTGCTAAGTTGTTGGTTTGGACATGTAGAGAGGATAGAAGAAGATTGATTGAAAATCGGCGCGTATGCATGAAGAATGTTATGAGAATTTCAAATTAAAGGGAAAATTGATAAATTTAATGCTCCGAGCAGGATTTGAACCTGCGACATCTGGCATACGTGGCCAATCGCTCTAGCCCCTGAACTATCGGAACAACCAAGCTCGTCCACGAAATCCTTCAATAGTTCCCTCTTACAACGCCTTAGGGAGGCGTACAGCGACATCTACCGTAGAAGACTTAGACTTCTATTAACGGCACCAACGTCTCAAATTACATTGAGAAATCGTCAGTAACGATGCGCCATCCCATACTAAATTAATTTGAAATTTTCGTTAGCAGCGTTACTGCTTTAGTACAAAATTAATGTTATGATAGTTCATGAAGCGAAAGGTAAATTCAGTCAGGATAGTAGCAAGTGGAAATCGTACCCCTCAGGGAAACAGGCGTGATTGTATGTATGTATTGTTTTGTGCAGGTAAACTGGACGCGGCGTGCATCGCGGACATGTCGGTGTGCCGCGCGCGGCTGGCGCGCGTGGGCTTCGGGCCCGCCTCCACCGCCGTCTTCCCCGCCACTTACGACGCGCTCGCGGACCTGCCCAGAGGTAACACCACATTTACCGACCTAGGGCGCAAAGCGAACCATCCCACCGGGAAGCCCGTCTAGCTCTACGTCGCTCGCACTCCTGGTATTCCCGCACTAATGTTATTTTACCACCGAAAACAGCTAATTATTTCAGACGCGTACAAAAACGGGGGAAAAACGCGAATGGAACTAAAAGTACCGGAGAGAAAACATTTTGGGGAATTCATCTATACACTCGCGTCCGAGGGAAGAAAATCCTCTGAAACCGTACCGTACGCGACCATTTAGGTTCTAAGGTGTGAGAATGGGCATTCATACTGCCGACGGCGAGCGGTGCGATGGTAGAAAGCGGCCGTGGGCATCATGTCGAACAGTTTTTCGGTGCACAACCCATTATATAAGCGATAGAACACGCACAAGGAGGCAAAGTTTCTCGTTAAACTCAACGGTTCAATATCGCTCGTGAGTTTGGGATCCTCCACGATTCGCACAGCATGTCTCTGAAGCGAGTCAAGCTGGTATCCAGGTGCTCCCGCCCAGAGGTGACAGCAATACTCCATATGGGGACGGACTTGTGACTTATAGTATAATAGAAATCTATGTCCCGAGGTGAAGTATCGCTTCGCTCTATTGAGCACACCTAAAGTCGAGTCCAGAATTAGGCGAACTAACTTGACAGCCGAAAATGATGCCAGACATAGGAAAAAAAAAATAGTGATAGGTTTAAGTCGACACAAATATGTCGATATAACCTTGTGTCTTCTATAAATCTGATTTTATTTATATTTTATCAAGTAATTGTCGTGTAAGTATTGTCGAAAGCCGAATGGCTTGCTTTGTTTGGCTAATGGTCCAAACTGTCAACAAAACAAAATGGCGGAGAGATATCTAACGATGTCCAAAATTATGTTCGATGTATTTTTAATTCCAATATTTTTTTATTATTATTATTTTGTTTAGTAAAATTATTAGTTTGATTCCAAACTCAATAATAATGACTAACTAGACTTTTTATAGATTGATATTAACAGCACTAGCCGAACCGTGGCAACATTAGTGTACAATGAACTGTCAAGTTAGTTCGCCTAATTCCGGACTCGACTTGAGCTTTTTAGATGCCAGCTTGGCTTTGCCTTCTAAATGGCTCCAAAACTAGACGTCGCCCCCAATACTCTCTGAGATGGAGAGGGTTGCGTCTTGGAACCGCGGGGCTACAGTGAATGGGGTTTTTATGTCATTCCCCTCCAAAGGGTTTTGTTTTAAAGAACTGCGGGTAATAAACATTGTTTTGACCTCTAGTATGCGTGTGTCAAACGGCTAAACTGTACGGTCACGGACCATTTAGAGCTCAGTTTATACTGAACACTTTATAGCTAACTATGATGTCCGGTATAAAGTGGGCTCTAAATGGCTAAACAATTAAAGTCCTTGAGTCTACATCGATTTGCGGTTTTTTTGCGTACACCTTCCACTAAAAATTTCGTTGTTTCCAGTGGCGCAATTATCTGAGCTCGGTCGGTACGTGGCGGGGCGCGCTGAGGACGACTGGAGCGAGTCCATCGTCGTCCGTCTGGGTATAGGCCAGCCTGACAACACCACCAACTTCATGGTAAGTGCTTATTAGACCGAGCGAAGCGTCTCCGTTTCACAAAACATACATTATGTTAAGATGATTCTTCAAACTTACAACTGTACTGTGGTTCATACCCGATGATACTATCACGACTGATAATAAAAATGCACTGACTTACGACAATTATAAATAATAAATAAATAAATATTGGGGGACAATCTTACACAAATCGACCTAGTCCCAAACTAAGCAAAGCTTGTACTATGGGTACTAGACGACGATGTACATAGATAGATAGACTTATATAGATAAATACATACTTAAATACATAGAAAACATCCAAGACCCAAGAACAAATAGCCATGATAAATGCACAAATAGATGCCCTGGCCGGGATTCGAACCCGAGACCTCTAGCTTCGGAGGCAGAGTCACTACTAACTAGGCTAAACAGGCCGTCATTTCCTTATGAAGCTTTATTTCCTTGATGCACTTACATAAGTTACATGGTTCGTATCCAATGACTTTATGCTCTTTGAATTATTATACAACGACAACTTAATACTTCGATTGAACCTCCACTCAATGCTAGCGCTCGTTAAGGAATGACCTCACTGCGTCCCGCCATCGGGTTTTTGATCTTGTACCCCCACCAAAAAAGGTAGGGAATCAATATGACGACCTGTTTAGCCTAGTTGGTAGTGACACTGCCTCCGAAGCTAGAGGTCCCGGCCAGGGCATTATTTGTGCATTTAGCACGGATACTTGTTCTTGGGTCTTGGATGTTTTCTATGCATTTAAGTATGTATTTATCTATATAAGTATGTATATCGTCGTCTAGTACCCATAGTACAAGCTTTGCTTAGTTTGGGACTAGGTCGATTTGTGTAAGATATAAAATATATATATATCAATACTTTCTATCTTGTCGCTTACCCTCAATTTGAACAAATTATACAAAAACTACCATATATTTTACGAAATCATCACATTGTATGTATCATCAGGGTGTGAGGAACAGTCAGGGAAGGTCAGGGAAGTTTTGGCGAGGTAAGGGAAAATACTGCTAGAAGAAGAAATTCCAATGTCTAAAAACATCTCAGTAAAAAAAATTAAAAAAAAATGCCGCCCTAGGAAGTGGCTACGTGTTTGCGGCGTTTGGCGTTGAAACTTTGGGGCCGTGGGGACCGAGCGCGCGTCGACTATTCATAGATCTCTCGAAGCGCCTAATAGAGGCTTCAGGTGACCAGAGGGCTGGCCTCTATTTCGCTCAGCGAATTAGTATTGCCGTGCAGCGATGTAATACAGCCAGCCTTCTGGGCACCCTTCCCATTGACAGCGATCTGGGCCAAATTTTTTATTTGTAATTTTAATTAGGTTATTTTATTTATTTGTTTATTATGCTCTTGTATAAAGATATATATTGGGCTTTTACATTATCTCAGTAATCATTTAAGGGTAGATTAGAAATTTGACATTTCAAAGCCGTGAGCACTATATTTCCAAAAGGGGCAGACAGAGCACGCGAAAATTAATTTCAGTGCCACTTTTATCGATTGTAGATTTATAGATGGAGAAAATGTGATATTACAGTGGCAGGTTGGTAGCCCATCGCCCACAACACACTTCAACCTGGTCCCCATAGTCGACTCTTATGACACCCAAGGGAAGAAAGGGAGTGGTGCCATTCCAACCTAGCACCACAAACACGGTGAAAAATATTTCAAAAAAATCTTAAATAGAATTTATCCGTATCAAAATTGGAACAGAATTGCATTTGTTTTGTTTCTTTCGATTTCAATAGTAGATAGAGCGCTCGTGGCCCAGCGGCACCCGCCTATCGCGTGCGGTATGCGAGGTTAAGCAATGTGGGCGCAGGTCAGTTCTTGGATGAGTGATCGCTTTGAGTGGTTACTAACTGAGCGCTCTCGTGCTTTGGAAGGCACGTTAAGCCGTTGATCCCGGCTGCTGTCTACGACAGCAGTCGTTAAGCCAAGTTAGAGGCCTTCGGGCGGCTTGAGAACTTCTAACAGTCAAGTTGCCCACTCACTTGACAAAGGGGGGTCGAAGTTGCACCACGTCCGTAGGGAGTACCCACCGTTACCCGACACGTGACCCCTGGGTGGTGCTAAAAGTGCAACAAAAACTGGCAACCGTACTTGTCTTCTTGAAGATCTCACGGTTCGTAAATAAATGCCATACGATTAAATAAAAATAGTAGACTTTTAACTCTATCCCCTATTACAGTAGTTAAAAATTTTAATGTCAAGCGGCTGGAAGTAAATATATGTGTACAATCTTACACAAATCGACCTACTCGCATTTTTATAACTCAAAGACTATCAGGTTTTCCTATAATCTATAGGTAAAGAATTATTATGTGTATATTTTTTCTAATGTTAGGCCCGGAGAAAAGTGGGTGTGGGAATGGGAAATTTTCGTATGTTTTATTAATTAAGCCTTATAAATGCGCAAATACAGGGGTCTGGATGCCGGATACAAATTCGTTGCCTTCGGCGTCGAGACCCTCGGTCCGTGGGGCCCTGGGGCAACAGAGCTCTTTAATCAACTGGCGAAGAGACTGATCGACGTCACCGGGGACAAGAGAGCTGGCAGCTTCCTCGCACAACGTCTTGGCATCGCCATACAGCGCGGAAATGCTGCCAGCATTCTTGGCACCATGCCGCAGGGACCTTTTTTAGATTTTTACTAGTTTTACTTTTAATAATTTGAGTTGTCTGTTTTATTAAATAATTACAAAACTATTTATCTCATAATTATTAAAAAAATATATTTGAAATGCTCACAACCAGCCCCTTTTTATTTGATATATTGCAAGTTTGGAAAACTTTATTTTGATTTTCTCATTTACCCCCATGAAAGTTCCCCCCATGTTTTAAAATCATTTATATACATTACACTTCCGTCTTTGGGTCACATACTTACATATGTCTACCAAATTTCAGCTCAAATAGTGCAGTCATTTTGGAGAAAATTGGCTGTGACGGACGGATGGACAGACAGACAAACACACGAATGATCCTATAAGGGTTCCGATTTATTTCCTTTTGAGGTACGGATCCCAAAAAAAATTATAGATTTGGTGCGATATTTAAATTTGTTTTTTCTATCACAGAACATCCTAACCAAACAAATGGAGACGCTCCTAGAATGGTCGACGTTTACTCCCGCCGGAGACAGCTGTCCCCGACTCTCCCTCCGAGAGTCCCCGCGGGACAGGAGGGAAGCGCTGCGGGCGCTCCGGGACATCGCGGGACAGGACAGGGACAGGACAGCCAAGGTATGTAGTGGAAAAACTTTAAGCTGGCTTCGTAGTCAGCGTGGGTAGGCCCAAGGTGGACTGATGACCTGGTAAGGGGAGCCTTAATTATTATTATTATTTTGTTTTTAGTATTTGTTGTTATAGCGGCAACAGAAATACCACCACCACCACCATATCAGCCAAAGAACGTCCACTGCTGGGCCTCCCCCATATTCCCGGGGGGTATATGTCATAATCGCCACGCTTGGCATGCGGGTTGGCGATCGCAGTATCTCCACCGCACTCCAGGGATGCTGCTGCCCATTCCCCGGTGGTCTTGGTCGTAGTTTTAGGACATACCCGGGTCCACAGAACACACAGTAACACGCAACAGAAATACACAATCTGTGAAAATTTCAACTGTCTAGCTATTACGGTTCTTGAGATACAGCCTGGTGACAGACGGACGGACAGCGAAGTCTTAGTAATAGGGTCCCGTTTTTACCCTTTTGGTACGGAACCCTAAAAACAGCCTGTGTATTGTGGGTGGTACTCAATTAAGTTTTATATCTATTCATCCTCAGACAGCTATAATGAAGTGTTTTGTTGTAGTTCGGCGTGTCTGGAGCGTACTGTTACGAAGTTTGGACGCTGTGCGAGGCGTTGTGGGGCGCTGATTTGGACAACGATGGTATGTTATAGTGTTTTTCACCTCAGCGGCTCGAAAATGGCGGTTTTGCCGCTTGGAACCAGTGAGCAAAATGCAATTTTACTGCGAACGTGAAAGAACTTACTTCTTTAATTTTTCTTATCGTAGGCCAGTCGCAGGTCATCTTTTCATACTGCGGGGTGTAATAAAAACTTGGAACATTTAAACTTCGTTCTCTCTGTCACTATTCCTTTGAGTTTATGTTCTCGCTGGTGAGGTGAAAAATTGTATGTATCACACGAGAGCAAAGATATTTTCATTTCGTGTCTTTGAGTCCCTTGCTACGCTCAAGATTCTAATTTTGGAATCTTTCATTTCAATTATAGAATCTTTCGCTTGCTTGGGACTCAACATCAACACTCGCAGCAAAAATCTACTTTGGTCTCTTGTCGAACAAATAACTATGGCGGTTTTGCTGCTTGAAACCAGTGAGCAAAATGCAATCTCTGTCACTATTCCTTTGCGTTATATGTTCTCGCTGCTGAGGTGAAAAGTTGTATGTAACACACGAGAGCAATGATATTCTTTGAGTCCCTCGCTACGCTTAAGATTCTAATTGAATCTTTCGCTTGCTCGGGGCTCAACACTCTCAGCAAAAATCTACTTTGCTCTCTTGTTGAACAAATGTTCCTTTTTTTTGTATTCATACTCAGATTTATTTATATTAGGTAGGTTAAGTACATGTATAAGTGCCATTGCGACCTACTTGCAGGATAAACCTCATTAATTTAATTTTCTCAAACATGCAATGAAATATTGATGTTATGTTCCTTATAATAGGCTGCGAAGTATGACGTTTCAGGTGCGGCTAGGACAAGAGGTCGTTAATGGAATTTCATACAAATCTTGCAGGCCTAGGCCGGCAAAGTCCTCTTTTTTTAATTTCCATTTCACATAAATTTGTGGCACAGGCATCATGACATTCTGCCACTATGCGTATTAAAAATAAAACTTTAATTTCTTTTGTTGTATATTGCATTGCATGTTTTAGAAAAGCACTATACATACTTCGGCGGGAAATATGGGGTTGCCCGCCTTAGACCTATCCGTCTTCGGCCGGCAACCCCTTTCGTCCCGGCCTCTGTAGTAATGTAATCAGTAATCAGTAATCTTTATTGCTTTTCATGGGTACAGTAGTTGGTAAAAAAATATATAAATGATCTGCCATGAAACCCTGTAGGGCACTGCAACATGCGTTTGATAAAATACGTACATAAATTAGCTTACGAGTAATTAAATAAATCATTTTACATAAATCATTTTTGAAGTTATAATAAATTACACTTTCTATTTAACTTCTAACATATTTTTTTTTTTTTTAACTATTTACGTACATTTTACATTAAATTATGTATATATTTCGTTCACATAATAACAGAGAGTTAATATCTATCAATAATTAGCAATAAGTAACAGTTTATGTTTAAATTTCCCATTTCTTTTATAATAATAATATACTTATTTTATTTATGTAACTATTTAATTAGCTTTCAAAGAACTCTTGCAATGAATAAAAACATTTATTTATTAAATATTCGGCAATTTTTTTATTAAATAATGACTCTTTATCTTCACTTTTTATATTCTTGGGGAGTTTATTATACACCTTGATACTCATGACATATGGACTAGAGCCATGTAGTTTCAAATTAGAGAACGGGGTGGGAATTTTGTCCCTAGGGCGTAGGTTGGATGTTGCGGGATCTTTTGGTGTCGGAAAGAAATGAGGATATTTTCTTAAAAATTTACATAGCTCGAGTACATATAAAGAAGTTAACGTCATTATCTTAAGTTTTCGGAAATGTGGTCTACAGCTATCTGTTTGTTTAATGTTGGCCAAAATTCTTATACATTTCTTTTGGAGGATAAATAAGTCGTGCACGTTTGGACTATTCCCCCACATTATGATACCATACCGAAGTATGGAGTGGGCTGACGCATAATAAGCGCAGAGGGCAGTTTTAAGGTCTGCGTGTTTTTTTACTTCCATCAGAGCATACGAAAATGAAGAAAGTTTGGAAGCCATTTTCTGGACGTGGAATTTCCATTTCATATTCGAGTCTATTTCTAGTCCAAGAATTTTATGTGACTCACTACATTCCAAATCTTGGTTATTGTACGCGTAGTTTATATTTAAATAACTTTTTTGATGTGGCTTATATTGCATGATTTTTGTTTTTTCCATATTCAATTCTAAATTATGTTGGCTCAACCAGTTCATGACTTTGGACAGAGTATTATTAAGAATTGAATTTAGATTGTCATTACATGGGTTATATGGGAGGACAATCGATATATCATCCGCAAATAGGACACAGGAATGCTCAAGTATTTTGGGAAGCTCATTTATATAAATAAGAAACAAGAGACAACCACACACACTTCCTTGTGGAATTGAGCCCGTCATGATTCTACCTTCTGATCTTATGTATTCTATTTTCTTTGTTTTAGAGTTATGATATTCTATTTGAACAAATTGCTCTCGATTAGTTAGATATGACTGGAACCAATTATGGGCGTTGCCTCTTACGCCTATATTATTAAGTTTATCTAGTAAGATTTTATAGGATACTTTTTCGTAGGCTTTACTCATGTCTAGTAATACTCCGATTGCATAGTTTTTTTGATTGATAATATTGTGAATTTCTTGGACGTAATTATACAAGGCTAATATCGTCGATCGGTTCTTTCGGAATCCATTTTGGTTTTCGTTAAAAATATTAAATTTTTCGCAAAATGAATATAGACGGTTTGCCATTATCGTCTCTAGGACTTTAGCGAATGTTGGTAATAGAGCAATAGGTCGGTACTGTGATGGGTTATTGGGGTCGCCTTTTTTAAAAATAGGTTTTATTATACTTATTTTAAGAAGGTCAGGAAAAATACCTTCATATAACGATTGATTAGCAATTAAAGTCAGGGGCGTCGTCAATTCTGTGGAGCATTGTTTAATTAGAACCGGTGGTAGCTCATCGTAACCGAAGCTTTTTTTATTTTTTAATTTTTGGAGTATTTTGTGTACTTCAACTTCACTAACGGGGCTTATATAAAACGAATTGGTTGGTGGGTCGTTGGTATAGTGTGAAAAGGAGGGTTGCTTTGCTTTCGAAGCTACTTGTGTGCCTACAGATACAAAGTAGTCATTAAAAATGTTTGACACAATATTTGGCTCTTCGGTTACTTGATTTGAAACAAGTAGTGATAGGTTTTTATATTGCTTTCGTGGTTTTTTGTTCGTATTTTCTTTTATTACGTGCCACATTGATTTAATTTTGTTGTCAGAGTTACAAATTTTTTTAATGTTTTGTATTTTCATCGAATTTTTTACAGCTAGTTTTAGAATTTTTTCATAACTTTTATAATGTGAGGTTAGGATATCATTATTCGTTTCAGATACTAATATTTTTAGGCTTCGTTTATGTTGGCAGGATTTTTTAATGCCGACCGTTAACCAGTGTTTTTTTGTTTTTGACCCTAATTTTAATGTTGTTTTTGGTATTGTTTTATTTAATATGTCAAGTATTTGATCCAAGAAGCTTTTGTAGTTATTGTTTATATTTTGTTGAGACGATATTGTCGTGGCCCAGTTGATTTTTTGTAGCTCTTTTTTGAACATTTTAATATTGTGTTTATTGTATATTCGTTTTTGACAAAACCATATATTCTGGCGGGTGTTTGGTAGAGGTAAATTAATTAAGATACCTTTGTGATCAGATAAGCCATACTCATTTACTGAGGTTTTCATGTCCTGCTCTTGAAAGTTTGTAAATACTAGGTCTAGGCAACTAGCGCTAGATTTGCTGATGCGGGTTGGTTCTTTTATATGTTGCGTAAAATTTTGGCTTTTCATTAAGTTTAATATATTTTGGGAAAGCTTAGTTTTATGTAGGATATTGATGTTCAGATCTCCGCCTATTATAATATTTTTACAGTTATCCGACGACGAAAGTTTATTCAGGAGTTTTTCTAGACAGTTGTAAAAGGTTTGGGATTCTCTATTCTTTTGTGGCCAGTATATTGTAATAAATAATGTGTTATATAATGTACTATTAAATGTATAGGTAGTTAATTGGGAGTCTGGTTTTATTTGGGTATAAATGATTGTTACTCCAATATGTCGGACAGGTGTCCCGGGCACCGACGAGCTGGCGGTGGTGAGCCGGCACCGCTCGCTGCTGCGCTGGCTGGCGGGCGCCGCCGCCGCCGCCACCGACCGCCAGCTCCAGCAGCCCGCCAGCCCCGACCCCCACGACGGTCAGTGCTCCACACGATATATACACTCCATCCTCCTAGCGTTATTCCCAGTACTGTTGCATCCTAGGATATATACACTCCATCCTCCTAGCGTTATTCCCAGTACTGTTGCATCCTAGGATATATACACTCCATCCTCCTAGCGTTATTCCCAGTACTGTTGCATCCTAGGATATATACACTCCATCCTCCTAGCGTTATTCCCAGTACTGTTGCATCCTAGGATATATACACTCCATCCTCCTAGCGTTATTCCCAGTACTGTTGCATCCTAGGATATATACACTCCATCCTCCTAGCGTTATTCCCAGTACTGTTGCATCCTAGGATATATACACTCCATCCTCCTAGCGTTATTCCCAGTACTGTTGCATCCTAGGATATATACACTCCATCCTCCTAGCGTTATTCCCAGTATTGTTGCATCCTAGGATATATACACTCCATCCTCCTAGCGTTATTCCCAGTACAGTTGCATCCTAGGATATATACACTCCATCCTCCTAGCGTTATTCCCAGTACTGTTGCATCCTAGGATATATACACTCCATCATCCTAGCGTTATTCCCAGTACTGTTGCATCCTAGGACATATACACTCCATCCTCCTAGCGTTATTCCCAGTACTGTTGCATCCTAGGATATATACACTCCATCCTCCTAGCGTTATTCCCAGTACTGTTGCATCCTAGGATATATACACTCCATCCTCCTAGCGTTATTCCCAGTACTGTTGCATCCTAGGATATATACACTACCGCTCATAATTATTTAGGCACCCATACCTTTTTCCATACATCTGTATACAACTCAGAGTACCAAAGTAGACGTCAAATAATAATACCGCTACCCAGCTAGATGGTCATATACTAAATTGAATAAGAGCGACAGAGAGGAATATATCATTTGTTGTGTTGTCATAATTCCGCTTTTCTTTATTTGCCTCAATGTCATCTAAACGTCATGTCAAATAGTTTGAGGCAAATAAACGATTACCCGGCCAAATTAAAGAGGCTGCTTATGGTAACCCGCCAGACGTTTAAGATACGTTCTAAATTTAGCTGCATAAGAGCTTTTCTGTCCCCCTTGGTGAAACTCGTATAGGATCTCTATAGAAATCCTTACTCTGACGTATACAAAAACACGGTACACGTATACAAGCCACAACAAAAGCCTTGTTTGACGTTTATTATAATTTAAAATGGATTTATTACGTTGTTTGTGTCACTATTTTTTTTAATAAATTAATAACGAATAGGGCACAGCGAAGTATGGCGCCGGCACGGCATGACATACCCTCATTTGGAATTTAATATTCACACGATGTACTGTTTCAGAGTCGGACATGCACAGCTCCCGCGTATGGACGCTGCTGCTGGGCGGAAGGTTGTTGGAAGCTTGCAAGCTGGCACGGGACCACGGCGATCTCCACATGGCCACACTCATCGCTCAAGCCGCTGGTAAGTTATTTTTTTAACTGACTTCAATAGAAGGACGGAGGTTCTCAGTTCGTCTGCATGTTTGCTTGTGGTTTTTTTTAGTACGTACCAGCTGGTGCCCGCGACTTCGTCCGCGCAGGATTAGTATTTGGACAATTCACTGAATATCTTTATTTATTTTATTTATTTATTCATAGCAACCATGGTATTATAAGATGTTCTTATATCTATACTTATAAATATAGAGTTGGTATGTAGAGCATGGACCCTGTTAGGGTATAGCAATTTAACTTAATCTTATCTAAATAATATTACATTTGAAATTAGATTATATAATGAAACAAATTACAAACAGTACAATAAAATTAAAGAATTAAAGTATTATTAGTAATTATCTATTATAGCATGTCAGATTTATAATTAGAATAATAATAGGAATAATAGAATAAATAATTGATTAAACATCGAATTGGCTATCTTTAAAAAAGTCGTCAATAGAGTAATAACATTTTCGAATTAATATCTTTTTTATTGTTCTTATTAATCTGGTGTAATTTCCTTCTTGTAATATGTTAGTCGGTATTTTGTTGTATATTCCCACGCATCTGCTATATGGGCCGTTTTTGAAAATAGTTAAGTTAGATTTTGGTAATGCTAGTAAGTTTTTTGATCTCGTGTTGTAATTGTTACATAGGTCTCTTTTTTGCGCGAAAAGGTGGATATTTTTGCGGACAAATATTATAGACTCTAAAATATATAGGGATGGAAGTGTGAGGAGATTATGTTTGATGAAGTGTGGCCTGCAGCTATTTCTGCCCTTTATATTGACCAATATGCGGATACATTTTTTTTGCAAGACAAACAAATCATGTGTATCTGTGCTGGCGCCCCATAATATTAGTCCATATCTAAGCCATGAATAAGCATAGGCATAATATGCTGACAGAGCTGCTTCAAAATTTGTGTTTGCTTTCAGGATGCTAAGTGCATATATGAATTGTTATAAATTGTTGCCTATGTGTTATTCTGATGTATAAGCTATATTATTGTAAAGTTTCATTAAAATCCATTCAGTAGTTTTTACGTGAAAGAGTAACAAACATCCATCCGATTTGCTTCTTCTTTCTTAATGCGAATTTAATATTTCCTGATACATACAATCTGGGTCTCTTCAAGACAAGAGTGAATAGGCTATTACTGAATCAGTGAGCAACATCTTAGGCCTTGTCATCGCTTTCCATCAGGTGAGACTAAGGCCAATCGCTGGTCAGTCTATCATAAAAAAAAACAACCATACTTACAAACTTTCGCATTTATAATATTAGTAGGATGTTCCGTCTTGAGAGTAAACACTTGAATCCCTTGCTATTGTAGAATCTTGAGCGTAGTTCAGTACGATTACTTTGAGTTTGACACTGACATATGCTCTTATCCCATTGGATAGTGTACTTTAACACTTATGTAATAGAGTTTCTATTACAAACATACAAAATGTTAAGACAGTGTCTATGTAAATGAAACTCTATCCACATTAATGTTAAAGTAGAATATCTAATGGAATAAGAACTATGTCAGTATCAAACTTAACAGTACATTACTACAGAGGCCGGGACGAAAGGGGTTGCCGGCCGAAGACATATAGAGGATAGGTCTGAGGCGGGTAACCCCATATTTCCCGCCGAGGTATGTATAGTGCTTTTCTCAAACATGCAATGAAATAAACAACAAAAAAATCAACGTTTTATTTTTTAATACGCATAGTGGCACAATGTCATGATGCCTGTGCCACAAATTTATGTGGAATGGAAATTAAAAAAGAGGACTTCGCCGGCTTAGGCCTGCAAGATTTGTATGAAATTCCATTAACGACCTCTTGTCCTAGCCGCACTGGAAACGTCATACTTCGCAGCCTATTATAAGGAACATAACATCAATATTTCATTGCATGTTTGAAAAAAGTAGTTTACCTGTATGTGTGTGTATTTTGCTCCCTTGAGACGCAATCTACCATTTCTCCGCCTTCCGCAGGTCTTGATATCTTATCCAATCTTGATATTTTCCCAGGTGACGGCCTGTTCCGCAGCCTCATAGCCCGCCAGCTGTCCCAGTGGGAGCAGTGTGGAGCCACGGCCGCAGTGTCCCCGCACCGACTCTACTCGCTGCACCTTCTGGCTGGCCTGAGCCGCCCCGAGCTCATGCAGGCCGAGTGGCTGCAGTGCCTCCACGCGACCGCCAGGTGCGCGCTCAGCCCCGGCTTAGAGCGGTATTCCACTCATCCAATATCTGTCCAATATACATTTGATCAAAGAAATTGGATGATTTCATCAAACTTGGATGGGGCCCCGACATTTGATCAAAGATTCTGATGACAGTTAAATCAATATGATAGCATGAAAAAATAAAACTTGGGCAAAGATATTGGATGAGTGGAATGGGCCTCTGTCAAGGAACTTTGATCAAAGATTGGACAAAGATATTGGATGAGTAGAATACCACCCCGTATTAAACTCATCCAATATCTTTGATCAAAGAAATTGATGATTTCATCAAACTTGGATGAAACCCCGACATTTGATCAAAGATTCCGATGACAGTATCAATATGGCTACGCATGAAATAAAATAAAACTTGGACAAAGATATTGGATGAGTGGAATGGGCTTCTGTCAAAGAACTTTGATCAAAGAGCAAAGTCTTTATTAAGCTTTGCTTTTATGATTTTTTTCTTGTTTTTTTCCCACACCACAATATATTTTTTTATCGGGACCCACAGAAAACCAGTGCCGGGACACCTTTTGTGACGCAACACTTACTGAGCAGACACGATTTTCGCAACTGTTTTAAATATTATCAAATAATTTAATTGTATATTTTTACCATGTTGTCGATATACTTTTCTATTGTAAAGTGCCCCTCTCCCCACAGATACATCTGCCCTCGAGTGCCCTCGCTGGAGCACGTGATCAGAACTTACGAGGGCTACTTCGTGCGAGAGTCCGAAGGGCCTGCGGACCTCACCGTGGTGTTGGATGAACAGCTGGAGATGAAGTGTCCGCTGCCTCCGTATATGGGAGAATACGATGTTACTGTACAAGATGTGAGTATCTCTCCGCTTATGAGGAGCTCACCGCATTATGTACTAACCACATTCTCACTTCAACACGTTCTCAATTCTCAACACATGCTTAGCTCACCAAATTCTCGTCTCACCATAGTCTCAACTCGACAAATTCTCATCTCACCACATGAGTAGTAGTAGAGTAATGATAAACAAGTCACGATTGACGCCTATCCTCGTAAGTCCTTTGTTTTTTCAACTACCCAGTGTACTACACCAAGTACAAACCAAGAGTAGTGCTTCAGACCCAGACGTGACTTTGTCGATTTCGTATAAATTCTTGCCATTAATTATGTTCAGTACGTCTATGGTTTTTAGCGCATCCTTAATTTGTACTTGGTGCAGTACATTAGGCAGTTATTTATGCTATGCCGTTAAAATGTCAGGTCTGAATTAATATTGTGAATTTGTACTTGTACAAGTACGCAGGGGCTTGCGAGGCTATGGACGCTTGCATCTTGATTTGTGTCCGGCTTGAAGGATCGTATGGCTAAGTCAAGTCGTGGGGTTAAGCTTGTATGGTAAATATTCGTGAATTTGGATCGGCAGTTTGTATCCGTCTTGAAGGAAAGGACCGTTGAGTGTGTATGGATCGTCACAGTGAGTCCTCGAGTCAAAAAGGAACCGGCGACGCGCTTGTTTCTTTTTTTTATGACATAGGAGGCAAACGAGACTCAATGTCGAGCAAAATCGAGCGAAAAAATCACGTTTTTTGTATGGGAGCCCCCTTAAACATTCATTTTATTCTATTTTTAGTATTTGTTGTTACAGCGGCAACAGAAATACATCATCTGTGAAAATTTCAGCTGTCTATCACGGTTCATGAGATACAGCCTGGTGACAGACGGACAGACAGACAAACAGACGGACAGCGGAGTCTTAGTAGTAATAGGGTCCCGTTTTGCCCTTTGGGTACGGAACCCTACAAACTGTACAGTTTTACAATACCATAATAACATTTGTATTTGTTCCAGAACGGCAAGCAACGCCGCGTGCTTGACCTGCGCTACGAGCTGCTTCGGGCACGAGCCTTCAACTACCGCCCTAAACTGCACCCCGCCTCCTACACGCCCGACCCCACAGACTACAGCTTGAGGTCAGTATTGGGGGTTATACGCGCTGCTTTTGACAGCTTGTAGGGAAAGAGCACCACTTGTTAAGGTTCCGTAGCCTAATAATTTCGTCATATTTTTTGTCCGTATCGTATGTCACAACTTACAGGCATTTTACTCAAAAACTAGGGTGTAACATTGCAAATTTTCGGAAAAATAATAAATGTAGACTCAACTATTTACTTTTTTTAAATTTCAGGTTTAACGAGGGTTAACCCTTTAAGATTCTTCAAAACCACCACCACCACCACCACCATATCAGCCAAAAGACGTCCACTGCTGGACATGGGCCTCCCCCAAATTCACGGAGGGTATATGCGATAATCGCCACGCTTGGCATGCGGGTTGGCGATCGCAGTATCTCCACCGCACTCCAGGGATGCTGCTGCCCATCCCCCGGTGGTCTTGGTCGTAGTTTTAGGACATACCCGGGTCCGGGTTCTTCGAAACACTTTTAATAAATTACACAAAAAATTACGTGGACCCAAGATTTTTTTTTGGGGGCCTTAGTAGATAGCAAATGACCCCACCTATCCGCCATTCCAATTTGGCAAGCGATGGACCGAACACCAATATTATTAACCGCTTTCTAAACCCTTTATTTGACAAAAAAAATGCTAATGCCCCATATTCAAGCCTCGGTGGCACTTAATAGTAATAATAGTCCAAACAATTTCAGTCAGGAAAAAAAAACAAAAAGGTATTCGAAAAGTTTGTATATAATAATATTGATATAATATTGGGGGAAAATCTTACCCAAATCGACCTAGTCCCAAACTAAGCAAAGCTTGTACTATGGGTACTAGACGACGATATACATACTTATATAGATAAATACATAGAAAACATCCAAGACCCAAGAACAAATATCCGTGAAAAATGCACAAATAAATGCCCTGGCCGGGATTCGAACCCGGGACCTCTAGCCACAGAATAAGGAATGTACAGAAATTTCACTTCCTAACAAAAACGGCGTTTAGGCATCAGAAACGTGCCTACTCTCTGCATCTCTGTCTATCCCATAACTTGTATTCATTCACGCGCGGCACGTGTAGCCCTAGGGTTGTCACGCCAAAAATACTTCAATGAGGCAAAACATGTTCTACCTCACCAGATGTCGCTTAAGTACAGTGAACCGAAATTAATGAAGTACATGTTATTTCACATGAATAGAGCGTTCTTGGCCCAGTGATAGTTTTTAGTTTTCATTGTATACCTATACTACTACCATTGTTTTTCCACATATTCTCTTGCTTGTGGAGAAGATATGAAGGTAAGCTGAAGAGTTTGTTTGTTTGTTTGAACGAGCTAATCTTAGGAACTACTGGTTAGAATTGTAAATTATTTTTCTGTTGGATAGTCCATTTATTGAGGAAGGCTTTAGGCTATATAACATCACCCTGCGACCAATAGGAGCGAGAACGCGGACGAAGTCGCGGGCAACAGCTAGTCTTTTAATAAATCTCATATTTTTTTAACGAACCATCTAACGTTACCAAACACGGTGGGTATTGCAAGAAAAAAAAATGCATCCCCATTTTACGTGTAGGGGAAGTACCTTTATTGGGGGACAATCATCAAAATACATAATATCGTGTTACATATGGAAGAGCTCATTGTGTGCATCTCAAATATATTTTTTTGTCATTTTAATATAATTATTTAAGAAAAGAGCCAAAATACTACCATTCCCCCTTCATCTCTCAAAAAAAAAATACATTTCAAATCATCAACCAACAGGTTTTGTCGGACATACAAATCAACACAGCACATACAACAGGACAGGTCATCTTCTTAAGTTTATCAGGTATAGGTACCTACACTTTGTCCGTGTTTCAAATGCTATGGCCACAACACAATAATGGACAACTATCTAAATAGGACAACTATTATGTAGCTAATCAAGTAAAATAAATTGAATAACGCGTGTTTCATTTTGAATAATACAGTTAGGTACTTAATAAGCAAATCGGCGGAAATGTACCTAACAAAGTAACCAGGTGGTTCGTATCGTATTCATTTGTATTGTAGTTGTACATTGTAACTTACAACTTGATAATTTTAAACACCAAGGTTATACTAAATAAGTACTTATTATTACATATATACCAAACTAAAAGAAAAACTTACCGTTCACAATTTGTAGGTAATTGAAAAAAACACACATCAACGTTCCTTCGGGTATTTAAACAACCATATACAGAACATGTGGTGCTGGTTATAGGTTTCATCGTGTTTTTTTTTAAATCACACAAAAAAATACGTTAGTGCGGTTCGTCGCGATCAAGTCGGCGGCGCGCGGCAGCGGATCACAACGGGTACGTACACGCGCGGACGGTGACGGCCCGCGACTGACAGCTAGTTTCGGGGATTTCGAGCGTTAGGTTATTAACGCGGCGCGCTCCACCCATTGCAAGCCCCTTGCTCTAGCTTCGGAGGCAGAGTCACTACCAACTAGGCTAAACAGGTCGTCAATACATTATATCCTCATATACATTGCCAAATAAAGGGTTAACAGCATCAGACCATCTCGTAGGTGGCTCTATCTTGAGCACGCCCGGTGTCCATTTGTCCTTAATCTATACTAATACTATAAAGCTGAAGAGTTTGTTTGTTTGAACGCGCTAATCTCAGGAACTACTGGTTCGAATTGAAAAATTATTTTTGTGCTGGATAGTCCATTTATCGAGGAAGGCTTTAGCTTTAGGCTATATAACATACCGGAAGGCGTAGCGTGGGCAGGCCCCCCACACGGTGGACTGATGACCTGGTAAGGGTCGCGGGTGTTCGCTGGATGCGGGTGGCGCAGGACCGGTCATTGTGGAAGTCTTTGGGGGAGGCCTATGTCCAGCAGTGGACGTCCTTCGGCTGATATGATGATGATAATGTAATAAGTGGGTAATTTTGTCTCCAGTTTCCTGTTGGGCGTGTGGTTCGGCTGCCCTTCGGTGGAGAGCATCACCGGGATGGCGGAGCAGCTGGAAGCGGCCGGCGCCTGGCACCTCGCGGTCCAGGCGCTCGTTCACCACCCCAACGACGCGGCGTGAGTATATACAAAAAAATACATTAAATAATCAATTTAAAAAAAATTGGTTGTTTGTAAAGTAGGTTTACGATCGAGATGTTTACGTGATAACGTCTTACTTCACTTGCACTTCACTTATACCTGCGATCGCGCTCGTGAGGTTTTGGTGTGACACAAGTTTCTGAACATGTCACCCGACTAAAACGATTTTAAAGACGTTATCACGTCAAAACGAATTGTGCAATGAATAAAATTTGTTTACTTTTTTTTACTTTATATTAAATAGTTTATTTTCAAAAAGTACAACATACAAAAGTTCAAATTATAAGATAAAAGATGCTGGATGCTCCTGGCTGGATGCTGGCCAAGAGCAATCCCATTTTTAATAAAAAAAAAAACGGCCAAGAGCGTGTCGGGCCACGCTCAGTGTAGGGTTCCGTAGTTTTCCGTCCGTCACATTAAGTTGACATATTAAGTACAGAAACACAAAACCTTTGAAAGCACGTCATTTCATTGTGATTTTGTAGAAATGACAGGTACAATAAACACCTGTTTATACGGTTAAATTACAAACTTAGTTCAGAAATTATTGTTGTAATTTTTTCAAAAACTATTCAACCTATCAAGTTCAAAATAATTTTCCACCAAAGTTTTTATAAAGTTCTACTTTTGAGATTTTTTTCATATTTATTTTTGTAATTTTTTCAAAAACTATTCAACCTATCAAGTTCAAAATAATTTTCCACCAAAGTTTTTATAAAGTTCTACTTTTGAGATTTTTTTCATATTTTTAAAACTTATGGTTCAAAAGTTAGTGGGGGGGGGCACATTTTTTTTTACTTCTGGAGCGATTATTTTCGAAAATATTAACATTATCAAAAAAAAATTGGTTGTTTGTAAAGTAGGTTTACGATCGAGATGTTTACGTGATAACGTCTTACTTCACTTGCACTTCACTTATACCTGCGATCGCGCTCGTGAGGTTTTGGTGTGACACAAGTTTCTGAACATGTCACCCGACTAAAACGATTTTAAAGACGTTATCACGTCAAAATGATTTTAGTAAACCCCTATTTATTTTTAAATACCTATCTAACAATATATCACACGTTAGGGTTAAAATGAAAAAAAAAAATCACTCCCCACTTTACGTATAGGGGAGGTACCCTAATAAAATATTATTTTCCACTTTTTATTTTACCACTTTGTCGGCGTAATTGATATACATATTAGTACCAAATTTCAGCTTTCTAGTGCTAACGGTCACTAAGATTATCCGCGGACGGACGGACAGACATGGCGAAACTATAAGGGTTCCTAGTTGACTACGGAACCCTAAAAAAGCCTATTCAAACAACCCAGTCCAAGTCATACCCGGTGCATAGGTGCCCATCATGCTAGCGGCATAGTCCCGCTGAACGGCGACCGCAAGCCTTTGCACCAGGAATGTCCCAGAACGGGGGTCCAAACCCCTCTCTTCTAAAACGACGCCTCACACCCGCAAAATAGTTATTTGTTCAACAAGAGAGCAAAGTAGATTTTTGCTGCGAGTGTTGATGTTGAGTCCCGAGCAAGCGAAAGATTCTATAATTGAATCACGAGCGTAGCGAGTTATTCAAAATTAGAATCTTGAGCGTAGCGAGGGACTCAAAGACACGAGATGCAAATATCTTTGCTCTCGTGTGATACATAAAGTTTTTCACCTCAGCGGCGAGAACATATTACGCAAAGGAATAGTGATAGAGAATGAAGTTACTTAAACTAACCTATGATATGAAAAATTAAAGTTAGTTATTTTCACGCTCGCAGCAAAATTGCATTTTGCTCACTGGTTTCAAGCTGGAAAAGTCGTTTTCACGCTCGCAGCAAAATTGCATTTTGCTCACTGGTTTCAAGCTGGAAAAGTCGTTTTCACGCTCGCAGCAAAATTGCATTTTGCTCACTGGTTTCAAGCTGGAAAAGTCGTTTTCACGCTCGCAGCAAAATTGCATTTACTCACTGGTTTCAAGCAGTAAAGCCGTCATTTTCGAGCCGCCGAGGTGAAAAAGGTTTTCGCCTTAGAGCACCAACAACCCGTCGTTAAAATTGGTTTATCAATTGCGATGTTAATTATAGGTTTTAATTTATTGCTTAGTTCCTTTTAAATATAATGTTTCATGTAATTTTTTTGGTACGATTTAAATAACTTAGAAAAACTATTTAAAAAAATACCATCACAGATTGGACTAGACATATAGGGTTCAAACATCGTTATTCCGACACCCTGAAGTGCTACCGCGAACCGAAAACGAAATATTTGCCTCTCTGTCGCACATGCATATTCGAATGACAGATAGGGAAATACTTTATTGTCTGTTCGCGGTAGGCCCTTTATATACTGTGTCATTTGCTTTAGTAACCGTCTACACGTAAACCGATATGTCAAAAACCAATAGGGATGTTGACTGATAGTCAAATCAGCAACTTTTAATGAAACGTCAAAAACGCTCTGTTAGTATGAAGTTTGTGAGGAAATAGGAACAAGTGACGTCACGCCTTTAGTATGATCAAATAGCGTCCCTTTATTGTTCTTTATGTATTTAAAAATCTTTAAAATAGCAATAATAAGTAGAAGTGTGAGATATTCTGAATATTTTCGTGAGATTTATTTCGCGGTAGGCCCTTTATATACTGTGTCATTTGCTTTAGTAACCGTCTACACGTAAACCGATATGTCAAAAACCAATAGGGATGTTGACTGATAGTCAAATCAGCAACTTTTAATGAAACGTCAAAAACGCTCTGTTAGTATGAAGTTTGTGAGGAAATAGGAACAAGTGACGTCACGCCTTTAGTATGATCAAATAGCGTCCCTTTATTGTTCTTTATGTATTTAAAAATCTTTAAAATAGCAATAATAAGTAGAAGTGTGAGATATTCTGAATATTTTCGTGAGATTTATTTATTGGTAATGTAAGAGTAATTTATTTTTATTGGTGTCAACATCCCAATTATACTTTATTTTATTTAACCGTACTGTTGTACTTAAAATAATTATATTATTTAATCGGGTCTATTAACATTTCCTTGTTGTTATTCTCTCCCGTCAGCGAGAAGACAACACTGACCGAGTTTCTAAGAAATATTTTTTAAGAAAAAAAAACCGACTTCAATGGGGGAGTCCGGTGAAAGATTATTAATCTTAGATGGTGCACTCTTAGATTCCATACAATAAAATACAAAAATGGCTATAAGTATGTTTATAATGGTAGAAGACTAAGTACCCTCAATTCCTCATGAAATCATGGAAAAACCTTGCTTGCTTGACAAACAAAACGAAGAGAACAAATCGCCAATCGTGAACTACGCGTCGTTGAAGAGTTCCGTTCTGACCATCATCAGCAGTTCCACTTCATCAAATGTCACTTTTATGAATGAAAATGCTTGATTAGTTCATGAAAATACTAAAATCACTATTTGTGTGCCTTTCACATTTGAGGAGTTTCCTCGATTCCTAATGGATCCCATCATCAGAACTCGAGCATTACAAAAATCAATCGTGAAAATAGAACTTGCTTAACAAACACCGCTAGAAGGACAAATCACCAAACGTGAACTTTTCGTCGTTGAAGAGTTCTGTTCTGATCATCATCAGCAGTTCCACTTCATCAAATGTCACATTTTTGTATGATAATGCTCGATTTGTTGATAAAAACACAAAAATCGCTATATTTTTGCCTTTAAGATTTGAGGAGTTCCCTCAACTCCTCATGGATCCCATCATCAGAACTCGAGCATGACAAAAATTAATCGTGAAAATAGAACTTGCTTAACAAACACAGCTAGGAGGACAAATCGCCAAACGTGAACTTTTCGTGGTTGAAGAGTTCTGTTCTGATCATCATCAGCAGTTCCACTTCATCCAATGTCACATTTTTGGATGCAAATGCTTGACTTGTTGATAAAAATACAAAAATCACTATATGTTTGCCTTAAAGATTTGAGGAGTTCCCTCAATTCCTCATGGATCCCATCATCAGAACTGCTTTTTGACAAAAACGGGACCAACTTGGATATATATACATACAATCAAAAAAAAAAATTTTCAAATCGGTTAAGAAATGACGGAGTTATGGAGTAACAAACATTAAAAAAAAAAAAACATACAACCGAATAGATAACCTCCTATTTTGAAATTTCGAAGTCGGTTAAAAATGTTATAACATGGACTTCTATCATGCTTCAGAGATGAATGAATTATTCCTGTTGACATTTGTATTATTATTTATTACAGTTCTATGTTTGTTTTTCTTTGTTTATTGACATTGTATCATTTAATTATATACAAGAATACTTAACCAAAATAATATAAAGAAAATTAAAACTAACTTAAATCTAAAACGGGCCCTTGAGGCATTGTACCGAGGATGCTGGCGGCATTTCCTCGCTGTATCGCAATGCTGATACGTTGAGCGAGGAAGCCGCCAGCTCTTCGGTCACCAGTTACGTCAACCAGACGCTTCGCAATTTCTGCAAATAACTTATGCGCGCTGGGACCCCATGGACCTAGAGTTTCGACGCCAAAATTATTATATTTTAATATTGAATGAATGAATAGTAACGCTCCTCAACAATGTTTGCACGCCTGCATGCAGGCTGAATGCACTGGACGTGTATGTATTATTACCAAACATTTAACACAAAGGCCGTAGCAGGATAAGGGAAGAAAAAATGCCCTTTTGTGATTAAGAGCAGATTTTTTTTTTCTACAGTTACTTACATTTGGTAGTACTATTGTGCTAAGTTTTGTTGAAAAATTCCCAGTGGTTCAGCCGGGAAAAAATAAAATCCGAATTCATGAAATATGACTTTTCTCTAAAACAATTAAACTTTATCATACTATCTTTTTTTCATTTTGGTTAGTTAAATAGTATATATGTCCTGTAAGAAAATTGAGTATCTATGTTTAACATTTCTGTAAAAAAAAACGGCAATGAAAATTTCAAATTTTTTTTTTTTACTTTTCTGAAGGAGTGACCACTTTAAATGTCATGTCTAAAAAAGCTTTATTTAACGTTCTATCAGTCATATTAGTTTGATATTTAAAAACGAAAAGCAACAGAGTCAAATTTAAAAAAATATTTTGGTTATGTTCTGTTACTTTTTTTCTTACTCCATTCTAACACCGCCAAAAAACTTAAGCATAAATCCTTTTTGTGAAAAGTAAAAAAATAAATCAATTTTTCACATTTACATTAATATTAGCCTGAAAATATATTTATGTCAGTTGTCGCCATTCTAACTTGTAAACCAAAAACTGTATTCTTCTAATCATCATCACCATTTCTAAATATAGGTAAACCTTAATCATAATAATGCCATTTATTCCCACAAAAAAATTTAATTTAATAAGTAAGATAATTTTAATATTATCGTCAATAAAGTGACATATGTGTTGCATGTAAAATTAGTTTTTGGGGACCCATAATTGGGCTATGGCCCTAAAATATTTAGTAAACCTTACTAAATATTTTATCAGATATACTAATCTGTAGGCTTAAACGGACTGTAACTTTGTCATAATTAAAAGAATACCCAATTGAGTTGCATTTTATTAAACTCTCTTCAAATAATATCTCACTCTGCTACAGCACTTAAGAATAAATTATCTTTAAAACGGAATAAAAAAAAAAACACTTTATTGACTATAATATTAAAATTATCTTACTTATTAAATTCAAATACTTAAGAAATTGAAGGAATTGTTAATTTTGTTTAGTTTTAGTTACTTATTGTTTTTGTGGGAATAAATGGCATTATTATTATTAAGGTTTACCTATATATAGAAATGGTGATGATGATTAGAAGAAGACAGTTTTTGGTTTACAAGTTGGAATGGCGACAACTGACATAAATATATTTTCAGGCTAATATTAATGTAAATGTGAAAAATTGAATTATTTTTTCTTTTTACAAAGAGGATTTATGAATAAGTTCCTTGGCGGTGTTGAGATAAAAGTAACAAAACACAACCAAAATATTTTTTTAAAATTTGACACTGTTGCTTTTCGTTTTTAAATATCAAACTAAAATGACTGATAGAACGTTAAATAAGGCTTTTTTAGACATGACATTTAGAGTGGTCACTCCTTTAGAAAAGTAAAATATTTTTTTTGAAATTTTCACTTACATTTTTTTTACAGATAATGTTAAAGATAGATAGTCAATTTTCTTACAGGACATATATACTATTTAACTAACCAAAATGAAAAAAAGATAGTATGATAAAGTTTGATAGTTTTAGAGAAAAGTCAAATTTCATGAATTTGGATTTTATTTTTTCCCGCTTGAACCACTGGGAATTTATCAACAAAACTTGGCACAATAGTACTACTAAATGTAAGTAACTGTAGAAAAAAAAATCAGCTCTTAATCATAAAAGGGCATTTTTTCTTCCCTTATCCTGCTATGGCCTTTTTGAATCTTTGAAATTGAAACACGTCAGAATGGATTTATAATCATCACTCAAAAAAATATCACAAAAATTTAGGTTTCGTAGATTCGCAAAAATAGGTTTTCTACTGTAGCATTGTAATTTTGTAGTACCAGAGTTTCTTACGCTGGTTTTTCTCGTGGCAGAGATTTATTTTTCCGAACCGGTGGTAGCTTATTGACCTCAGAACATAAAAAAAGGGAGAAGTGCCCTACTGCTTCCTTTCAACGAAAACCAATGTCCCCAGTTTTCTCCCACCAAGTCCACACACACACATTGAACCGTGTAATAACAAAACCTCGGGCGGTGCCGCCGAGTTTACGACATCATGCAAACAAGCGCTGCGATTGGCTTTACGCACCCCTCAAAAAAGGCAATGAACTCTAGAGGGAGACAAACGTTAAATGATGTTTTATCGACATCGATCTTTAAATTATTATGTTAAGATATTGATGACTATTGAACTGGCCAGTTTAGATGGTGTTCATATAATCACCAAAGTTGCATAACATAGTAAAGCATTATAGCGGTACGTACACGAAAAAACATTAATACGAACTGAGAACAGTGAGAACCTTCTTTCTTCTATCAAAGTTGGGTAATAAGATCAATTTGGAAGTTGGTCTGCAGTCTTTTGGAACATAGTTATGTTTATTAAATACTGGTTTGTGAATTTACCGTTGATATTAAATGACTAGTTCGACATTCTGTTTCTATTTTATCGATGACGCATAAACTGCAATTTTAACCGGCACGACTCTAGTCGGGCGTAGTCTAAAAGTGGGCCGGCGACTGCGCACCACTAAATAATTCACGCAGCGACCAAAGTTACAGCGGCATGATACATTGCGCCGTGGCTTAGCGCGGTACGGGGTGATTATTGTACAAAACGTTCAATGTATAGCTCTCAGAAAATATAACGCTTTATCATGTGTTATCACTTAAACTTCTTTTTGATCATGTCGCGGCGACATGCGCCACGCCCCCGTTTCACATCTATTTCTTTCTATGATCTGAGTTATTGACATTCATTGGTTGTATATGTTATGCCTAAATTGAAGATAATAGTACAGTACACAACTACGGTGGGAAAGCAAAGAAAGGCTGAGATCGCTGATTTTGCGGCCCGAGCTGTAGGCGAGGGACGTATATATATGCGATCGAGGGCTTTATTCATTACCTTCCGTGTTGTGTACATCACTTTATTATTACACTTGGCCAGAAAGCGGCTTTGGCATAAAGGTGTGGCATAAAGAACTTCTTTAAACCCTACAACATCACGGTTTTAAAGAGTGACTAAGGAGACGTAATCATGGAAACTAGCAACAAGCGAAAGTTGATTGACCCAATTATGTTGTTCCCTGAGAGTCGGTAACGCTCGGGTTTACATTGTGGTCATTGGATACATTAGTGGTGTCGTGGTTGCAGGCGCGGGCAGCTGGTGCGCGGCGTGGTGGCGCGCCACGCGCCGGCGCGCGCCGACTCGCCGGAGCTGCGCGCGCGCCTCGGCCTGCTCGACAAGCTGCAGGTGCCGCGCCAGTGGCTGCTGCTCGCGCAAGCGCATAGAGCCAAGTACGAGGTCAGTGTGTCCACTTGCAACGTATACGTTCCCAGTATAAGGTTTCGCTCTAACAAAATGAGCGAGTATAATGAATATTTAATTATTTTAAAATGTGACAACAACACATTTAATCTGTGTCCAATACATTTTTTACACGTGTATAGTCTAAACTTTATGAAATTACGATTTTAAAAAGTTTTAACTTTTACCATCGTATTTTGTCCCCAGCACCTGCCAGCTGTGGAGGCCGAACATCTTGTGGGGGCTGAGCAGTGGAACGCAGCCCACAAAGTGTTGTTAGAAGAATTGCTGCCAGAAGCTGTATTAGCTGGTAACCATTTTATATTTTAAGATATTTAAGAGATCATATTTGAAACTAGAAACTGATCACACAAAATACACCATTACATTGCAAAATATCATTTACAGATGGAATTAGCTAGTTTAGTTGTAAAGTTAAATCGTCCTGTTTCAGAATTTCTTTTAAATGTTTAATTTTAGCTTACAGGTGTTGTTACATTTGTAATATTAGAACCTATTAGTTAATATCATGTCTACAAGAAATATGACTTAGTTCTGCCTTCCCCATTCCATCACCGGACGTCCAGACGTGGTGAGCGATTGCATCCTTACGTTGTCAGACTACCATTTATTCACACGAAACGATTTGCTTCTTCTTTCCTTATGCTGTTCACTCGAACAGCTAAGGATTTGCTGCCGCCGTCTGTATTTCCTGATACATACAATCTGGGTCTCTTCAAGACAAGAGTGAATAGGCTATTACTGAATCAGCGAGCAACATCTTAGGCCTTGTCATCGCTTTCCATCAGGTGAGACTAAGGCCAATCGCTGGTCAGTCGTATCATAAAAAAATAAGGCTGGTCTTTTGACAGCTGTCATCCCAGTACAATTAATGTCATTTTTGACGTAAGATGACATTGATTGTACTGGGATGACAGCTGTCAAAAGACCGGTCTTATTACTCGTAGACTGTACCTGTGACTTCCTATAATTGGCTTACTATATCTACTTTATTGTCTAATGTAATATCACAGCTGTTGGATCTCCAAATAATCTGCACTGGTCGCCGTCGGCAGGGCATTCATCCTCACACCTTAGAACCTAAATGGTCGCGTACGGTACGGTTTCAGAGGAACTTCCTCCCTCGGACGCTCCGGTTGGGGAATGGGCTCCCTGCCGAGGTTTTCCCGAGGAACTACAGTATGGGATTCTTCAAGAAAAGAGTGTATACATTTTTAAAGGGTCGGCAAAGTGCATGTGACACCCCTGGAGTTGCAGGCGTCCATAGGCTGCGGTGACCGCTTACCATCAGGCGGGCCGTATGCTTGTTTGCCACCGAAGTGGTATAATAAAAAAATAATAATAATAATAATAAAATGACCGACAACAATTCGTAAACACAGCGTCTCTGTGACGCTATTGCTAGAATAATATGCCCTTTCCCCGCGTGGCTTGGAGCCGGAAATATCCACAGATTCCCACAGACTGAACACGTTGATAGCGATAGGGGTCGATGTGTTTCTTGTTGCTGCTTATAATATCATGCATCATGCTCGACGGGAACCCAATCGTGTCTACTATATCATCCGAAGGACGTCTACTGCTGGACACAGGCCTCCAAACAGTGCCACAATGGCCGGTACTGCGCCACCCGCGTCCGGCGCACTCCCGCGACCGCCACCAGGTCATCATTCCACAAGATTGTCCCCCAATATTTATTTATTTATGTCTTTAACGATAACGTTTATTCCTAGGGATAGAGATCACAATAATTTGCTACAACTGATGTTTCTATGTACGCAGACGACCTAAGGAGCATAGCCCCGCTGCTTGAGAAACTCAACGAAGCAGCCGAAAGACACGAAGTGAGCGGGTGGCAGAATGGCGGGCAGGCGTTGCATCACTACATTCGCGTGTGCGACGAGGTATGTTGTGTTGGAGATCCGGGATCTTGATACAAACCACCTTATCAGTTCGAGTAATTTATTGTGAATGAATTTTGGACCGCACAAACAACAAACGTAAATAAAACATTGACATCCGTCATAGAAGAAGACTATTCTAAAACGGTTCGAGTTTGCATTGGTACATATAGGAACTCTATGTTCCAACATGTTGCTGGGGGGAGGGGGGTTTGCCCGGCCGGCAGGTGGGTTGTCGGTCGCTCCTAGCTCCGACTAAGGATTTCTATAGAGTTAAGGTTGACATCTTTCAGTTTTTTCTCTAACCTCATCTCTGCCGAGGTATGTTGCATCACAGACTGATAATTAGTGGGTGATGATGGGATCCACGAGGATTCGAAGGAGCTCCTCGAATTTGATAGGCACGCATATGCCGATTTCGGTATTTTCTGTAGGTAATTCTATTTTCTTTCTCTCTTTGCTCACGGAAACCACAAATTGTGGCATAGTTTATTTAATCGTATGGCATTTATTTACGGACCGTGAGATCTTCGAGAAGACAAGTACGGTTGCCAGTTTTTGTTGCACTTTTAGCACCACCCAGGGGTCACGTGTGGGGTAACTGTGGGTACTCCCTACGGACGTGGTGCAACTTCGACTCCCCGTTGTCAAGTGAGTGGGCAACTTGACTGTTAGAAGTTCTCAAGCCGCCCGAAGGCCTCTAACTTGGCTTAACGACAGCAGCTGGGATCAACAGCTTAACGTGCCTTCCAAAGCACGAGAGCGCTCAGTTAGTAACCACTCAAAGCGGTCACCCATCAAAGAACTGACCTGCGCCCACATTGCTCAACCTCGCAAACCGCACGCGGTACGCGGGCGCCGCTGGGCCACGAGCGCTCTTGTGGCATAGTGAAGTACAAAATTGGAGTCGGGTGTTTTTTTTGTATAAATTATTATCATTTATAGTGTGTTGGCGGGCGAATTTAGTTTGACCGTGGACGTTTACGTTTCAGATCCGGAGCCTAGTGTCGTGCATGGAGTCGGACCGGACGGGTGCGCAGGCGCGGCTGGAGGCGCTGCGCCCGCGCGTGGCCGCCGCCTGCCGCGCACAGGCCGGCCTGCGAGTCAAGTCAGTACCCATACTCATACTCGTTGTTCCATTCCGCCCGGATGCGAGGGAATCGAGCTTGATGCGCGAGACCAACACCACCATATCAGCCGAAGGACGTCCACTGCTGGACACAGGCCTCTCACAATTTCCTTTCTTTTTATAATTAATAATGGGATTGCACTTGGCCAGCATCTAGTCAGGGGGCAAAGATGAGGCCGACGATAAAGAGAGACGAGGGTTAATGCCATAATCGCCACGCTTCGCATGCGGGTTTGTTGATCGCAGTATCTCCGCACTCCAGGGATGCTGCTGCCCATGCTCCGGTGGTCTCGGTCGTAGTTTTAGGACATACCCAGACCAGGGCGAGCCGTAGAGATTTATAAACTAACTTAGTCTAAGAAATGTTCACTTACGTCGATTAAAAACCGACTTTATGTCGCCTAAGCACAGCGTAAAGACGGACTGCACTCGAGAGCATAAAGTAAAACCCGTCCTCGCGCGCCGGCGTCCGTGCAGACGACAGTCGCCGACAGATTTCCATTACAGATTCGCTTCTCTACAGATTTTCAATCCTGCAGATTTCCAATTCCACAGATTCTGAATTCTTCAGATTCCCAAATCTACAGATTCTGAATTCTGCAGATTTCCAATTTTACAGATTCACAATTCTGCAGATTTCCAATTCTACAGGTTCACAATTCTGCAAATTTCCAATTCTACAGATTCCGATTGACGGAGCCCTGCTCCGCGGGGCTCCTATTTCTGTGCAGTTTGCCCTTCGGGCATCTGAAGATACCTAACGATCCTAACCTACCTAAACCTGTAAAATAAAGACCTGGGGCCGTTGTAGATCACCTATAGTAGGACTTTTTTAGAATTACAAATCTGTAGAATTGGGAATCTGTAAAATTAGAAATATGTACACATGAGAATCTGTAGAATTGGGAATCTGGAAATTTGAGAATCTGTAATATTGGGCATATGTAAACTTGAGAATATGTAAACATGGGAATCTGTAGACTTGCGCAAATACGTTGTTTTATTCACGTCTTGTATAGTCTATTGACGCAAAAAGAAAGGGGTGTTATAAGTTTAACGTGCCTGTTTGTGTATCTGTCTGTGGTATCGTAGCTCCCAAACGGATGAACCGATTTTCGTTTAGTTTTTTTTGTGTCATAGATAATTTTATCCCGAGTGTTCTTAGTCATGTTTCATGAAAATCTGTTAAGCCGTTTTTGAGATACCGAGCTTTGAAATGAAACAGTCGGGGGTTTTTCAACTTTTCTGAGTTATTTGTTTAGGGTGGGTTGCACCAGACCAGACCACCTGTAATCGTAAGCTGTGTTCGTTAAAATTTAAATGTATGGAAAGTTTGACAAGTTTGTATGGGATGGCAGCTGTCGGCGCCAACAGCTAGTGTTTAATGTGTCTCAAACTCATAGGAGTTTTGTATATAAAATACCGTACCACAGTCTTACTACATACAGTCTGCCGACTCGGCTCTTTTTGAGCCAACGATGGCGGGGTACGCGGGGATTTGGGCGGCGTGGAAAAAGCGCAAACTCATTGAGTTTGCGCGTTATATTTTGAAGGGCTGTCAAGTTTGAGAAATTAAAATTCTGACTTCATGAAAGGTTCGGTTAAAATAGGGTTATAGGTTTTTATTTTTAAATCAGTGCCGTTTCGAAACGATTTCGATAAAAATCGATATCTGAGCGTCCGTGTGGTCCCCTAATACGAAACTAAATTTGGAAAAAGTGGCGGCCATATTGATTTTCCTCATATACGTCCCGATTTCGTTCAAAATCGATATCTGAGCATCCGAGAGGCCTCTTAATACGAATCCGAGGTAAAATTTGGAAAAAGTGGCGGCCATATTGATTTTCCTCATATACGTCCCAATTTCGTTCAAAATCGATATCCGAGCGTCCGAGAGGCCTTTTAAGACGATTCTGAGGTAAAATTAGGAAAAAGTGGCGGCCATATTGATTTTTCTCATATACGTCCCAATTTCGTTCAAAATCGATATCCGAGCGTCCGAGAGGCCTTTTAAGACGGTTCCGAGGTAAAATTTGGAAAAAGTGGCGGCCATATTAATTTTTCGCATATACATCGTGATTTCGCTCAAAATCGATATTTGAACGTACAAAAGGTCTCCTAATTAGTGTTGGGTTACTCACTCGTGAGGCACCTCTTTTGTCATACTCATTTCATTAAATTGTCGTATCACTTCGCGTATCCAAAATGTCACACTTCATAACTCACGAGGTACCAACTCACTCGCTCGTCCATCAACTCGCGCTTCATTTATCCTTCAAACCTCAATATGCCTCGCGCCTCGTGCCTAACTTCACATGTCCCACTACAACACTCCTACTCACGCCTAACTTCATTTGTCCCACTGCCTATCACACCGAAAATGAGCGCGTGAATGAGGATGTTTACTCTAACATGACAACGAGTGCGATCCCCAAAATGTACGGTGTGATGTGAGGTGGGACATGAAACACCTCAACCAATACTCAATGCGTTGACAAAAACGTCGTAAGCGCCGCAGGATTTCATACATTTTACGCGTTTACGTCAAACGGTCAAATTTTTGAAACTGACGGAACGTTTAGAAATCTTTTTACTGACTGTATTTGTGGATATGGATATGGAATGTGGTTCTTATACTTAATAAAATAGAATAGGATTAAAATCTCAACCATTATAAGAATGAAATTCTAGGTAGTTGGATTGTTAAAAATAGAGTTTATTTTAATGTTGGTGTTGGTGCAGAGTTAATGGTGAAAAATAGAGTTTATTTTAATGTTGGTGTTGGTGCAGAGTTAATGGTGAAATGGCGGAACAAATTCTATCTTCAAAAATCGAATCAGTTCTTGTTAGGTACTTAATGAATATCTTTAAGATGTTATTTGAAAATTGATTTTATTTATTTATGATAGGTAATTACTAAGGAATGAAACAGTTTTCAAAATTGTAACGAAAGGGCGAGAAATTAAACGCAACTCAATTTTGACAGAAGTAAAACAAGATACCTATGACATTGACAATTAACCGACAAAGTTGATCACGTTGAGAATGGTGATGAGATGTTTGTTTGTTTATTTACTTTTACTTTGTATCCGGATTAGGTTAAAAACATCTTGCCTACACATGAATGTGCCTGGCTGCCTTGTGGTTGTGGTGTGGTTATTGTTTGCGTGTTAAACTGAAAAGCCAATACGCAGGAATAATTTTTAATGTTGCTTTTATTCAATACATATCTCATTGTTGATAATATCATTGGTAAGTTAATTATATTTGTGCCAGTCCAAATCTTCTTCTAGGAATTTTATTATGAGTTTAATTTACATACGTGAATTGCTTCTAAATACCCAAACAAACTATCAAGTTGGAATAATAAATAACTAAACTACACTGGTGTGCTTTTGAAGTACATGCTTACGAGTATTATGTTTATACACGTGACATTATACTCTGGTTCAGTTGTAAGCGTCAATATTAGATTGTCATACTATATGAAGTTTCTGGATGACAAAATTCTGCTATGCTGTGGTCTAATTAATTATTTTTATTCATCTGACTGTAACTGAGCATGCAAAATTGAAAACTGCCCGGTAATTCATTTTTTATATGAAGTGGAGGAAGGTGAATATAAATAAGTAAGAATATATAACATGAAAGTACTCAGTGCTCGGTTATAGCACTACACTGAATTACAACCTTGTTTTTGCTGCCGAAAGATACTAAGGATATACTGTTACCTCACCTCATTTGAAGTAGGACATTGTACCACCTCATTTTTGGAAATGAGGTACTCCCTCAAACTCATTTTAATTTCATGTCCTACCCAACACTACTCCTAATACGAATCTGAGAGAAAATTTGAAAAAAGTAACGGCCATGTTGATTTTTGTTATTAACGTTCTTCTGATTTTTATTAAAATCGACATCTGAACGTCCGAGAGCTAGCGTAAGACAAAAATCAAACCCATGCTTCTGGTTTGATGAACTAGTGTCCTTACCACTTCAAGGCACAATTGGCACACGTCCAAAAAGGTGGTAGATCATAAAAAGATAAAGTGGGCACTCTCGACATTCCAACCGTATAAAGCCCCGGGACCGGATGGAGTCTACTCCATTCTACTACAAGAAGGCGATAGTGTACTAATCCCGCATCTAAGTAGATTGTACAGGGCGTGTTTAGCCTTCGCACACGTACCGCGCGTGTGGAGGATGGTACAAGTAACCTACTTACCCAAACCAGGCAAGGCAGATTACAGTGAAGCCAAATCATATAGGCCAATTAGTCTATCATCATTCTTCCTAAAAACTTTAGAGAAACTGGTAGATAGACACATAAGGGATGGCCCTTTAAAAAGACATCCACTGCACGAATTACAATGTGCATATCAGCCAGGGAAGTCAACAGAAACGGCATTGCACCTGGTAACAACCAGAGCTGAACAGGCTATAGAGACTAAAGAACTATGCCTGGCGGCTTTCCTAGACGTGGAGGGAGCGTTCGATCGCACCACGTATAAGGCTATTAGCGAAGCGGCTGCTAGACACGCCATAGAACCAACCATATGCAAATGGATAAGTAATATGCTAAACGGCAGACTAATAAAGGCATCTCTTCTAGGGGATGAGATAATAGCCACGGCTACAAAGGGGTGTCCCCAGGGTGGGGTACTGTCACCAACTCTATGGAGTCTGGTGGTGAACTCACTCCTGAAAGAACTCAATAATGGTCCTATTCGCACGGTAGGATATGCGGATGATTTAGTGATACTTGTCAATGGGAAATTTCCAAGCACAGTATCAGGAATCATGAATGAAGCACTGAAGAAGGTGGAGAAATGGTGCAACTGTCACCAATTGTCCATCAATCCAGGCAAAACTGTAGTAATGCCATTTACTAGAAAAAGGATCCTTCGGGGCATACAGCCTTTAAAACTGTACGGGAGGGTGCTAGAACTGTCCAATGATGTGAAATATCTAGGCATCACGCTGGATAAGGAATTGAATTGGAAAAAGCATACTGATCTCACCATAACGAAGGCACTGAGAGTGTTTGGGATGTGTAGATCGGCGTATGGCAAAAGATGGGGGCTGAACCCAAAGGTACTGAAATGGATTTACACCATCATGGTGAGGCCCATTTTACTGTACGGAAGCCTGGTATGGCGGCCAAGGACTTTAAAGAGCACATGCAGAAATGACCTATAACAGGGGCGTTTCGAACCACGCCAACGGCGGCGCTAGAAGTACTACTGGACCTATCGCCGCTTCATATAGTGATTAAGTCTGAAGCGCGCAAATCGCTCTACAGACTGAGGCTTCTTGGACTGTGGAGCGATAGCAAGCCAAAGACAAAACACACAAACATGGAAACAGACAGTTTCTTAGATAGAATAACAGACATGGGGTGCGACAAAATGCAACCCAAGTTTGTGTTCCACAGGAACTTCACCACAAAAGTTCCCTCAAGGGCCGAGTGGGCTGAAGGTCTAGAATCACCAGGTACTGGTAGTGAAGACAATATCTGGTACACGGATGGATCTAAAATAGGATCCGGTACGGGAGCAGGCATATATGCAAAAGACTATAAAAGTAGAGTGAGCATGGGGCAATTCGCGACTGTCTTCCAGGCGCAGACATATGCCATAGTTGCCTGTGCACAGGAGAATATAGACAGACGAACCAAAGGAGAGACTATCTATATACTCAGTGACAGTCAAGCAGCCCTCAAGGCGCTTACGGCGCCGAGAGTGGACTCTAGACTAGTTTACAATGGCGTTCAAGCTTTGAATAAGCTCGGAAGGCATAATAAAGTGCATCTAGTATGGACACCAGGGCACGAGGGGTTCACCGGCAACGAAAAAGCAGATGAACTGGCAAGAATGGGATCTACAGGCCATTTTGTAGGTCCAGAACCGTTTGTAGGACTCTCACAGAGAACCATAACATCGGCCTTAAAGGATTACGCCAAAGCCATACACCAACAGGAGTGGAGGAATGAGGCGGGCTTAGGGCACTCAAAACTCTTCATCGAAGGAGTGGACCCGAGCTGGACCAAGAAACTTTGGAAATTCAGCAGAAAACAGCTCAGAATTATAACTGGGGTGTTTACAGGTCACTTCGGGGTCAAGGATCTCTTGGCCAAGATGGGACTATCAGACAACACAACATTTATTGTAGGATGTGTGGCGAGGATGACGAGACATTGGAACACTTACTGTGTGAATGTCACGCCCTTGCCAGACAAAGAATGAATGACTTTGGTAATGGGTACCCAGAACCAAAGGAATTCAAAGTACTCCCGCTGAGCTCCATCATCCAGTTTGTGGAAATATTGGAGAACAGCTTAGAGTAGGCATAAAGGAGGGGGCAATTGCACAAAAGATCTCATTGGGTCGAAGTGCATCCGTAAGGTCCCTCGTATAAACAAGATAAGATAAGACCACTTGGCCACCTAGGGCTAGTATCATCACGGTGAATCTTTGTCTTGAATTCTCAACCGCTACTACTAGCAACCGCTTTATATTTTATTCAAATGTTTACCTTCCGCTACTCTGGTGGATAAGCTATGCGCTTAGCTAAATTCCAACTGGACCACATCAGGTCTGCCACACAGCCTTTAATTAGCGAGAGAGACGGCGTCGTTTTTACACTATACCTAATTATTATTGAAACGCTCACTGCGAGGGCACTCGCTCTCCTCAATGTCGTGCCCATAAATGCCTCACAAATACATCAAATTTGCGGACAATTATGTCAACTCTGGTAAAAAATCGTGTGTTCTTAAACAAATATTGTAATGAATAAACCGGACGACTATGGCGTGATTTTTTACAACTGGCTTTATTTCAGAATAAATTTGTATCAATGCGTATGCTAAAAAATGCTGTGACAAGTATGCAAGGAAGTTCGTTTAATTTACTTATATGCTTACATAAACGTAACTGATTAGAACAGTTAGAAGTTATACATTTTTGTTTAAGACGAAATAATTTGATTTGTGAAAATAAGCACCAATTTGTGTATCCTATCCAGTTTACTTACGTACCACATGAACTGTGTTCCGACAGAAAATGAGATGGTTACTACCGAAAATAGCCAAGAAATATGTTACTCAATAGTTTAAAAAAAAGTAGTTTTGTAAAGAGGGTTAAATATGCTAATTCCGCACACAGAAACGACTATTGTTTGTAGTTGATTTTTTAATCTGATTTATAGTCATGCAATGATGCCGATGGATATCTTAAACGAATCCATTTTTGTCACACCCTAACGACAGCAACAGAGTAATGTTACATGGTATAAAAAATATACATTGGCAAATGCAAATGTATTATATAAATATGTAGATTTAGCTATGCGAATCTAAATATAGTAATATACATGTAGTTATTATTGTAGATGTAAACGTTAAAATGCTGTGTATAAATAAAGCATTATATGGTAAAAAATGTGTTATTAACATGAAAAACTGAAACACACATATATTTTACCACAATACAAATAAGAAGTTTAATAATAATAATAAAAAAGAGGCCTGATGGTTTGACTTTGGTGCTATGGCAGAAGGGTAAGTGCCTGCTGTGGGACGCCACTTGCGTGAGCACTTTTGCTGCCTCGCACCTTGGTCGCACCGTCGGCGCTGCGGGAGCTGCTGCCGAGGCAGCTGCCTGCAGAAAGCGGGACAAATACTTGGCTTTGGCAAATTATATATTTGTCCCGCTTGCGGTGGAGACTATGGGTTGTTGGTGCTCAGAGGCCAGAACTTTTTTGTTTGTTTGTTTGTTTGTTTAAACTCTTTATTGCACAAAACAAGTACATAAAAGAAAAATAAACTTAATTTTAGACTTTTGTACAAAGGCGAACTTATCCCTTTAAGGGATCTCTTCCAGCTAACCTTTGAGTAACTGAGAGGACATTTTATATTTTTTGATGGAGGTCGGGCGCCGTTTGCGAGAGAGAGGTCATGACCCCCGTTCCGGGTCATTCCTGTTGCAAAGGTTGTCTATTGCGATTCAACGCGGTAATGCGGCCAGCGTGATGGGCGCCTTTGCACCCGGAATGACAAGGGGCGGGCTATTTGACTAAAAACTTTAAACTTGACATGTACAATGAAAATATGTATATTAGTGTAAATAAATATAATAAAAAATGATTTTTCACATAAGAAAATGAGAAGTTTGTAAATGTGTAAATAAATAGCTAAAACCAACTGTGAAAAAAAAAAACTTGTTTTAACTTATCTTTTACAAAAAAGTAGGTACAATCGTCCTCATAAGTAGCTGGACGACACTTTGCGACTTTGTCGCTTTCACTTGTTGGACTTAATGTAGAACAGTTTAAACACGACTTTAAAGCGGCAAAGTACAACAGGTTTTCAGCCCCTTGTGAGGCCGACCGTACCTCTCAAACTTTCGGATATCGGTAACGAACAAAATCAAACAATAAACAATAAAGTTCATAATGGCAGCAACCTTTTTCTAATCAGACCGCTGCTTCGTATTAAGAGACCTCTCGGACAATCAGGTATCGATTTTATACAAAATCAGCCCGTGAATAAAGTAAATTAATATGGCCGCCACTTTTTTTTAAATCTGACCTCATATTCGTAAAGAGACCTCTCGGACGCTCAGATATCGATTTTGAACGAAATCAGAACGTTTTTACAGAAAATCAATACGACCGCCATATTTTCCTTATTGACCTCATATTCGTGTTTAGAGACCTCTTGGACGCTCAGATATCGATTTTCAACGAAATCAGAACGTATTTACAGTAAGACCAATATGGCCGCCCCTTTTTTTTTCAAATCTGACCTCATATTCATATTTAGAGACCTTTCGGACGCTCAGATATCGATTTGGAACGAAATCGGAACGTATTTAAGGAAAATCAATATGGCCGGCACTTTTTTTTAAATCTGACCTCATATTCGTATTTAGAGACCTTTCGGACGCTCAGATATCGATTTTGAACGAAATCGGAACGTATTTAAGGAAAATCAATATGGCCGCCACTTTTTACCGTAGAGCAGTTACGCTACGCGCGTGCGTAATTTGGACAGATGAATGAAGATTGCCTACCGGTAGTAGTTGTTTATAGTGTGACCGTACTGTCTGTGCCGCAGGAGCCCCCGGCACGCGGCGGCGCGCGCGGAGATGGGCGCGCGGCTGCTGCAGCTGGCCGTGGCGGCGCGCGAGCCCGTCCACCACCTCGCCGCCCTGCTCGCCGCGCTCCCGCTGCCCCCCGACTGCACCGCCGGCGCCCGCCACAAGGTCACACCACCATATCAGCCCTAGGTCGTCCCCTGCTGCACGTAGGCCTCCCCCAATCCCATGGGGGCAAATGCCATAATCGCCACGCTTGGCATGCGGGTTGGCGATCGCAGTATCCCCACCGCACTCTAGGAATGCTGCTGCCCGTTCCCCGGTGGTCTTGGTCGTAGTTTAAGGACATACTCGGGTCCCAGGTGACACATACACCATCATCTCCCTGCCCTTCCACTGTCGTCGATGCTAACATTCCAAGTAGCCGTATATGCAAAGGAAAATATGTCATTGTATGGAAGGCGGGGTGACCGATCTTCATGGGTCACTCGAAACGCACAAAAATTAAATAAATAATAAATAAAAAAATATTGGGGGACAATCTTACACAAATCGACCTAATCCCGAACTAAGCAGAGCTTGTACTATGGGTACTATACGATAGAAAACATTGGAGACCCAAGAACAAATATCCGTGATGAAAGCACAAATAAATGCCCTGGCCGGGATTCGAACCCGGGACCTCTAGCTTCGGAGGCAGTGTCACTACCAACTAGGCTAAACAGGTCGCCAAACAACAATTCCCCACAAGCTCACCAAGACAGCAAAGACAATCCACATCACTGGTCCTATCTTTCATAATAACTTACCAGACAGCTTTACAGAAGCTAGCAGTCTCTCCGTCCTTTAACACCAAATTTAAAAAATGGTTTATTAATAAATGTTTTTACACTATTAAAGAAATTTTAGAATATAAAAAATTTTATGCTAATAATGATATATAATTTAATGATCCTATTGACATGATCTAAAAATGCATGTACAATTGTAACCATTGACTTGTAATACCTTATTATCAATAAAATATGTTTATGTGTTATCCCGCTTATGCAAAATCGACGCAACATGTTTTCTTCTTCCATTCCTCTATTATTCGTCACTTCAGCGCTTCCTGCTTTCTTTCTCATATCCTCTCTCACACAATCCATCCATCGCTTTTTGGATCTTCCTATCGCTCTTCGTCCTTCGACAATCAACCCTAACATTCTTTTATCAATATGAAATTCATCCCTCCTCATTACATGCCCATACCATGGTATCATCAAATTCGACGTTAAGGCTCTCATTTCTGCAGCCTGGCCGAAACGGCGTGAGGTACCTGGTGTCATTTGCGACCCCAAAATGCCCGTCAAGCTGAAAGGACAAGTCTATAAATCCATCATCAGACCTGTCCTCATGTATGGCTGTGAGGCGTGCCCAGTGCTTGAGCGACACATCTTATTCCAATTTCAATTTCAATATCATAAGCAGGAGCTGAACGTGCTGCGCTGGATGTGCGGAGTACCGCGGAATGGCCGCTAATAAGGAACTCTCGCATTCGCGGCAGCCCTCATGTTCGTGACATAGCAGATAAACTGCAAGAGCATCGGCTCCGCTGGTACGGCCCCGTCTTGCAAAAACCGGCAAGTGACGTGGGTAACAAACGTCTGGCCATGCCGCCTCCGTCTGGACCCGGGAAACGAGGGAAACCGTGGAGGTGCTGGCTGGACGTTGTGAGAGATGACATGCGTACCAATGGTCTCACAAAAGCGGACCCTGGGCTCCGAAGCAGCAGCTGAGGATGCAACCGGGATAAACGCTCAGATGAGAGAGATCATGCTAACCTACTGCTCCTCATTTTCTCCGTCACGGGTGCTACTATGACAAGACGGACACATATACCATTCTAGATTATTCCACGAGGTGCCATCAAACTGGTATGTAATCTACACAACTGACGCGGCCACGCAAAGTTTTTATTTGTGAGCATAGGTAAATCTGGTTACAGAGGTGAAAACAATAAATATATGTAACACTAACTCTGCCTGATGGCGTACACATTTTTAATTAATGATGTCCTTACATACTAACATGCCAAATATATTTACGTATTTCTAATTCTTAATATTTAAAATAAAATCATGTCATATTTAATTATTATATTTATCAATAAAAACTCAGAAATATAATAAAAGCAATTTTCAACTAAAAATGTCAAGAGTTTATGCCTAAATTGTTTTATGGGTAACATTCTAAAATCGACAGGCAATTTGTTGTAAATTTTACTGGCTAAACAAAATACACCTTTGCGCATTAGGGCCGTGTTGGCGGAAACAGGAAAGAGATTTTAAGGGTACCTAGAATTTCTAGTAAATACCTCGGAGATTGTCCTGAATAGTAATGGGTCTGTCTGCAAAGAGACAATCTACCACGTCTCTCTAATGTTGTGACGTTGCCGCTGCCATATCAGACTGTACCGCCGGCGCCCACCACAAGGCAACACATACACCTTTCTACATCATTCCACAAAACCGCTCCACGATTGTCGGCATGTTTAGCCTATAGCACTTTAAACTCTCGCGCTTTGTACTCATTCTTCCCTTCACATTTCTTCACATTTATATAAACAATTGTGAGGTATTTAAATGTTGTGTATCCATATCTCCGCTGACAACTTGCTGGGACGTCGTCGGTAACTAACAGAGCCCGGAAAATCCATAGCAAAACAAGACAGTTTAGTATACATAAATGGCTTTATACTGATAAATGAAAGTCTTCTCCCAGAGAATATTGAAAAATTAATGATTACCTACTCCTATCACTATAATTTTATAGTCAACAATGTGGCCTTGAAATGAATCTCGAAAAAACTTGTGTAATGACAAATGGAGAGCAAAGGACTATAAGCATAGAAAATACTAACATTGAGTATGTATCCGAATATAAATACCTAGGACAAATCATCTCTATGAACGGGCGGTATGTAGAGGAAGTGGAAAGAAGAATTAAACAAGCTTGGAATGCATATTGGTCAAATAAGGACATTTTTAAATCAAATTTAGACATTAAACTTAAGAAGACAGCGATCGATTCCGTGGTGACACCAACTCTACTTTACGGATGCCAAACTTGGGCAATAAATAAAGAAATAATACAGAAAATCCAGAAATTTCAAAGAGCCATCGAGAGAAGTCTATTAAATATAAAACTTAAGGATAAAGTAAAGAGCACAGAAATTCGTAAAACCACAAACATACTGGATGCAGCGGAAATGGTTTGCCGTCTGAAATGGCGATGGGCCGGTCACACGGCCAGAACAAAAGATAACAGATGGAGCGAAAGAGTGCTACACTGGTACCCGCGGGGCGCGGCCCGTTCCCGGGGGCGACCGCGCCGCCGTTGGCGAGACGACATCGCAGAACAAGCAGGAGTGACCTGGACTAGACTGGCTGCCGACAGAGAACTGTGGTGCCAAATGGAGGAGGCCTATGTCCAAAAATGGACAAACCCAATAAAAAAACGCTAAAAGCGACTGTATATAAGTGATTTTAAAATTGTATATTCTAATTTTTTTTTAATCTTCTTTTTTTTGTTAATTATTTATTTATTTGTTTTGGGAAATAAAAGGCTATATTATATTATATTATTATTATTATCACTATAACAAACCCAATAAGATGCCATGTGCTGATGTGTGTACTGATGTGGATTTCGAGCAAGAAATTGCATCTGTACCTGTATAATTATACAAACCGAAACAAGAATCTGACCTAGTGCGAATTTTACTAAATTAGATACCGATCACCGTCGCCCAAATGGAAATTTTGTATTAATTTTTTTTTCATTTATTTGGTTGGCCGTTTTTTTTCTCATATTACACAACTATCGATATCGATAAAAAAATGTTTCTAACACTAGTTTGATTGCGACTGTCTTTTGTTTTGCTATGGATTTTCCGGGCTCTGGTAATTAAGGTAAATAAACAAATTTCGTGTTAGACCCGCATACGAATATTCTAAGAATCTGTTTAGCCTAGTTGATAGGGCATTGTTTGGGCATTACCACGAATAATTTGTGCTTGGGTTAGGGAGTGTACATGCTACCCTATCAGGGCATTACATCGTCATCTTAATAACCAGATATTGTGTTTTTGTCGATTTACATCACAGACTAGTAAGGGTTCAGACCGCCAACTCACGAACCAAAAATATAGACCGTAAGCAACCATATTTAATCTGTACCCGCTGGTAGTTTTTTGACGTTATTTTTTTTTAATTATTTAATATCACTGTGGCAATGGAACTTACTGTGAACATCCAACGATAAATATATATAGCTCATTTAAATTTAACTTTGTGTAGAAGCTCACGGCATTTCCAATTGAACACCAACTGGTGTTCAATTGAATACCGTGAACTATGTTGTGCCGTATTATATCAAATTAAACAAACATTTTACTTATCAACAGATTTATTTTTAATGTATCTCATTTCATATCCGGGAAAATGATATATCTTCGTCCTTTCACAAAGTTCAACGTTTTACAACCACAACACTCGTACATTTTGCAAAATGAGAACTTACATGGCATGCCACATACGATGCACTTCACTATCTTCCATTTGTTGTCCAAACAATGGTTATTACGCGTTTCCAGATGAATTTTCGATTAGCTACACAATGTTTCGTCTGTTTATTGCATAGTAAACTATTAATACTACAAATTAAATCACAATATTTGCAAAAACAAAAAAAATGTTCAGAGACGACTAGACGAAATTCCGAGGAGACGCCATTTTATTTTTACTTGTCACTTTATTTTGACGTTTGACGTCCATTGGCAGACAAGGCAGTAGCGAATGAGAGTTCAGTTTGCATCTTTTTGACGCAATATGGCGGCTATCATACACGTTTCGTTCTACGTAGATAAACAGCCGTGATTTACATAGCTTTATACAGAGCAAGCAGCATCTCTTAGAAAAATGCTACTATTGTATCGAAGACTACATCAATAATGAATAATATCAGTTAACCGTCTAATCATTATTTATTTTATTTATTTATTAATTTAGGTTTGCCAACAGGTGTAATACATATTAAAACTTATTCATAAACATGACAGTAAAACAAATTGCCCGAATATCCACCCAATAACAGGCAAACACAACATGCAATAAAGTAACTGCTTACATAAATCTTAAACTAAGTAGTTTACAAACTGACTTAACTTAATGTAATTATCTTAACTTAATGTCTACATTATAATTAAATTTATTTCATATGACATTATAAAATATTTAATTGTACAATATTGACATCATTAGATAAATTTGCTATTTATTTAACATTTTAGTTTAAATTCACGAGTGTTTTTTTTTATTACATTTATTCAATTTTTTTATTGGACAGATATCATTTGTTATGACATGACGTTTTCATTATTATTATTTAATTCTAATGTACTGATTTTAATTTATATTTTGTATTTTCAAGATCACAATGATGCACAGTGAACACAATGAAAATTGTTATTGAATGATGACGACCTGTTTAGCCTAGTTGGTAGTGACTCTGCCTCCGAAGCTAGAGGTCCCTGGGTTCGAATCCCGGCCAGGGCATTTATTTGTGCATTTTTCACGGATATTTGTTCTTGGGTCTTGGATGTTTTCTATGTATTTATCTATATAAGTATGTATATCGTCGCCTACTACCCATAGTACAAGCTTTGCTTAGTTTGGGACTAGGTCGATTTGCGTAAGATTGTCCACCAATATTATATTATATTATTATTATAATGGATAAAATGAAATGAAATTTGTTGACAGATCACAATGGAGCTCGCAGAACAAGCGTCGGAGCTGTGTTTAGAGTCTGCCGACGTCTCTCCGCCCCGACCCATCGCTCAGACGTAACACAAGTTAATGGATCATCAACACCCTACTGTAGTCCGGTCGGTCGGATAAGAAAAAATTAGAATGTCCACAATAGACTAAAAAAAACTAACTGTCTTGGCTCAGTGACCCAAAGCGATCCTGCCCCACTGCTTGCCAATCTTTGACCTGCAGATGACGCAGATCCGCCTCTATACGAGGGCTGTTCCGAAAGTTTTTAGCTGCTCTCACTCTATTCATGCGATATATTTTTTATTTATACCAGTATATGGGTAATTTCAATAGTTATGAGCTGGGATAAAATCGTTAGTAAGCAGCAAGAATTTTTTTCACTACTATTTTTTTACCAAAAGGCCTTTTGTATGGGCTTTTAAAAATTTGCGAAATATTACCATTTTAATACCTAAAAATAGTTTTGACATTTCAATCCCTAACAATTGTGGTGGAAACTGCCCCGGATGACTTCCTAACTTAGTTTTGCTGATTTTAATGTAAAATCACTAAATGATTTTATTTAATTTAAGTTTTTTTGAGATGATGACCAGTCCCTAGTCTGGCGACCTAGACTAATATTCGACACACCTGCTCATTGTCGCTGATTTTCATGCAATCGAAACAGATTACGTGGGTAGAGACAGGGAAGATTCATAGTTTGTGGTGTATTAAATTTCGTTTAGTTGTGGTGACGTATTAATTACTATTGGACCGCAACACAAAATTGGTATTGTGACCAGTTCATCGCATATTCGATAGGGCTGTTGACACGTCGTACTTAAAACACAATAAAAAACCCAAGCGACTTTCATCAACAGTTTCACACACATATGTATCGAAATTACCCGCATAATGGTATCATTAAAACATATATCGCATGAATAGAGTGAGAGCAGCTAAAAACTTTCGGAACAGCCCTCGTAGTTGTCGGCGGTTAAGAAGTCAATCCTGACATCTGTCATTTCCATACATTTTATAACCTCAGTGACTTAGGTTTTAAACTGTATGGAAAAGACAGATATCAGGATTGACTTCTTAACCGCCAACCACTATACCGTGTCTTCCCAGCGATACCTAGTTATTTTATTTCATGATGCCATTCGAACTAGGCGAGGATCAAATGTCTAAGGGAGGTATTCCACTCATCCAATATCTTTATCCAATATACATTTGATCAAAGAAATTGGATGATTTCATCCAACTTGGATGGGATCCCGACATTTGATCAAAGATTCTGATGACAGTTAAATCAATATGGCTACGCATGAAAAAGAATAAAACTTGGACAAAGATATTGGATGAGTGGAATGGGCCTACGTCAATGAACTTTGGTCAAAAATTTGACAAAGAAATTGGACAAAGATATTGGACGAGTCGAATACCACCCTAAGGTACCAAAACTGGGACTCACAAGCCTAACCATGATATAGGTCGATTCACAAGAGCTGGCGCGGAATGTCTATGAAATTAATGACAGTTTCATACATTTTCCGCGCCAGCTCTTGTGAATCGACCTGTACAAGAATACAAGGAAAGGGTGGTATTCCACTCGTCCAATATCTTTGTCAAATCATTGATCAAAGTTCTTTGGCGGAGGCCGATTCCACTCATCCAATGTCTTCGTCCAAGTTTTATTCTTTTTCATGCGTAGCCATATTGATTTAACTGTCATCAGAATCTTTGATCAAATGTCGGGATCCCATCCAAGTTGGATGAAATCATCCAATTTCTTTGATCAAATGTATATTGGTGAAAGATAGCTCCCTAAGACACTCCGTGGAAAATTCGTTGTGCGAGTGACACAAGCCTACGTCATCAATGTCTTAGCTATCGAGCCTACCGGTGGTTGGCGGTCGTAGTGTGAGTTCGTGTGTGTACAGGCTGTACAGTGACGTAGGCTTGTGTCACAATCCGGAGTAGCAGACCTTGTTTCCTTAGACCATGAATATTGCTAGGGAAATGTTTGTGTATGTGCAAATAGTTTCGTCACTTTTCGACTTTAACTGCATTGAAATAGAGTTGAAGTGACGGAGCTTTCCGTTCCGCTATTATACAATGGATGCCAGCTTATGGGTGTTGCTAGATCTTTTAGTTTTCCGCCGTTTTACGTTGGACGAATGACTGTGTATTGTGCGATTCAAATAACATAGGTACTGTCAAAACGCCATCTTGTTTCGCATTGCTAGCCAACTTCACAACTAGTATTGTCAGTTAAATTTTTTTTTATTTTTTTGCTGATTTTTATAACGTAAAAATATGTGGAAATAACACATTTCTGTTTATGAATAATATCTTAGACTAAGCATAATATATTTCGTAGACTGAAAAGAAAGTGTATACATTTTTAAAGAGTCGGCAACGCGCATGTGACTCCTCAGGAGTTGCATGCGTCCATTGTCTATTGCGACCGCTTACCAGGCGGGCCGTACGCTTGTTTGCCGCCTACGCGGTATATAAATTAATCGTCAGTAGCTGGCAATACTGTAATTAACAAATACATAGAGAAAATAAGTAAGAATAGAGAGCTAACTCCATACATAATTTTTTACTTATTATTTCGTAGTCGACATCTAGCGTCAAATAGCGGAATTATCAGTACTGCTATAAAGATACTAGATGTCACGTATGTCGCTACTGACGAAAAGTGTATTTCTCATCAATTTACTACTAATATTTAAAGCAGAATGAGTTCAAAACCGAGCTCCGGCTAATCCGGTTATAATATTAGCTAAAAATTATTGAGCATTCGATTGTTCGTTCGTCACGGCCTCTATTGTCGAGTAGCAGTACTGATAATTCCGCTATTTGACGCTAGATGTCGACTACGAAATAATATGTAAAAAATGATGTATGAAGTCATATGGAGTTAGCTCTCAATTCTTGCTTATTTTCTCTATGACAAATAGCAAGTGTGAGGTTGCCTGTAGTAGCAATCCTTGTTATTTGATCGTGTACTGATAGTGAGTAATGCTTTCTCAGCGGCAAAACTCGTAATGCTCCTAGACCCGAAGTATGTGTACGTGTGTGTGAACGGGGGACTCTTATTTATTTAATCGTATGGCATTTATTTACGAACCGTGAGATCTTCGAGAAGACAAGTACGGTTGCCAGTTTGTTGCACTTTTAGCACCACCCGGGGGTCACGTGTAGGGTAACGGTGGGTACTCCATACGGACGTGGCGCAACTTCGACCCCCCCTTTGTCAAGGACAAGGGGGACTCTTAACGGACATGAACTTGTCAATTATTTAATACGATAATTGTTAGTCACTTCGGGTATTATCTTGTTCCGAGTATTGCCGATGTGGAAACATACACTGCATATGTAGTATAAATAGACCATGTAAACTAAAGTTTTGTAGAATAAGGATGTAGTTCTAAAGCTTGAAAACGCACAGAGCGTGGCGCAGCGTCGTTGCGGGGCGGAGGCGGTTTTGCGGTAAAGCGAACGAAGTCCGGGGCACGTCGCACCAAAAACCCGCGCGGTATTCGGTAGCGCGGTAGAGCGGAGGCGGCGTGTGTGACATATGAAGCAGTAATCGACAGTTGACAGTTCCGGAAAGATCAAAAACGTAAAACCGCCTGCGCGCCGCACCGCTCTCTGCGTTTCGGGTTTAATAGATATAAGCGCGTTGTGAAATCCGTATCTCGATCATATTAAAATTGTTTTGTTGACGTTTTATTGTGATATTGAATATAGCAATGAGTGGGTTGCGCCAACTATTGCAGACTGATCGTTACAGATGGCGCCGGCTCCTGTCATCACATAGAAATTGGTTGAACTTTCCATTTCAAGGTTTTCACAAAATTTCACGAGAATCGGCTGAGAAATGTGACCTGATGAGAGCAACCGGAAATCTGAAATCATTTTTGTCAAAGCTGAAGAGACCTTCGTTTCACTCGGTTGAATATATATACTTACTTATATACATATAGAACATCCAAGTGTCGGCAACGAATATTCAAGGTCTTCACACAAATATTTGTCTGACCGGGATTCGAAGCCAGGACCGACAGCTTCGTAGGCAGGGTCACTAACCCCTAGACTACACCGGTTGTCAAAATAAACTAGTAGCTCTGTGAGCTGAGGTCTACCTCGCAAAAAAAACTTTTTTTTTTTCAAATATCAAAAACTGACTGGACAGATAAAACTATATAATTATCGAACCTGCTCACAAAATTTCACGAGACTCAGTTGAGAAATGCGACCTGTAGAGGAGAACATCCGGACAGACAGACATACGAAAGATTTTTTGTCGAAAGCCGAAACGGAGACGCTTCGCTCGCTCGGCCAATAATAGTTTGGTTTGATGCAACCCACTCTAATATATTATATGTTAGTACGCGTATTATTTATTATTCCGCTAAATCGTTTTTTTTTTATATCGAGCTACGGATTGATTCCCAAAACATGTAAAATATTAATTAAGTGTTTTTAAGTTAGTTAATAATTTTAATGAGATAGCTTTTACATAAGTAAAACCTGTCGTTTTAGGTGTTATTTTTAATTGTATATTTGTTCACAAATGCCAATTCTAAATATTAGGCCATAAAGGATAAATTTCTGAATACGGTATTTCACTCATCATCCTAGCGTTATTCCCAGTACAGTTGCATCCTGAAGGATGCCTGGGGTCCGCTACCTAATCCCAAGAATTGACGTAGGAACTAGTTTTTACGGAAGCGACTGCCATCTGGCCTTCCAACCCGAGGGGGAAACTAGACCTTATTGGGAATAGGCTGGTCAAGATAACTGACAATCAAATCGGCAACGAAAAATCAAAACCTCTCGGTGTAGGGAAATGTGTCTAATGACGCCACAATTTTTTATGGTCAAATTGCGTCTTTTTATCCACGTTTATATATTTAAAAATCAAAATTGCATTATTTTTTTCCGAACATTTTCCTACGATTTGTTTATTGGTAACGTATAAAATAATATGTTCAGTGTTGTGAAATACCGATTGTACTATAATCATCGCCCTAGTGTTATCCAAGATTTGGCGTAGGCACTAGTCTTGTTAAAGCGTTTGCCATCTGATCTTCCAACCTTGAGGGAAAACTGGACCTTGGTAGGATTAGAATTGTAATATAAATAAAACCAAAAAGTGTAAGATCTTAACTATTATATTGGTATGAAGTTAAAAATGACATTTGCAGTATTTATATTGTACTTAACATACTGCCGACATTTTTTATCAAATAAACATAAGTGAAATAATATACAGTGACATCGGAGACCTTATCAGAAATTTTAAACTATATAACATTCTACACAATAATTCATAATATGGTGACAGCACCAGTAATGGACAAGGACCAATAATGCTCCTTGACTCTTATTATGAAATAGAGTTATAATTTTTTTATACAACAATCAATTTAAAACCGTTAAACTACGAATGAAGTGTCCATTACTGGTGCTTGTCAGCTTAAAGTGTCCAACGCTGGTGGCGTCACCCTACTTTTTTATTTCATTCTAATATATGTTGAATTATTAAAAGACATAATAAAGATGGTACCACTATAAGTTAAGTCGCAATAAAATAAAAATAGCCTTTATGTAACTTCAGCAAGTTACATTTTTCTTATTATCTATATTATTTTATATATTTATTACTACTTGAATTCTCCGCCGACGACTTGTCCCTTGTGAAAGGCCTATTCCAGAGCTTTCCATTTGTCACGATCCCTTGCTTTTTGCAGCCAGATACCTCCTCCATTTTTTTAAGGTCATCTGACCATCTCAAGTCCCTATTACTTTATAATTCAAATTATGAACAGATAAAATATTACTGGTTTAATACAATTTGGTCACCCTTTACTACATGACGTTGTGTCATTCCTCATACAGAGCGTGTCAAAAGTGAATAGGGTGACCATGATTTAAGAATAGATTTTTTTTCCAAAAAATATGTTGCGTTATTTGATGGCAACTACTTTCAATGAAAATGTTAACAATTTACATATGTAGTCATAAAATGTGATTACATCTCCGATTTTACTCTGTATATCCCTCAGGCACCAAAGAAGAACCTGCCTGTTGTTGATTTTCTGGTGTAAAATAAGTTGTGGGGCGGAGCGGCGCGAAGCGCATGCTCTCTTAAGCCCACTAGTGAACCTGCGCGACCGCTATCTTGGTCCTACTTTGGTGCCGGGGACAAGCATTGTTATAGCTCAAGATATAATCATTTGTAAAAGATTTTGCATGTTAAAATATGTATTACTGTGATGTATTTTAGAATAAACTGGCCATGTCTTAAAGGATTTGTTTTGATTGTAATAAAGATTATTTTTAAAATATACTGTTTTATTCATTAATATACACTAAACTAAAAAGCAATGCCGACATTAAATAGGTCTTACTGATTACAGTTACATAATAAGACAATTTCGCTCTGTCAAATACAAAAGCCGGCACTCACGCCATGACATCGAAATGTGAAACACGAAGTTGAACCCTATAGAAGTGCATGTAGGTTGATATCGCAGTGCACGCTGTGACCGATATATCCGTTGTTGGCGTCGAACCGATGGTACGTATATACGCGTCGTTTGCGTCCAAACGGTAATCCTTTTCCAGGCATAGAAAGATTTAGCGACCACACATACGTATTATGTATACCTACGTTTTATGTATGTTCCCCCATAACTATTACTCAGGAATCCCTTAATAAACTGGACCGTCTCCTCAATAATTGCATACGCTTCATTTTCGGTCTCCGTAAGTATGACCACGTTTCCTTCATTCATTCTTTCATTTATTCATTGCATCATGTTGTATACATAAGGTCTTATATAGGTACATTATAATCCATGACATGAACCCTCCCCTCCTCTCCTCTCTCTCTTCTACCGTCGTCAGCTTAACTGGCTCTCCATTCGTCGCCGTAGGTCCCTTAGAATCCTTTGCACCGTTTTTTCAATCCCGTTTGAGCCTTGTGCTCCAGGAGATCTCAAAAGTAAATTTATTTTTGATACCCCTCGCCCAGGCTGTCAGCTGCGTACCTCCCATGTTCTCAAATTATCAATACCTTTCCATCGCACTAGATTCATGACTCATTATTTCGCCATACAGGCAAGCCGTCTCTGGAATTCACTCCCTCTCGAGATCAAACAAGCACCAAGCAAGTTTGCTTTCAAGCGAATGCTGCGTAAGCATATGCTTAAACAAGAATTCGACTAGAATCCATCCCTATAATTATAGTATGTATTTAATATGAAGTAGTATATCTATCCTTGTATGTATGTAACTTATATAAATATATTGCATTTATGTATGTTTATTTACAGTGTTCATATTGATTTTGTCTTCGCATTTTCTTAGTACAATTATCAAACTTTTTTCTTTGCACCTTTCATAAATCTCTGTTTAGCCCAATGGTTGGCTGGTAGAGAATGCCATTTGGCATTAAGCCCGCCATTTGTACAATTATATTTTGTGCAATAAAGTTTAAATAAATAAATAACTCGAGTCTTGACCACGTTGGCCGATTTTGATAATTCTTTTCTTGTTTTTAAGGCTCCAAAGCAGGTATGGTCCCATATAAATTTGCCGAATTTCTAATGAAGGGATCCAAGAGGAAACGAGGGAACTCCTCAAACTTGATCGGCACGCGTATGGCGATTTCGGTATTTTCTGTAGTTAATTGGCGTCGGTTTTATAAATAAATAAATATTGGGGGACAATCTTACAGCTAGTCCCAAACTAAGCAAAGCTTGTACTATGGGTACTAGACGACGATATACATACTTATATAGATAAGTACATAGAAAACATCCAAGACCCAGGAACAATATTAGTGATAAATGCACAAATGATGCCCTGACCAGGATTGGAACCCGGGACCTTCGGCTTCGTAGGCAGGGTCACTACCAGCTAAGCCAAAGTGGTCGTCAAATAATCTGAAAAATGTAAATGGTAAATGCGCAAATGACGCCGTATCGGTTCTACTTCCGTGCCAGCGACTACATATCTTCGTTTTCAACAGTTTCACTCGTTTTCTGTAATAGTGAATACGCAAATGACACCATGTCGATTCTTTTTTTGGGTTCCGTACCCAAAGCGTAAAAACGGGACGCCTATTACTAAGACTTCGCTGTCTGTCTGCCACCAGGCTGTATCTCAAGAACCGCGATAGTTGAAATTTTCACAGATGATGTATTTCTGTTGCCGCTATAACAACAAATATTTAAAACTGGCCAAATGCGAGTCGGACTCTACCGTTTTTATAGATAATGGTACGGAACCCTTCGTGCGCGAGTCCGACTCGCACTCGGCCAGTTTTTTTTTATACCACGTCAGTGGCAAACAAGTGTACGGCCCGCCTGATGGTAAGCGGTTATCGCAGTCTATGTCACATGCGCGTTCTACTTTCGTGCCAGCGACTCCATACCTTCTTTAACAACAGTTTCACTCGTCTTCTCTTTCAAAACTTCATTTGAGTCCTTATCATTGATTGCATTATTTTCAGTAGTATCATTACTTACTTCCCTTGTTTTCTCAGCATCGTTTAATGTTTCCTCCGTAGCGTTTCCTTTAACATCGTCACTTTGTTTCTTATCCGTTTCACCTTTTTTTTTTGACCTCCTATTAGGATTGTTTAATTTTTTCAAAGCGTTGACGAAGACCTCTTCGATATTCTTTGGGGATGGTTTGTAATATTTGCTAGGTTTTAAAATTTGGTCTACTGGAGTGTTCCCGAGGAGATGAGCGAGTGGATTCACATGGACCAGCTTTGTTCCGTCCGGTAACCTGAAATCTGTAGGGTTCGGTTTTATGTCAGCTTTCTTAACTGGTGGTTTCCCTTGTTGCTTGATGATATCATCCATTTTAACAATCTTATAATATGGAGCTTCAGATTGCAGATGAGCTATCCTAATAGACTTTAATTCTTTAGGCAACTTTGGTATTACTATTTTATGTGGCCCCGGTTTTTTCTTTGGCGCTTCCGTTCCTTCGACTTCCGTTCCTTCTAAAGTCACTTCTTGTTCTACTTCTGGTATGTTGGCATCTTTACTGTCTTCTTCATAGTTGTAATCGTTATCATCCTGAAATTGGTCTCCATCGTAGCTGCTATAGACTTTTATGCTACTCTGTACAGGTGCAGTTCGCACTTTCTTAACTGTCACACTGTGTATTTCGTTACATTTCTTAAATTTGACAGGCATTGCTAATTTAATAAGGGACTCGTGGATTTCTGGTGCAGGGTTAAATTTGGTAAGTTTTATGACAGGTTGTCTTATTACTGGATCAGTGACTCTGGTTACACTGATGGTATTATGGACTTGTACGTTTCTTGCCTCACCTTCAGGTGTAAATTCTTCTATAAACTTCTGTACTGATAGCTCTTTGTTTACTGGACGTAACGTTGCAGTTACATTGTCCTTCTCAACCGTAACTTTCTTAATAGTGTTGAGGATCTTCGTTTTTACGGATATCTCTTGCCTCGGCTCTCCTTTCTTTCTTCTTTCTAGAATGTTCTTCAATGTCTCTGTTAATCGAGAGCTAGAGTGTTTCTCGGTCATGTGACTTTCCAAATCAGCTTTAGTTTTAAATACGAGCGAACATTTGATGCATTTCTTCGCTTCATCCTTAAAATGCATGCTCACATGATTTTGGTAATTCTGAAATGTGTAGCAGTACTTTTTGCAGATTTCACAAGTAAATTGTCTCTTTGCAGGCTTTCGAGACTTTTTCATCCACTGTAATGGTTTTTTCCTCAAGTCCCTCTTTAGTTTGGCTTTCTTTTTCTTTACTACTAGAGGTTCATCATCACTGTCATAATCTGATAACTGGATTGCTATATCTTCTTTCTTACGTTTCCGGGTACGCACAGTCTCTTTTTCATTTTGGTTTGCTTCTGTCTCAGTTTGATACACATCAGAGTCCATATTTTCCAACTGCAACTCCTGACTTTTATCCGTCTCTGATTGCTTACTTTCATCATTGACTATATCTGCTTTTTTTTCTTTAACAAATTTTGATACAGGCTGGAACGGTTTCTCAGATTTTTTTTCTGAGAAAAACACATGTAGTCTTTCATCAAATTCAACAAAACCTTTGCTCTTATGCTCTAGCTTTATATGCAAAGAGAATGCTTTGCGAACCCTGAACTTCTTATCACAAATTTTGCAAAGGTATGGTTCTAAGTCTTTGTGTTTGAGCAAATAGTGGGCAAATAGCCTCTGTGGATGCTTGAAAGTTATGTCACAGTATGTACAAGTGTATTTATACAAATGGAACTCATGTTCGTGGCTTCGTTGGATATGTTTCTCCAGCGAAAGTGTACCGACACACTCCTTACGACAGAATTGGCAGACTGTCAACGATATAGCTAGCGGGTGCTCTTTATTTTGGTGCTCCGACAACTCGTACATAGTTTTAAATACACTGTCACAAAGGGAGCACTTGGGGTTCAGCGTACAAACATGATCTTTAATATTTTTAATAGCAAAATATTTCTTACATGCCTTACACTGTTTAATTTTTGTTTTTTTCTTACTATTGTGTAATTGAACAACAGTGCAGTCCAACTTAGTATTAGTAACATGACGAAAAAGGCCAGCTTTGTTCTTAAACACCTTGCAACATCGGTCACAAACAAGCGAACGGCAATTCTTTTTCCTCAAATGGATCAGATAGGCTTCCAAATTGGCATTTTGGTATTTACAAGCAACGCAGGTGTACTTAATATGCTTTTTGTGCTCTACAGATTTTAAAAACATGTCCACTCTCATATTCATAACAGATGACAGCAATGAGAAGTATTTATTCAGAAATGCCCCTTCATCCGTTTTGTAATGGTTATCCAATTCATGCTGCTGTAACTCTGATTGGTAGAGGAAATATTGGCTGCATTGAGAGCAGGCGAAAGTACCTTCGAGCATAGAACGCGGGTGTTTAATCTCATGTCTTTTCATCTGTGTCCAATGCGTGAAAACCCGGCTGCATACTGGACAGCTTTTAAAATCCAGCAAATGGACATCTCTTATATGCATCATGTATGTTTCCGCATCTGAAAGAATTTTCTCGCAAAATTGGCAGTTGATGAGTTTCCCTGACGGGTGTACTTGTTGGATATGGACCTCCAAGTCGCTAGGGTCGAGGAATTCAGCGTAACACACTGAGCAGGTTGTGTCGTCCACTTGATCCGCCTCACATAGCACGATCTCGCTGGGCGCGTCTGTGTTTAGAGACTGCCTAGTTTTCTTCATTTTTAGGAGGTTATCAGTACTACATTTGAAGAAATTGCTAATATCTCGAGATGTGACTTTGTGCTTTTTTTTCAGATTCCAATCACTCCGTAATTACTCAAGTCTCAATTTCAAATTGACAAATTGTTTGACGTTCTGTTTGAGTATAGTTTGTGTTTGCACTGTTCTGGCGTCACATAAAAACGCTTATCTTCCGACTCCAAACCCTAATACACACAGACACATTCAGTAAGTTTCCTGTTTCAGTCAAAAAAAATATTTTTTTGGCCGAGCTGTACCTTTTTCCACAGTCATCAACTACTCGTTGTGATAGTTTGAATGTTGAATTGTGTATAATATTAACAAATATACCTACATCCATATCTAATGAGTCTAATGACCCAGATAGAAAATCCTCGTGTATACACAGGCTAAATATTAATGAATCGTTTAACTACTCACCGCTAGATGTCAGTATAGATCTATTTTTATTTATTAATTTGAATTGTTAATATATCATTATCATACATACTACCTACACATGAAATGAAAGCAACGGATGATTGAGAAGAAAAGCAAGCGGGATACACTCATATCACAATCCGTACGCGTGAATATTGATGAATATTGAAGCAAATAAATCCAAGCGTTCCGTTATTTTCTCTATTGTAGTGTTCGTGGCACAGCGGCGCCCGCGTAACGCATGCCGTATGCGAGGTTAACCAATGTCGGATGTCGGGCGGGGTCAGTCCTTGGATGGATGACCGCTTTGAGTGGTTACTAACTGAGCGCTCCCGTACTTTGGAAGGCACATTAAGCCGTTGATCCCAGCTGCTGTCTATAATAGCAGTCGTGAAGCAAAGTTAAGAGGCCTTCAGGCGGTTTGAGAACTAACAGTCAAGTTGCCAACTCACTTGACAAGCCTAACCCCAATAAGGTCTAGTTTCCCCCTTAGGTTGGAAGGTCAGATAGCAGTCGCTTCCGTAAAAACTAGTGCCTACGCCAATTCTTGGGATTAGGTTACGGACCCCAGGCATCCTTCAGGATGCAACTGTACTGGGAATAACGCCAGGATGATGATGAATGAACCAAAATCCAACCAATTTGGAAAACCGCTATAATATTGAGACCCCAGTATTGTGATAATATTAATCGTGTAAAGGGCCCCAATGACCTAATAATTTAGGTCATTTCATCAAATCATTTGGCTACCACCACACAACACATTGTGATACTTCATACCTAAACTATGTTCCTATGCTATTAAAGTTTGTATTGTGACTGTGAAACAGGTGTGTAAACACAGCATGACATGGTCATGTCAACATAGCCGTTGAAATAATTATTTTTACCATCATCTACATAAATAAAGAACATGGATTCGTCATGTGGTCATATTACGTGAAATGAAATGCCCCATTCTAAGTCAACTCAGCTCAGCGCATTCTCAGAAGGAAGGGAGTTTCCAGCGTCCAGAAGTAAAACAGAATAGGAAATTGTTGTAAGTATCTTTTACAATAACTAATTGGCAATTGAAGCAAAAAATGCATTCATTCACGGACCAGTCGGACGCGCCTGCCGCCTGTTACCTAACTGTCTATGACGTAGACACTAGTTTTTGGGGAAGCGACCGCTATCTGACCTTGCCACCCCACCTGACCTTCGGACCCAGAGGGGAAATCAGATTTAACTTATATCTAGATACAGGCTTTGTCATGTGAAGTGGTGTGGTAAGTAAGTTCATCCTCACACCTTAGAACCTTAATCGTCGTCGCGTTTGATACGGGTTCAGAGGAATGTATAATTTTTTTAAAGGTCGGTAACGCGCATGTGACAGCCCTGGAGTTGCAGGCGTTTATAGGCTGCGGTGACCGTTTACCATCAGGCGGGACGTACGCCAGTTTGCCACCGACGTGTTATTTAAAAAAATGAACTAACTAGATCGTTAAAAGTTCTCAATCCGCGGCATAACGATGGTTGTCATAGATATCTACTGTTTTCAACACTTATCATGCATTTAGTAATCACGCAAGCAATCAGTCATGCACTCAGACAGAACATGAGTTCATGCAGATCCCTTTTTTAAATTAAGGAATACAAATGTAACGTTTGGGTTCGATTAAAGTAAACAGTTATTAAAATTCACGGTCGCAGATGTACTTATTATTCAATAGACAAAACAACTGTGTCCCATATATTTTACAATTCGATCCATCTCTGACTCTGACTGCTTATATAAATATGTATTTAAATGAAGGTGACTATTGCATAAATAGATGTCACTTTCATTCAATAACTGAATTTTCATATAAGATTGTTTCCTTTTTCTTTGATTTAATAATATTGGATAATGTTCGAGTAGTGTTACTGGAATTTCAGTAGTGAATCTTTTGGCTTTCTCGTTCAGGGATGTAACAGAGTTCTGCTTCTGCTTCCGCAAATGCGGAAGTTCCGCTTGAATTTACACTTCCGCATCGCATCCGTTTCTGCTATTTTTGATGCGGAAGTCATAGCGGATGTCAAAGCTTAGCGCGGCAGTGGGACATGGGCGACGCGCATTAGAAACAAACAGGTTTATACCAGTCATTGTCGGCGCCCGGCTTGCCACGTGCTGCACTTATTAGTAGTTTTGTTTTCGTTCGTATTATTAATTTAAAAACTCTGTTCGTACAATGTTTTTTTATTTTTTTTTAAACCTAAAAGGTCTCACATTTTTAATGCTAAAATAAAAATTATTAATATTTAGATTATTTTTTTAAACGGACCTGCCCTTAAGCTGCGCTTCTGCTTCTGTTTCCGTTTCCGTTTTAAGTTCCGCTTCCGCTTTCGCATCCGTTAAACTAAATTTTAAACATCCGCTTCCGCTTCTGCTTCCGTTAAAACCACTTCCGTTACATCCCTATTCTCGTTCAACGAGAGTTCTAGTGGGGTGCTCATCGAAAACAGGAAAAGTTTTGTTAAAATTGAACGCAACTTTTAAATTTTTAATAATGTTGCTATAATATAATTATATTTTCCCTAGAAACATGATAATGGTTATTAGAGAAATATGTTGTTCTCAGAAAAAAAGGGTCCTTGCACTATTTATATACAGGATGGAAAGAAATATGACCCTTGGAGGAAACCCACCTTAAGTCCTTAAGATAATTGTACTTCAAAGAAACCATGTTGTATGTTTATTTAAAAATAAATTAAAGTAATTTTGAATAGTAATTGCTATTACTCTGTAAAGGACTTCCTAAGCGATCATAATTTGTAATGTTCTCATAATTAACAAATTGTCTTTATTTATTCTAATTGTAAATAAATGTTCTTATTAAATACATTATTTTACTACATATTAAAAAAGTGTTAAATTTATATATTAGGTATTTAGTTGTAAGCATCTTACTCTAGGTTAGGTTTTTTATAATGCTTTTATATTTTGTACGTGTATTTTTATATTGTACCTACATTTGATAAATTTATTGTAAAAAACCTAACTTGTAGACAAAAAATAAGGCGAATAATAAAAAACAAACAAACATAAAAATCAAAAATGAACGTAGAAGAACTATATGGCAAACAACAATGGATTACAATTTACAATAACAAAAACAGCATAATGTCCGTATCAATTAAAAATGTATTTCCATGTACTCGTTTACCCAGTTCATTACCGAACAAAAGCTTTATCTTGGGCGGACCTGACATACTGGTTTGAGTGTAATGGTCTGAAGGTTAACATGGAAAAAACGCTGTATCTCCCTTTTCTAAGACATACAAATAGCGTAACGTACGACTTGCCTTTACCCATAGTAAAAGTCACTAATGTCAAGTTTCTAGGCGTAGAATTAGATACACAGTTGCGTTGGTCAAGCCATATAAGCCTACTAAGGAAAAGACTAGCCAGCGCCTGTTACGCTTTAAAAAATCTCTCAAAAATGTTGAACTCTTCGGTACTTAAGACAGTCTATTCTGCATATTTTGAAAGCTTACTAAGGTATGGTCTTGAGGTTTGGGGTAATGGTGTTCATGTGAACCGTGTTCTCATACTACAAAAAAAGGCTCTTAGGTATGTCGAAAAAGCAAAGCCTCTTGAACATTGCCGTCCACTTTTTGTAAAACACAGAATACTAACAGTGATATCGCTTTACATATATTTGGTCTGCATTTTTGTTTACAAAAATAAGTCCAGTTTTGCATGTAATAGTAACAGTAGACCACGTAGATTATGCAGAGACAATTTTGACATTCTGTTACCTAAATCTAATAATTATGTGCATTTCAAAAGAAGTATTGAATATAATGGTATAAAAATTTATAATAATTTAAACGACGACATAAAGCAATGCGATAATATAAGTGAATTTTCTAGAACATTAAAATCGTACTTGATAACTCGACCATTTTATAACTTAAATGAATATATTGATAAATTGTATAAATAGATAATAGTCTTGACGTTTTTAAATTAGACTTTAGATTTTGCATGCCAAATTATGGCGGAACATGCATGAACATGTAATTTAATTCTACTGACATGTAAATTTATAACATCTGTGTATGTTTTTGCAAATAAACATTTCATTTCATTTCATTTCATATCAGTTGATGCCTAACGTTTCGTCAGATGAGTCATTCCTTAAACTTGCAGGTAACCGCTCGAAATAGGTCACCTAGGGTTTTTCTTGAGAGAGCCAAGTGACGAGAGGCAGTTCGAAGGCGGCCCGTGAAACGCCGTCGTTTTCCCGTTTGTTGCATGTTAAATGCATGCAGTTATTTTTCTTTTTAAAACTGATATATGGTTTCCCTTAAGTAAAATGAGCTATCTTAATAATTAAGTAGAGCCCTTCCATCCTGTATATTTTCCATATAATTAATACCTACAAAAACGAATAGTGTTGGACGTTTAGAAATCAAACACCTGCAAACTGGCCCATGTGCCAATATAATATAACGCATAGAAATAATGATATACCACAGTTTATAGGTTTATAGTAAGTAGTAAGCGTTTTCTTAGATTCCTCTATGAGCTTGTTTTGTAGCACAAACTTTACTATATTTACAAAAGGTTAACGTTCTAAAATTTATACCATACAACACATGCAAAATATTTACCCCAATTTCAGGGTAAAAGCGATTACCCCGCCACCCGCCGCAATGCGGTTCAATCACGTTGTCCGTTGTCACTGTACTGTCATGTCATCCTCCGACTGTCACCGATTGCCCGTACTAAACTAAAGGCGGTATCTACTGCCATGCACAAAATCAAGATCTAAAGGTAAATACAGTGCCATTACTAACTCTGCCGTCTTATTTAATACTAAAACATGCAAATGTGTATCAAAAACTCACACTGCGAAGTCATTATAACCTAACTTTTAGAATGTATTTATTTTACGAATTATCGTTGTTTACATGTTTCGGTGTTAAATATAACAGTTAACGTTCCGTGTTTGTGCTAAATATGATGGGAAAGTGGTGTTAGCAACTAGTTTTTCGTTTCAAAACATTGTTTTCGTGTCATATTTTTCTGGTTTCAAGATTACGAATACGCGATAGTAAGAGTGTAAATTCCACATTTTTTCATGTAAATACATTCTTGTCGCATATATTACAACGTGCATGCGGCTAAGCGCGTGCTTTTTGTATAAATTTACCGTTTTTCGTCACTGTAACATTGATTGAAGCAAGTGGATTTTGTTGTGCCAACTTGGGAGGAAAATGAAGTAAGTGGGTTGACTAACCTCCTTTGTTATGCTAAGTTTATTTTTAATTTTGTATGCCTCGTTTAGTTATGCACGTTTTTAGCGGGAGAAAGTTCAACTTCAAACTTTATAAAGAATAATTTTAAATACACATATACATGCAATCAATTACAAAAATATGAAATATATTATGTTGTCATCCTTTTAAGGAAAATAAACAGCGGTAACAATATTTCATTTATTCATCAAATATCCCTTATTTTGTAATTAATAATTGTATTCATATTGACAAATGCATGTAAATGTCGGTGCTGAATGTCGGTGTTGGTGGCGGTGGTGCTGTCGGTGCATCTTATGGGTGCTTAATTACTTTTGGTATTGAAAAAGTATTAGAAAGGGATTTCTGACATTGTGTTTTTAAGAAACATTAAAGTTATTCTAACTTCTGATTGCAAATTTGTGTAAGTATCCCCTTCAAATTTAGGTGACATGCAGGGCTTAATTTACCGGTATTTTTGGGAACCGGTATTGTGACCTTGTACCAGGGACCGGTATCAGACATGGTAGGTAGGTTGCTGAAGTACCGGTATTGCTAAAACCGGTATCCTAAATGATACTGATACCTTGAGAACCGGTAAATTGATGAAATTCACTGGTTTTTAACAGTTAAAATACCGATACTCGAAAGTGCGAGTGGAGTGAGTGAGAGACATAGAAAACCTAATAAGGTCACAAACACTCACATAGTGAGTAATGTATGGAGAATGTATGCAAGTAACATTATTGTCAGCTGCTCTAACTTTTTAAATTTGCTTACTAAAATCAACTGATAAAGGATATATTACATAGAGCCAACTGCCACGATTTTGTATATATATTTTTAATTTGTTATGTAAATTGGTATTTTTGTAGGTTTTTCCAGTTTTTTTTATTGTTCTTGTATTTTTGTAGCATTTTTTGTTATTTGTTGTTTTTTTTCTCGAATTTTTCGAGTATTTATGTATTTTTTTTGTTTTTTCGTGTTATTTGGTAGCGTTTTTTGGTTTTTGACATTTTTGGACTTTTTAAAAGTTTTTCCGTATTTTTTGAACTTTTCGTCATTTTTTTGTTTTTCCATGTTTTTTGGTATTTTTTTTAGTTTTTACGTTTTTTGGTATTTTTTTAGTTCTTTCGTGTTTTTTAAAGTCGTGCTTGTATTTTGTAGCATTTTTCGTGTTTTTAGTTGTTTTTTTCGATTTTTTTGTGAATTTTGTTAATTTTTAATTGTTATTTTGTAGGGTTTTTCGTGTTTTTTGATGTTTTTGGACTGTTTAAAAGTTTATTCGTATTTTTTTGTACTTTTCGTCAGTTTTTTTGTTTATATAAGTTTTTTCGAAAAAAAATTGTACTTTTCGTCAGGTTTTTTGTTTTTTTTTTTTTTTTATGTTTTTTGGTATTTCTTTTCCTTATTTCGTGTTTGAATTTTGTAGCATTTTTCGTGTTTTGTTGATTTTTTCGAATTTTTTGTGAATATTTTTTTTTATGTTTTTACTTGTTCTTTTGTGTTTTTTGATTTTTTTGGACTGTTTAATAGTTTTTTGTAATTTTTTGTACTTTTCGTCAGTTTCGTGTTGTTTTTTGGCTTTTTTATAAGTTTTACGTGTTTTTTGGTATTTTTTAGTCCTTTTGTTTTATTTAAGTCGTGCTTGTATTTTTGTAGCTTTTTTCGTGTGAATTTTGGTATTTTTTTTAATTTTTTCGTGTTTTTTTTGTAGCGTTTCTTGTTTATTGATGTTTCTAGATTTTTTAAAGTTTTTTAGTAAATTTTTTGTTTTTTCATGTTTTTTGGTATTTTTTGTACCATTTTTCGTGTTTTTATTTAATTTCCGTTATTTGTCGTGATGCTTTGTTATTTTTGGACGTTTTGTATTTTTTAGTTTATTCTTTCATTCTAGTTTTTTTATTGTTGTTTATTCTACCATGTTTGAGAAAAGTATTATACAATCCGCGGCCGAAACAGGGATTGCAGGACTCGTTTTATCCCAAACTCGTCCAGCAATCCCGTAATGAACTATTAGGTACCTAAGTTCCGCCGCCGCGCCGCGCATTCGCACGAAATGGCAACATCGCATACAAGTGTAGGAACCTTTATAAAGAACCGGTATTTTTCGGTTCTAATACCGGTATTTTTTCTTAACTGGTTCTCTGGAACCGAAACGAAGAAAACCTTTGGTGTTGATATTTATCTTTGGTGTTGATAACAAAATGTTTTAAATTATTTACGAAATTGATGGTCACTCTACAATGAGAATACTTCAGTCAAGTGATACGTGTCAAATTGAATGTCATCCGAGTCCGATTACTTTTGAAATATCGTATCTCACTCAATGTGACAATTTACTTTCTTCGTAATCATAATCAAAGTGCTGTCACAACAGTTAGAGGTTTAATTTTTATAAACCAGTTGTTGTAGGGTGACCATGATTGTAGAGAATTAAACTTTAACTTAACAAAAATTAAAATACAGGAAAAAGGTATGGGTGTTTCACTTAAATACAATGGTGAACTATTCATTGCCATATACTATGTATGTAGTGTTGATCCTGCTCATGTCTCCTGAATCACCCTGTATTTAAAATATACAGCATGGTGCCCAGGACAGAACCCTGTGGCACTCCACTATATATCCCTTTTTGCTGTGACATCACCTCTCCAACTCTCACTTGAAAGGTTTTGTGTCATATGAAGGCCAATCTAGCTTAGTAACTTCCCTTGGATTCCCGCATTTTTGAATTTGTGATGAAACCTTGTTGTGGGGACTTTTAGCAAAGGCTTTTTTGTAACCTTGATTATGTTAGTAGGGTCTCTCTTGTTGAAACCAGTCCTGGAGGATAGGCAGAATAGCAAATTGGACACTGTGTGCAAAAACCATGTTGTATTACTGGCAGTATTCTGATTGAAGAACCCACTAAGTCATAACTTTGTGCCCCTAAACCTTTTTGTTACTGTATGAAAATCCAGTTGGTGCAATGTTTTTTCATAGCCTCAAAATATCCTTATAGACTGGCCTAAAATTTTGTTATTTTGTATTTTTTTTCATTTAAGCCATTCACTGAGAATGCAGAGCTTTTCTCATTATTGTTGGAATATTTTCAATTATAATGGCTGTTCTCAGGAAAATTTCGAAATTCATAAAAGCGAGCATGTTTCCTCATCATCATCAAATCCAAGACCCAAGAACAAAATCTGTGCTAAATGAACAAATAATGAGGCTATTACTTTTGATAGTTTTGTTAAATATCTAAGTACTGTAAATATCCATAAATCGAGTAACTCAGTGGCCAGCAATGTGTATGAAAACTGTCCCTTACCACTGCATTATCAGTTTTTAACTCCAATAAATTATAATTTATGCGTTTTTACCATTGAATTCCTTATGGCAGGAACTATTTCGAAACACAATTTTTGTTTTCTATTTCAATGCGCAACATTTTTTTTGCAAAAGGAAAGCCCATTCACAAGTGAATTTTAAACTTAAAATAACCTACTCCATACTTTTGCACTCTTACTCGGCTTCTCAGGATAATTTGAGGATTTCCCTCTATTTGGTCAAGATCCTGTCATCAGATCCAGACTTGATGACAAAAGGACCAACTAAAAAACATACCATTTGTAATAAAATTAAAAAAAAGATTTTTTAAATCAATCCAATACTCTCCGAGTAATCAGTGAACATACATTAAAAAAAATATTTCGTCTAATTGGGAACCCCCTTTTTTTGAAGTCTGATTAAAAGGGAATGGCCCATGTATCATTATTATTAAAATTAAAATCATTTATTTCGTGTAACGGAGACACATACAATACATTAGTTGAAAAAATAATAATAATTGAACAACCAGTGCATACACAGTCCTACCATTTAATCACACTGGTGGAAGTATGCAGCCCCGCACAGTGTAACATGATAGGACAGTCAGGCTTATCCGCTATCATTCTCAGAATGGTATTGGGACTGTCCCGCACCCGGCGCACCAGGGATGCGGCGCGGCCGCGCATGGTCGCATAAAAACAGGCAACGCGCGCCTCCGCAAACATCCCTGATGCGCTACAGAAACGAGGCAGTCCCGCTATCACCCGGAACGCGTTATTATATTGAACACGGAGGGCCCTATAGGCCCGTTGCGAATACTGCACCCAGAGGCTGCAGGTATATAGGGATGTACAGAAAGCTCTAAACAGGGTAATTTATCATCATGATCATATCAGCCGAAGGGCGTCCACTGCTGGACATAGGTCTCCCCGAAAGTGTGCCACAATGCGCTGTCCTGCGCCACCCGCATCCAGCGCAGTATAAGTATAATATATAATAAGTGTACTTACAATTTATGTTTATTAAATGTTACAAAGTTACAACTATTTAATGCTATTTTTAAATATTGGCAGGTCAAAACAGGAAAATGTTTTCGTGCATTTGCTTCGCATTACAAATGTAAGAATGTTAAATAATAGTGTAACAACATACATAAACTCACGCCTATAATCCCAAAAGGGGTAGGCAGAGCACACGAAAATTAAAATTGTAGTTATAAATGGTCGGCCGGTTTAGCCTAGTTGGTAGAGTCACTGCCTCCGAAGCTATAGGTCCCGGGTTCGAATCCAATCGTAAATCAAAAATGCAAAACCGCTTCCGTCCACCGCGCCGCGCCCGCTCTGTGCGTTTTGAGCTATACTCGTACGTATCTCGATGTCTGCCACGTTTTGTTGCATAAAAACCATAAAACAATCGTCACTATCGCATCGTCTATCGGGGTATCTAATCACACGTTAATTCAATCGCTATTTTAGGGTACACGATAACTATTCATGTGAGTGTTATTCACTTATTTATCCCAGGATTATTTGATAAATATTGGGGGGCATCATAAACCAATTCATAAATAAATTTTATTTATAAGTATTACTTAAATACCACGACGTGGGCAAAGTATCGGTCGTTAGCGGAGCTCATTCCACAGCCAGAACGTTCTTCTGAAACTTTACGGAACCCGACTATTTAGCACGAGCAGAGGCGTCTGTAGCCCATGTAGCGCCCGTGTGCAAACATTACCCTTAAAGGCCGAGCCACACCGAATGCGTGCGCAGCACGTGCGCGTGTGCGTGTGCGTGGCGTGCGCGTTGTATCGTATGAAATGTCATAGTAGATGACAAACCGCTTGCGTGCGCAGCACGCGTGCACGCCACGCAAGCGGTGTGTCATCTACTATGACATTTCATACGATACAACGCGCACGCCACGCACACGCGCACGTGCTGCGCACGCATTCGGTGTGGCTCGGCTTTAAGAGTCCGCAATAAGCTCGGTTCTCCATAAAAACGTAATTACGCTCTCATTTTAAAACGCCAAGGCTAGAATAACATAAAACTTTATATTCACAATGGGATCCGGCATATCTATGTCGGAAATTAGTTTCTGTTGCTTGAAATTACAATGGAGAAAAAATACAGCGATTATTAAGGTTTTCATACAAGACGTAAAAAACTCCAAACTGTATTTTTTTTCTATTTAAATTTCTAGCAACAAAAACTAATTTCCGACCTAGATTTGGCGGCTCCCATTGTGTATACAAAGTTTCATGTTATTCTATTAGCATGGCGTTTTAAAATGAGAGCGTAACCATGTTTGTATGGAGAATCGAGTTCAGCCGAGCGTACTGGGGACTTTTAAGAGTGGGGCTCCGTCCGTAGCGAGCGCCGCTCGGCGCCTCCTAGGACTAGGGTTGCCAACTTGTGTGCGCAGATTTGCGGTACATTTATGGCAGAATTGCAGGACGTGTGGCTAAAAAATGCGGCACACACTTGGCTTAAGAGTCCGTATAATCCTTTTTCGCTATTTTGTTAAACTTGGTAAAGATTTTTCTCATAAAAAAACTACATTTATACCCGTTTTAATGAATTATAATGTTAGATTCTTTCAAGTTTGACGGAATAAGTATGCTACTTTATTGATATTTTAATTCGGTGTTGAATAATTTCAGAAAAATCTAACAGATTGCTAATATTTAAACAAAAAAGGTGTACGTAGATTTTCACTGGATTAGATGGCTTACGAACTTGCCTGATTGAATTTTATGAAGATCCGAATTTACAGTACACAAAATCGGCGCGAGGTATGTGCGTAAATACAAAACGCGTGATCTTTACTCAAATTAAACAAAATATTCGCTCCAGTTTTTATATTTCTGACCGGACCCGAAAACGCAATCGGCGTCCCGTACGCACCCTGTGCGGGACGCATCCTCTAGGGTTGCTCTGGAAACGGAACGGTTGGCAACCCTACCTAGGACCGCTGCGCCCGTGTGCAACACACACCCTACACTATAGGTAAAGACGCACGAGTAGGTTAGGATAAGACAAAGCTTGCTCTGTGGTGGTAAACTATGATATACAGATGTACTCGTATAATATGTCCCCGTATGAACTAGTCCCCATGTGAATAATCTGTCCCCATCGTACGAAAACTCGAAATACGACTAGACTCGAAGTGGCTATAAATTACGTATTAAATGATTGACACGTTCACGTCTGTTAATGTGAAACATTACTATACTGTTTTTTAAGAGTATAAATTTAACAGGCAATTTCGCCCACGTTTCTTCGTTTCCCTAGGATATCAGACGATAGTATTGTACTATAATAATTTCACTTATTTCAGTAACTTATTACGTTTCAAAGATAACACACAGCATATTGAAATAAATCGCTTGACGGATAACGCACGATTTTTCTAATCTGAAAAAAAAACAAGGTCAATGTCAATGTCAAATGTCAGACAGAATGAAAACTGGTAGTATTTGGCCATTTGACATGACATATGTTAAATACACAGATACCAGATTAAAGCAGATCCGCTCATTTAAGTTGTACGATTTCTGTATACATCTGATCTTTTCTCACTAATGCACAAATCAGTAAGTTTGAGAGAGACAGATAAGTGATATCTGACAGGACTTCACCTGTCAGTGTCTTCTCTTTCATAACCGCAAATTGTTTGATGACGTTTGTGACGTTTTGGTATATGAGATTTGACATTTTGCTGTGATTTTAAATGGAGACAATTGGTTAGGGGGCTTTAAAGTGTCCACTAGTACCTTTTGAATACATCAAACTAGTTTTTGCGTTGCTGGATTCGTCGATCTGTGAGTTCAAAAATAAAACGGCCTTTTTTACTTTGGACGCATAGATCGACGAATCCAGCAACACAAAAACTAGTTTGATGTATTCATAAGGTACTTAAATTCGAAATACTTTACATAATGGCCTCCTTTTTTCAATATCTATCGTTAAATTTAAATAATCACAATTATTTACGATTAGCGCTAGTGGATCTGTTACATTTTAGTAAAGCGCTCTTAAGTACCTTTTGAATACATCAAACTAGTTTTTGCGTTGCTGGATTCGTCGATCTATGAGTTCGAACGGCCGTTTTTACGCACTGCACGCTTTGGACGCATAGATCGACGAATCCTGAACGTAAAAACTAGTTCCTTCAGTTCACTAATCATTGGACGTACCAAACAGACACGGGAGTATAATCCGGGAAGATGTTCCCTTGAAAGTGGTTCATATACTCACTTTTGTCTTTATGTTGGTGTAGATATTTTTGACGCTGACTGACTGAACTGTCTAAAGAAAATACTTTTAACATTGTTGTCGAACTATATGGAGACCTTGCTTTAATTGTTTTTATATCTTATCTTTCTGTGTTATCTCACTGGTTTATCTAAATTTTACAACAGCACAAGTTACTAAAAATATGGTAGACATTTTAGAAGAAAACTAACTATGTGTCTGAGAGATAGTTCCTTAAGAGTTCCTTTTGTATCTGTTTGGTACGAAACCCTAAAAAACTTATTCCTTAGACATCCAGAGGTACGGCTGGCTACCATCCTTACCTGGTCAAAATTCCTCGCATTCGAACCAAGCGCTTTGCATCATCTTTTATAATGCGCACTTCTAAGGCTTGGCATTCTCTGCCGGCGTTTTTATTTCCGAGTTCATACAACCTGGACCTTTTTAAGGCACGAGTGAATAGGCGTCTTCTGGGTGAGCTCGCTTCATCGTCAGCCTCTTTTTTTCCCCCTGGCTAGATACTGGCCAAGAGCAATCCCATTTTTAATAATAATAAAAAAATTGGGGCTTATTCTTATTCCTATTTTTACCGACTTCAATAGAAGGAAGGAGGTTCTCAGTTCGTCTGCATGTTTGCTTGTTCTTTTTTTTTACTACTCTTGACCACGTTGGCCGATTTTGATAATTCTTTTTTGTTTCAAAGCAAGTACCCCGACATTGGTCCTATATAAAGGTGAAGGTCTGATGATGAGATATAGGAGGAATCGAGGGAACTCCTCTAATTTGATAGGCACGCATATGCCGATTTCGGTATTTTCTGTAGGTAACCAAGCATTGGCTCACGGAAACCACAAACTGTGGCATAGCAAGTACAAATTTTTTTTGACGTGATAACGTCTTTAAAATCGTTTTAGTCGGGTGACATGTTCAGAAACTTGTGTCACACCAAAACCTCACGAGCGCGATCGCAGGTATAAGTGAAGTGCCAGTGAAGTAACACGTTATCACGTAAACATCTCGATCGTAAACCTACTTTACAAACAACCAATTTTTTTGGTATAATTTTTTTTTGCTATAATTTTTTTTGTGGTATAATTTTTTTTATGCAAAGTTGAGTACATATTTAGTGCATTGCTTTCTCATCGACTAAAGTCGCAAAACGACATGACCCGGAGTGGCTATCAATTATTGTATTAAATGAATAATAAATAAATAAATATTAGGGGTAATTTTTTTACATAAATCGAACTAGTCCCCATGGTAAGCTCAATAAAGCTTGTATTATGGGTACTAGACGACGATATATTTAATTGATATTATACTTAATACATAGAAAACATCCAAGTCTTTTTGTTCAACACAGAAACAAATGCCCTTACCGGGATTCGAACCCAAGGCATCTAGCTTCGTAGGCAGTGTCACTACCAACTAGGCTAAACAGGCCGACAACTGTTTTATAAACTGTTAATTTTTTTATGAAATATATATACTGAAAAATACCCATTTCCCATCCCCGTCCATAGGCTACGGTGTCTGCTCACCATCTGTAGGCCTATGTTGTCAGTCGACAACATTATTTTTTTTACTCAGGCTTTTTTCCGATGAAATCGAATAGAGGATAAAAAATCAAGTTAAACCACATTTTGAAATTCTCGAATATATTCAAATTTCATATAAAAAAATCAATTTCAAAAGTCCCTCATTCTAAAAAAAAGTAAATCATCACAGTGTAACAAAACATACAGAAGCACTGTTACTAAGACATATTTACTAAAGAAAGTGAACTGCTGTTCTTTTTGTGCGCTGTGGCAGTCACAATTCGTACTAGTGACGTCATTACGACGATGGTAGGTTTTCTTCACATTTTGGGTGAATATTTTGAAAATTAATAGCTATAAAAATATAAAATAGGTATTTACGATACAAGGGTTGTAAAACAACGAAAGGCCGATATCGCAGATGTTTGAGGCCCGAGCCGCAGGCGAGGGTCATAAATATGCGAGAGAGGGCTTTCTGTTTTACGACCTGTGTTTTGTACACAATTTTACGTCAGCACCACTTGGCTAAAAAGTGGGTTTTTCCGGACGCGCAGCGTGCGGAAAAACGCGCTTTTTTGGCAAGGTGTGGTGTAAAATACCACCACCCCACCACATCAGCCCTAGGACGTCCACTGCTGGACATAGGCCTCCCCCAATTTCATGGGGGGTAAATGCCATAATCGCCACGCTTGGCATGCGGGTTGGCGACCGCAGTATCTCCACCGCACTCTAGGAATGCTGCTGCCCATTCCCCGGTGGTCTTGGTCGTAGTTTAAGAACATACCCGGGTCCAAAAAGGGTGTAACATACATTTTGGGGTTTCTTATGGGGAAATGAGTTAAGATGTTATACTACTTGAAAAATTAAAATGTCAATTACAAACAAACAAATAAATATACAAATGTTGCTCGTTTAATAGTAAAGGATATAAGAAAATCCCAATTATTTATCTAATAATAATTATTATCGTATGGCATTCATTTTCGAACCGTTAGATCTTCGAGAAAACAATACGGTTGCCAGTTTGCAATACTTTTAGCACGTATAGGGTAACCGTGGGTATTCCTTTCGGACGTGGTGCAAGTGAGTGGGCAACTTGACTGTTAGAAGTTCTCAAGCCGCCCGAAGGCCTCTAAATTGGCATAACGACTGCTGTCGTAGACAGCAGCTGGGATCAACGGCATAACGTGCCTTTCAAAGCACGGAGCAATTATTTATTGAACAAGTAGAACCTTCTATCTACTTTACAAGCACAGAAATATTTATAAGGAATAAGCGAACAATATTATTCTCTTTGTCTGCATATTTGCTTTTCAAATTTACGTATTCTAATGCGACGTGTTAGGTAACCATGAGCTGATGCAACTATAAATCCACGACGTTCTAAATCCTTCTGAAGGTAATAAACAAGCAATGTTGAAATAATGAATTTCAACTACGCGCTCTTTTAGGAATGTGGTGTTGTTCCTGGTGAGTACGGTCACCAGAGCTCCCGAGTATGCGGGTTGAGAGTGAAAGGAATGCATATGTCTATAGCTGTAAACACAACGTATCCTCAAGTTGATAAAGAGTCGGCCACGCTTGTGATTCACCTGCAGGCCGTGAGCTTGTTTACCACCCGCGTATAGAAAAATAGGAGAAATATTTTGGATAACCATTTTGTTTTAAATAGTCGCGACTTTGTATATGAATCGTATTTGATAATACTGAGTTTGATGTATAGTTAATTGTCAAGTTGTTGGATGGCTACGAATATGGTAGTTTCCTTCCTTATGTTATAATTTATAACATATTCCTGTTATATGGATAGTATACCATCAAAAACGGGGGTTAAAAAGAAGTCTTCACTGTGGTTAATTAATTACAGTCGCGGTCAAAAATTTCGGGTCACCCCGAATTTAATAACCGCAATAAGATTTTTTAAAAGTTACATAATATACTATTACCAACCACCACCCAACCCAACTATATAAGTAATTTCCGGGATCCTATCATAAAAATATCCACACCACCACCACCACATCAGCCCTAGGACGTCCACTGTTAGACATAGGCCTCCCCAATTTCATGGGGGGGTAAATGCCATAATCGCCACGCTTGGCATGCGGGTTGGCGATCGCAGTATCTCCACCGTACTCTAGGAATGCTGCTGCCCATTACCCGGTGGTCTTGGTCGTAGTTTAAGGACATACCCGGGTCCCATAAATAAAAATATCAATATCCAAAAATTACATTTTTTTGCGATATCTCGCTCCGTTAACGTTTTTTCATGGGTTTTTACGAGCCCGATTTAAAGCTGGTAACGTTATTTTTTTACTGTAAAATTAGCAGTTTAAATGTAAAATTAAATAAAGATAATAAAAAAACTGAACTTGTACTATTTTAGGAATATATGAGCGACCCGTATTCTTTGTCCGCTAGTGTATTGAAGGGTTTAATGTCAGTTAAGTTATCGTTACATATATTTAAACAAACGGAGACGCTATACACGCGTGGATCCAGGCTTTTGTACAAAATCTTAATCTGTATGTGCCCCAGTAAATATTTAAATAAATAAATATTGGGGACAATCTTACACATATTGACCTAGTCCCAAACTAAGCAAAGCTTGTATAGGTCGATTCACAAGAGGTGGCGCGGAATGTCTATGAAATTATTGACAGGACATTCTTGTGAATAGACCTATACTATGGGTACTAGACGACGATATATATACTTATATAGATAAATACATAGAAAGCATCCAAGACCCAGGAACAAATATCCGTGCTAAATGCACAAATAATGCCCTGGCCGGGATTCGAACCCGGGACCTCTAGCTTCGGAGGCAGTGTCACTACCAAACAGGATAAACTGACCGTCAATATTATTACAATTATTTTATTCTGAACCTTAAGATTATGTTATACTTGTACCTCATGTAATTTGTTTTGTGAGCCAAATAAATATTGGATATGTGGGAAAAAAGATTGTAGTATTTATAATGCACTTGAAAGGAAAATTATCATAGTTATGTAGACCTCTTGCTTCGGAGGCATACATACGGTGTAATGGCGATATTGACCGTGACATAAAGAACCGAATCAGCGCAGGATGGATGAAATGGCGACAGGTCTCGGGAACCATATGCGATGCCAGAATGCTCTTCCGATTGAAGGGCAAAATCTTCAAGACCATTGTAAGACATGTCGTCATGTATGGATCGGAATGTTGGGCCGCAAAGGTGACTGATGAAAAGAGATTGCATGTTTCGGAGATGGCGTATCAAGAATGGATCAGATAAGGAATAAGTATATAAGAGGAAGCCTTAAAATAGTACCCATAGATGATTAGTTAAGAGCTAATCGTCTACGGTGGTATGGGCATGTTATGCGGAGGGATGAAAGTCACGTGACAAGAAAGGTATTAAGCATGAATGTGGAGGGATGTAAGAGGAGGGGTATACCAAGGAAAAGTGGATGGATTGCGTGAGAGACGATATGAAGAGGAAGGATGTGAGTGACGAGATGACGGGCGATAGAGAGATATGGAAGAAAAAACATGCTGCGCCGACCCCAAGTAAATGGGAAAAAGGCACGCGAATGATGATGGCTTCGGAGGCCGTGTCACTAACAATAGGCTAAACTGGCCGACAATTGACATTTGTTTGCTAATTAGACTTTTTCTCTCATTCCAGATCCTGAAATGCGGTGATAGTCCACAGAACCCGGCTTTTTTAAATCCAAATTAGACGAATCTCTTCTGACCTAAATTCCTCGCAAACTCAACGTACGGGCAACAAGCTACCAAGCTACCGCATATTAGCTCTTTAGCTAAACGACTAATATCTTGGCAGGAAATTCCAAGAGAGTCTTATCATTGTACAGTTTTTATTTTTAAAACATTTAAGCCAAAATGGCTACTGACAGATCCGTTGAGGATGTCACTAAAATGATGAAGGAGATCAGCGTTCTGTCCTTCCGGAAACTTGCTGACGTCAAGCGTCTGGCCGTCCACTTCAGAAACGTGATCTACCACCCGCTGACGCAATCCAATCCCGTCGTTTTAAACTATTTAAAAAACTTAAACGACACCCATAGACAGGTGTTTGTGCAGAGGCGCGATGGTGTTGAGGTGGAATATATCTTTACCACTGAAAAGAAGAGTAGTCTTCAACGGCAGCGCTTTAACAGTCTTCCAGTGAGCGAGGTTCCCGAGCTGCTTAAAGCGGAGCTCTTGACTGACGAGAACGCTAAACAGGTGCATATCTGTACTGACTGCGATGTGGAGATAGAATTGAATGACGAGGAGCCTTTAATGGAGTCCCTCCAGAAGCATTTCAACCTGGAGGTGCATCTGCCGAAACCCAAGATGAAACGGGAGAGCATTGACGTCGCTGAGCCTATCATCCTTCCCAACATGTCTCGCAGGCTCTCCGCTATGGAGTGCGGCGAGACTCCAGCGCAGACCCTCGATATCGCTAACCATTTGATGCAGATAATGAACAAGCCTAGCGAGAAGCTGGATCGAATGTTCTCTAGCAAACTTGAGGCGTCCTTGATAAGGCATCTGCCTGACAACTCGGAAGCCAGCATCGACGCAGCCCTAAAGTTCTACCACGTTGCTTACGACAAGCTGTGTCAGGACAAGGTAGACTTCTCTGCTCTCACCAGCTCCGTCGCTCCGATCATCATGAGTATTAAAGACAATGTGAATCAGCATTTCTCTGCAGACGCGAACAAAAATTTTGAGAACGAGGACAGCGAGGCTCCTGAAAAACCGAACAAGAATCAAGTGAAAAAATACCGTTATTACGGGCCTATTGAGAACTATATCGTTAAGTTGCTTTTTAACCACAAGCTTCTGTCTTTAATCGACGACCGGACAGGAAAACGTGCGTTTTTCTGCATGGCGTGCGAGTATTACACGCTCAGATTCCGTTACGATTCCGTGTTGAATCATGTGTTTAGCGAAACGCACATTCACAACTTAGCTTCTATCCTCCAAGCGGATAAGCACATACCGTCTTCCATAGATAACAGAACCGTAGAGGATATAAAGGAGATGAACCAGAAGTTTCTATTCAGCCACAGCATTAGCGAGGACGTAAACGGATTGAACTGCGGGCTCTGCAAAGCTTCCATAGATTCCACCGAAGCAGCCGTAATCCATCTCCTAGAAGAGAACCATCTAGGAAAGCTTTCGGATAAGATCTTCCGTAAAGTGAAGGCTAATAATCCGGACGGTGCTATCCCGGACGAATGGGGCCCGAAGAGTCTCGACTGGGCGAAATTCTTAGCCAGCGTCGGTAAACCTTTGAACAACCGGGACAACGTTGTCATTGAGAATTTCATCAAGCCTTCTGGAAAGATCGCAAACTACTGCTCCTGCTGTGACATGACTCTGAAAGGTCCCAGACAGGTGCTCTTCAACCACATTCGCCAGAAGAAGCACTTGAGAAACGCAGCGCCGCATAAGCTGCAGATGTTGTACAGAAACCAGTGTAGACCTTCGGAGTATTACGCCAGTTTCGGAAACTATTACGTATGCGCTCTGTGCCCTAAATACATCGCTCTACCTTCCTTCGCCGCCATAGTGGAGCATTTCGAAAGCGAGCTGCATATGGAGACAATTGCAAAACTGATCCGCTCAGCTCTTTACGAGCAAAACGTTGATAAGGAACTACTTGAACACAACAAAATTAACACTTCCAGCGAGATTAAGTGCGAATACTGCGACGCTACCTTCCCAGATCTATCCGAAGCCATAACCCATATCTTATCAAGCGTGCAGCATCAGAACGCTATGGTAGATGCGTTGACCAAGGTGAACAAAGGCGATATAATCAGCGTGTACATGCAAGGGAACTACATCCTCAACAACGAAGGCGCCTCTTTCAACTGCGTTACCTGCAAAGGCGTTTTCAATTCGATCCGCTCTTTGCTGATGCATCTAGTATTCGCTGAACATTTCCCGGAGAAACCTACCTCTGAATACGTGTTCCGTTTTTACTTAGAGCTGAAGCACAACATAAATATGTTGGCGCGGAACAAGTACATGTACTATGACTTTGGGAAGCTGAAGTGTGGGGTGTGTGACGCGGATTTGGAGGAAGCTGAGAACGCGAAGAGACATGTGGTGTCGCCGCGTCACAAGGAGAATATGGGGGCCAGTTATGTTAATCTTAATTTAGATGTGACCGGAAATGAGTGAGAGGTGAGTTGGACTGAGAATCATATTTATATATGCCCTTATTCATAAACATATAGGTTCAGCAAACTAGAATTCGTTTGTCACTTTGACATATGTATTTTTTTATGGGACAATCTTACACAAATCGACCTAGTCCCACTAAGCAAAGCTTGTACTATGGGTACTAGACGACGATATACATACTTATATAGATAAATGCATACTTACATAAATACAAAACATCCAAGACTCAGGAAGAAATATTTGTGCTGAACATACACAAATAATGCCCTGACCGGGATTCGAACCCGAGACCCGCGGCTTCGTTGGTAGGGTCACTACAAACTAAGAACTAAGCCAAAGTGGTCGCCAAAATGTGTCAATGTGTGTGTGGTGGTTATTTGTGAGCAAGGTCGCCAGTGCTCCCGAGGATGCGCTGTTTTGAGAGCGAGGACTTTTTCTAGCTGGCAACACAACGAATCCTCAAGCTAATGAAGGGTCGGCAACGCGCCTGTGATTCTTCTGGAGTCGCAAGCGTCGATAGGCTACGGTGTCTGCTGACCATCAGGCAGGCCGTAAGCTTGTTTGCCACCGTAGTTGTGTAAGAAAAGTTGTGTGTTGTGTAACATGAATACGTAACTTGTGGTATCCTTACTGGATACTGATCTGATCTTAAACACGAGCGTAACGTACAGATATTTTAGTCACTTTGGTCATAGTTATTTTTTTAACTGAGCTCATCCACTCGCCTGTATTCACGATGGCATTGTATCTTTACAATCCTATTATCTGCTTTTGTTCTCGTAACCACCAACAAGTTGCTTACAAAAAAAAGGTTAGGATTATATTGCATGTATACTGAACTTTCAATCTTATTCTGAGTATGAAAATGCGAGACCGAAAGGGGCCTTACATGGTTATTATTATCATGCGATACAATCATATTACGTGAATATTGATGAATCATCATCATCATCATGTCAGCCGAAAGACGTCCACTGCTGGACATAGGCCTCCCCCAAAGACTTCCACAATGACCGGTAGTGCGCCACCCGCATCCAGCGGACACCTGCGACCTTCACCAGGTCATCAGTCCACCGTGTGGGGGGCCTGCCCACGCTACGCCTTCCGGTACGTGGTCGCCACTCGAGAACCTTTCCGCCCCAACGGCCATCGGTTCTACGTGCTATGTTCCCCGCCCACTGCAACTTAAATTTAGCGATTTGGAGGGCTATATCGGTCACTTTGGTTCTGCTGCGGATGGCCTCATTCCTGATGCGATCACGCAGAAAAATTCCCAACATGGCTCTCTCCATTGCCCTTTGGGTGACTTTGAGCCTTAGTAGGCGACCACGTTTTAGGCCCATAGTAAGCGACCAAGTTTCAGTGCCATATGTCAACACACTGGCAACACACACTGGTCCAAGACTTTCGTCTTGAGACACTGTGGAATATTGGACGAAAAGATGTGCCGTAGCTTCCCGAACGCTGCCCAATTGATGAATATTGAAGCAAAATCCATTGATTGCGGTGATTATTCCTCCGATATGTCCGATTTTCAATTTTTTTACATTTATACCATCGTCATGATGCTTCGAGCATACATAACTGGAGTAGCCATTAGTACACTTACCCCTCTGCCAAAAAATAGGCACAATGTGCAAAAAATTATTAATAACTACTTCATTAATCGATTATAATATAAGTCAGTCTCGAAATCGTTTCCGGCGTGTGAAGAGCTCCGTGAAAATACCTTTATCTTCTAATTAGGGTAATAAAACGTTGTACTTTATCAAATTTACAAAAAAATATATAATTGTATGTGCAATTCAAGTTTTATTTCGAATCGTAAATCGAGCATCGATTACAAAATTGATTTAAGAACATTCGTCCTTGACCATTAGGGCTAGCTGTGAAACGTCACTTTGACGTCCTTATGGACTTAGGTCAATTTGGCCATCCGATAGTAACCCAATAATGGATCTAACGTTAACGAAAATAAGGTCGGCTTTTATTGCTCAACTTTAGTAGTTTGAATGTGCCTGAGTTGATTGTTTTAGTGTGGGTGCGTAGTAATGGAACAATATATTGTAAGTGTGTGTAGTTTTTTTTATATGTGTGTTACTTCGCCCTCCGCAAAAATTGGTATAATATTTTGTTTGGTAAGATGCGCTGATGGCCACTCCAGTTATGTATGCTCTAAGTCATGATGTCGCCTACCAACGTGCAAAATGTGAGCGTGATTGGTTGAAGCGTCTAGGGAGTCCGAACTCGGGTCGAAGACGGTCACAGTTGGGGGCTGTGATCGCCTATGAAAGCAGATGGTTGGACCCACAGACTCTAGGGCGGCACTGGTGCGCTCCGAAGGAGATCCCAGAGCCGCCCGAAATGAGTTGAGGAGGACGATCGGGGGGTTTTTAGTCGGTGCAAGTCCGACATAACCACCGCACTGTCCCCGCGGTCGCGGCGGGACCCGGGTATGTCCTAAAACTACGACCAAGACCACCGGAGGATGGGCAGCAGCATCTCTGGAATGCGGTGGAGATCTATACTGCGATCGCCAACCCGTATGCCAAGCGTGGCGATTATGGCATTTACCCATGCCATTGAGGGAGGCCTATATCCAGCAGTGGACGTCTTACGGCTGACATGTTGGTGGTGGTGGTGACCATAAAGGATTTTCCCCCCGCGGAAAAAAAGGAGTCCGAACTCAAACGAAATACTCCATAAACGGAATACGCCTAAGAATGAGCTTCGCTTCGCTCAGCTCAATAATAATGATAGTAGTGGCATAGTTTTTTTTTTATTGGAATTGTATAGGTGTCTGTTTGATAATCACTTTGGTTTAGTTTATTTATTTATTTATTTATTTATTTATTTATTTATTTATTTAGACATACGTAAGCATAACAGTATACAACCAAGTCGCTTACATACTAAACAAAAAGTCATAGGTAGGTATATCATCCAGTCGATTCTATAAGTTAATTACAATTCATAAAATATAATATGCTGCAAAAATTATAACTAAAATTACTTAAATAATAAATAAACAGAGGAATTCAATGAAATTAATCATGGATTTCGTTGTCTATTAAAATAATCATTTAAATACATTAAGAAGTTTCTGCCAAACCCACCAACACTATCTGCAAAAACGTCGATTTGTGGGGCATCGATAGACATAGCATTGAGCATAAAGAGCGCCCGAACAGTGGGTGCGTTCTCGGCGCGGCGGGTGCGCGCGGGGCAGCCCGCAAACAGGCGCCGCGGGCAACGCGCTCAGGCCCGGGGGACAGGGACGCCACACTGGAATGTAGAGGCCCAGCCTCTCCAACACGGCGGGACTATTTACGGTGTTATTGATGATACCGTAGTAATGCATCACCAACAACAATTTCCGCCTCAGCTCCAGTGTATAGAACCCGACCACACCCAACACGTAAAGCGAGGGATACAATAAAGGGTAGTATCCGTATTGGCTTTTGAAAAGGTATCTTGCAAAACGACGCTGAACCCTGTATTTTACCTCGTTGGGGTCCCACGCTATAGCCCCGAACCAGGGCTCGGAAACCGGTATTCTGTCCTTACAAAATTACCGGTATTTTTTTAGTTCTTATCGTTCTTACGTCTACTATTTCATGTTTAATCAGGCAATCTAACAATATGAAGTAATAACCCAAATACATTATTGAGTCCTACGTAAAGAGCATAAACTAATTAAAAATATTTGCCTATTTCAGGATTTTGAGATTAACCGGTTCCGAGCCCTGTCCCGAACTCCAACCTACTTCGTTGGTAGTGACCATGCCTCCGAAGCCGGAGGTCCCGGGTTCGAATCCCGGTCAGGGCATTATTTGTGCATTTATCGCAATTCGTGGGTCTTGGATGTTTTCTACGTATTTATCTATATAAGTATGTATATCGTCGTCTAGTACCCATAGTACAAGCTTTGATTAGTTTGGGACTAGGTCGATTTGTTTTAGGTTTTTCCCTTATTCTTATTTTATTTTATTTGTTGGTCCGCAGTTATGCCTGTGAGTTATGTCGTCGCCGCCGCGGCCTGTTACTAGACGAAACCTATATTAAGTGCTGAGGCGATCGTTTTACAATGAAATTTTAATAAATGAAATAAATAATTTTATAATTGAACTTGGTGTTTCATTCCTCCTTGTGTGACTAAGGCTGGGTTGCACCGACTTACGATCACAGACTGATCAACGTTAAATATGGCGCCGGTAGCTGTCATCCCATAGAAACTTGACAAACCTTCAATACATTCAAATTTTAACGAACACAGCTTACGATTACAGACGGTTTGGTGCAACGTGGGTGCAACCCAGCCTAAAGGTTGTCAACAAATGGGACTCGCGTGCGAGTTTAATTACAATGCGGGTTATAGGTGACAAACTTATGGAGCTCCTATGTCCCAATAATGGCCTTCGATCTCTACAAATACAAATATCGATCTCTAACTCTCCATTTTCTCGTGTTTTTTTATAGCTTGTCGTATTAGCAACAACGAGGTTTACCGAAATATTATGTCAGATTTCCTTCAAAACTCACTGTTTTCGAGATATACGGTAGCAAACTTTGGCAATTTTAGGCCAAATAAACAGTTTTTCGGACGTATTTTTTGTGAAAATAAGTTCAAAATAAAAATCACTTACGTTTTGAAAGGCGTCAATAAGGAACAGTTATATGTAGATTTCATATACAGGGTGATTCAGGAGACGTGACTACTCGTACAGTCAGCTGCAGAGAAACGTTACCCCCCTGCATACAAACTTCTATGGAAGAGGGGTCACGTGTCCGTATGCAAATTATCGGGGTCCCATCCAAGTTTGATGAAATCATCCAATTTCTTTGATCAAAGATATTGGACAAAGATATTGGATGAGTTTAATACGGGGTGGTATTCTACTCATCCAATATCTTTGTCCAATTTCTTTGTCAAATCTTTGATCAAAGTTCTTTGACGGAGGCCCATTCCACTTATCCAATATCTTTGTCCAAGTTATATTTTTTTTCATGCGTAGCCATGTTGATTTAAATGTCATCAGAATCTTTGTTCAAATGTCGGGGTCCCATCCAAGTTGGATGAAATCATCCAATTTCTTTGGTCAAATGTATATTGGACAAAGATATTGGATGAGTGGAATACCTCCCTTACTCTGATATCTGTGACTCTTATGCATGATACAATAATACAAGGTATGGCACTCCGGCGAAAATTCGTTGTGCGAGTGACACAAGCCTACGTCATCAGCATCACTGATATCGAACCATCGGTGGTTGGCGGTCGTAGGGTGAGTCCGTGTGTTTACAGGCTGTACAGTGACGTAGGCTTGTGTAACGATCCGGAGTAGCAGACCGTGTTTCCTTAGACCATGCTCTTATGAAGGCAGAGACGATTTAGCGACCACATAGGTGTCAATAACTAGGATTGAAATTCATCTTAGTTATGTGATTCTTAAAGTTTCAAAAAATAGATGCCATTTTCGTAAACAGTGACTTGTCTTGAAATTGATGACCAAAACATTTATTCTGTAGATATAAGTTTGTTTCCTATAACGTCTTCTAGATTGGTGGCGCCTTCTTAAGGGCTGCCTACGTAGCAGGGGGTCCCGGGTTCGAATCCCGGTCAGGGCATTATTTGTGCTTTTATCACGAATATTGTTGCCGAATCTTGGATGGTTCCTATGTATTTATATTTATGTATGGTATGAGTACATATTATTATTATCTTATTTATATGAAGGCCCTTGCGGATGCACTTCGACCCAATGATGGGATCTATAGTGAGTATGTAGTGTAAGTATACAGGCTGATTCGGGAGACGTGAGCAAGATCAACACTACGGATTCAGTAGATCATAAGCTACTCCTTCGTACCACTATAAGTGAAATTAACGTTCATTTATCTTTGGTGATGAAAACAAAATGTTTTAAAATATTTACGAAATTCATGGTCACTCTACAATCAGAATACTGCAGTCAACTGATACGTTTTAAATTGAATGTCATCTGAGTACGATTACTTTTGAAGTATCGTATCTCACTCAATGTGACAATTTACTTTCTTCGTAATTAAAGTGCTGTCATAACAGTTAGAGGTTTACCCCCTTATTCATAAAACTTAACAAACCTCTGTTAGCTAAAAGTTGTTTTGTCCCATTCTCACAAACATAAAGTGATAGATGAGGACAAACCTACTTTAGCGGCTTGTTAACTAATAGAGGCTTGATGGACGTTTATGAATAAGGGGGTTAATCTTTATAAACCAGTTGTTGTAGGGTAACCATGATTGTAGAGAATTAAACTTTAACTTAACAAAAATTAAAATACAGGAAAAAGGTATGGGATGGTGAACGATTCATTGCCATTTACTATGTATGTAGTGTTGGTCCTGCTCACGTCTCCTAAATCACGCTGTATGTAAGGTGTTAATTTATTAGTTGCAGATATTTTTACAGCTGATAGTACTCGGTCCCTGGAGTATATTGAAATATAAAACATTATAGCTTATACGATGTTTTTTTTGGAGAAAACTGAAAAACAAAAATTGTTACGTAAAAACACCCTGTTAATGTGATTATTAAATGAGAACTCATTGAACAGATTCTAGTACCTCTTACGTACCCCTTAACTGTAACTGGCCACTTCACGTCGATAAATCAAATACTTGATTGTTAATGTCATGTTATTTTCTGTCTAATTGTGTCGTTTGCAAATCAATTTTACTTATAGTGAAATGCCTTCTTTTCTTCATGCTTGCTTTTAAAATTACTTTAACTCACTTATCAAAGGCTAGTACTAGTTTTAACACGACAGCTCCAGTTTCCATCCTACATTACATCCTACATTTGTAGTTTTTCCGCCGAACCATAATGACATTTAAGACGAACAATTGTTGACACGAGTGACATGACAGAGAGTGTTAAACGTCTTATCAGGCACATGGTAATTATTTTTAGACGAAATTACACATAATTTTTGGTTCGGTAAATGAAAACAAAAATATATATATATGAAAAGGTTTCTTAATTTCTATTTAAAGTAAATTGTTTTAAAGTAAATTATCATCTGTTAAAATATCTGCAACTAATAAATTAACACCTTATATTATGATAATAAATTATACAAAAAAAAAACCGACTCCAATTTTGTACTTGCTATGCCACAATTTGTGGTTTCCGTGAGCCAATGCTTGGTTACCTAGTTCCCTCGATTCCTCCTAGATCCCATCATCAGACCTTGACCAAATATATATGGGACCAATGTCGGGGTACCTGCTTTGAAACAAATAATTTATACCAAAAAAAAAACCGACACCAATTTTGTACTTGCTATGCCACAATTTGTGGTTTCCGCGAGCCAATGCTTGGTTACCTACAAAAAATACCGAAATCGGCATATGCGTGCCTATCAAATACGAGGAGTTCCCTCGATTCCTCATAGATCCCATCATCAGACCTTGACCAACATTATATAGGACCAATGTCGGGGTACCTGCTTTGAAACAATAAAAGAATTAACAAAATCGGCCAACGTGGTGAAGAGTTATCGGGGAACATCTTCGATCAATAATAAACCTAGATACACTATCAACTGCAAAATCAAGTCGAAAAAGTGTCCGAATTTCATTGCGACTGTGTGCGTGTATAGGAGACACACAAAAAAAAGTAATGCGATTTGTACCATTTCCTTTTATTCGATACTAAGCCTTACATCACAAACATAATGTTTTATTTTGAATGATAGTGTTTGGCGGTTATAACATTACAAAATGCACGTATCGATTGTGGAAAATTTCCACAAAAGTCCGCATTATGTTAATGGATTGTACACCGTAAATCAAGAGCAATTAGGTTCAGTTTCGTTTCTGTTGATTTTCCACTGATTAGATGTCAACATTGGCACAGAGGCCGTATCGTGTGCCATGGAGTCGAAATTGTTTTTTTTTAATAGGCATCGGTGGAATACAAGCATACGACTTGTCAGGTGGTAACGTCGATTTATACCAACACGACCACTTTGGCTTAGTTGATAGCGACCCTGTCTGTCTATTAAGCAGGAGGTCTCGGATTCGATTTCCGGTCAGGGCATTTATTTGTGTGGTAAGCAATTGAGCATGAATATTTGTTCCTGAGTCTTGGATGTTTTTTATGTATTTAAATATGTATTTATTTATATTTAAATATAAGTAGTATATATTATGTAGTAGCCATATATTACAAGCTTTATTAAGTTTGGGACTATGTCGATTTGTGTAAGATTGTACCCTCATATTTTTTTTATTTTCATACCATATAAATCATCACGAACAATTTGCTTTAACTAAATGTTACAAGGGCATTTTCAGAAATAAGTGTACCCAATTAGCGTGAGTTGTTAAAAAAAGTTAATCAATGTCAGTTTAGGGGCAATAATTAAGAAATAAATTTAAATGAAAACTGAATACATAGTTTATTTAATTATCAGTTATATGCGTTGTCATAAAACAAAATTCTGAAAAGTGACAGGAACAAACCACGCTAGAATCATTTGGTTTAAAATATTCTTCACCTCTTTCTTTAGCTGTAATTTGCCACCATTTATCTCTATTAATTTCATTTTTTGGAAAACTGTAATAAGGTTAATAGTAAGTTAGGTTAGTAAGTTTTTGATTTAAACAACGTATACTGAGCAGAACGACATGTCAGACAAACAAACTGTTACCACCCGATTTTGATATATGAATAAAGTAAAACACAAATACACTCCATACATAATTATGTGTGTACAATAAAAACAATACATGTAAACTTTCGTATAAAAGTTTTCAGTCTGCGACTCCTTTCATTCGAAATGTTACTATAGTCCAATTCGTCCGTTCTCCGTTTCGCATCAATATACGACTAACTCAACGTGAGGGAAAGAGACAGCAGCGTAGCTGGTTGGCTGTTTGAGTATTTTAAATATTTACAGAAAATATTTTTTATAAGCGTGTTATAGCCTGATATAACTACAAATTCAATAAATTATGAAACTTTAAATAAATACTCATCGAAAATACGAAATTTCATCCTTTTTTAACGTCGTTAATGTGTTGTTTTTGCACTTTTTCATGGAGCACTTAGGCATGTTGACTCGCCGATGGCTAGCGCGCGACTGTGAACGCAAGAGTGCTTAAACGGAATTTAAGCACTCTTGAGCGTGGACGCCGTTGACAGGCAAATAGTGTATCTAGGTTTATTATTGATCGAAGGGGAACATACATACATAAAAAAAAGAACAAGCAAACATGCCGACGAACTGAGTACCTCCTTCCTTCTATTGAAGTCGGTAAAAAACATGTTCTATGCATGTGGATTAGCCTTCTTTATAACCACAGATTAAGATTAAAGCTGGTGCACCAAACCGCCTGTAATCGTAAGCTGTGTTCGTTAAAATCTGAGTATATGGAAAGTTTGACAAGTTTCTATGGGATGACAGCTGTCGGCGCCATATTTAACGTTGATCGGTCTGTGATCGTAAGTTGGTGCAACTCAGCGTAAGTGATCTGTGTTTATAACTATTCCTTTCAAATCGATAGCATAAGTAGTTCTTGATATATTTAGCCATGTGATGGAGAAAGCGGCACCATGAGGGTCCCTATTTTACCAATTTGATGCAGAACCCTAAAAACGGGTCAGTTCAAAGGTCTTTATTACAAGGGAGTTGGAGCTTTTGGCCCCTTCATATGCGTTGGCAAATTGATGCTGACTGTACATGGATAGTGAATCAAAGGCCATAGTCGGGTTTCCATAGTAAGTCGGTCAATTTGACTCGGCGTTTTTTTTTGTGAGTATCTCTTATGGTGAAGAATATTTACGCTGAGTATCAACATCCTACTAGTGACGGTTTTTGACTTATGATTTTATGAAGTTTTTTCTTTAATGTATCTTTTTTCGGGATGTATTAAAGCGATTTATTTTAAATTTTGAAATAATGTTCTTTATTTAGATATGCATCGAGACTTAAAAAACGTATACTAGTAGTCTTTTAAAAAAAAGAAAATAAAAACCAAAAAAAAATTCAACATTATTTTTTATGATGATCTGAAGTAGTGACACCTCTGTTTTTTTTCTAGTAATAGACCATACACTACTACTTGCATAATTATCAAAATTTTCCAGGGGGTACTTCCTACCAAAAATCGGCAAAATTTGTGGTCAAGTTCTGTATTCAATCGGCGTTTCTCAATGTAGTATATAAACTTTTTGATTATGTTTGAATTTTCTTATCATTTTGTCGTATTTAAGAGTAAAATGCTAATGACAACTTAATGTCATCGAACAGTTTGTATACTACATTGTGATACGCCGATTGAATACAGTACTTGACCACACATTTTGCTGATTTCTGGTAGGAAGTACCCCCTGGAAAATTTTGATAATTATGCAAGTAGTAGGCCAATGTATGGTCTATTACTAGAAAAAAAAATAGAGGTGTCACTACTTGACTTCACATCCACATAAAAAAATATATTTTTTCTTGTCTTTTTTTTTATAAGACAACTAGTATTCGTTTTTTGGGTCTCGATGCTTATCTACATAAAGAACATTATTTCAAAATTTGAAACAATTCGCTTTAATACATCCCGAAAATATATACATTAAAGAAAAAACTTCAAAATATCATAAGTCAAAAACCGTCACTAGTAGGATGTTGATACTCAGCGTAAATATTCTTCACCATAAGAGGTACTCATAAAAATAACCCCGAGTCAAATTGATTTAAGGGCCGACTTACTATGGAAACCCGACTATGGCCTTTTCATTAAGAATTTTAGACTCAAATAAATAAGGGCATTTGAAATAAAACTTGCACGTAAATTAAATAATCAACTCATATTTGTTATTCTTTATTTCACGATATTTACATACGATATTAAATACATAAGCGTATATGAACCTTATAAAGAAAAATAGAGAAACTATTCTATTAATAATTTACGGCCATTTAGTCTATGGCCCATCTTGCCCGCCATAACCTCAACAGCATTATCGGCAAGCGAATTGAAATACAAATATAAATGAACAGAAAAAAAAACTGTATTTTTTATTACTAAAAGTTATAAATTATTATTATTCGCACCCTAAGTGAACGTCGGTTAAGTCGGCCATTTTGTCTATGGTTTTAGTTTTTCTTGGCTGCGATTTCGGCTATCTGTGGCGGTAGGGCTGACACTGGGATAATCTTAGGTGCAGCTGTATTGTCACATGTACAGAAGCAGTTCTTGTTGTTCGGACCGTTTGGCAGAATGAGAACTTTGAGGTTCATGCTGGTTTCCAGGGCGTGTAGGATTTCTGAAACAGGACGGATATTTTGTAACTTTTGAGCAAAGGGAGGTAGGGCGGCCCCACGTTTTATAGAGAAATGTCAAACTAAACCTAAGGATCGGGCTACCCCGTCATTTTAACAATAGCATATGTGCAAATTTTCAATACCCTTTTCGTAAATATAAATGAATATCTTGTTGAAAATATGCACATTCCATTTCATGCTCCATTTATCCCATTCTCCAGTAATAATGATGATGATAACGAGATCTGACTTCATTATGTCGACGAAGAGGCATATATTCAATGATGTCTCTGTGATCAATACGGGATAAAACCGGAAGTGATCATCGTCTGGTAAGAGGCACGTTGAATATATGCGTCAAGCTAGAGCGCTCTCGGCTGATGAAGTCTACGCTCCGTCCAGCAGCAGTCCAAATCCAAAACCCTGAGAGCTTTCAGCTGGAACTCCAAAACCGGTTTGATTGTCTAGGCGGTGACGTGGACGAATTCAATGACGGGTTTGTGGAATCTGTCCATAGCATTGGGTCTAAGTTCTTTAAGGCCCAACGGACTCACAGAGCCAAAAGGCTTTCTATCTCCACTCAGAGGCTCATCGAGGAAAGGAATGAAATGATTCTGCAGTCTTCAGCCGATGCGACATTATACAGGCAGCTCAATAAACAGATCTCCAAGTCCCTTACCCGCGATCTGCGCCAATTCAATACAAATCGTATTGAAGAGGCCATCGAGCGGAATAAGAAGTGTTCTCAAGAGATCTGTCTATTACGCAGAGCCAGCTCGCCGAATTAAATACTGAAGACGGTAGAATCGTTTCATCCAAACCCGAGATTCTGAATGAGATAGAGTGCTTTTATGGACAGGTATACACGTTAACTAGCAGACCCGAAGTTGGTCTGGCGGAAGACCCTAGAGCCAGATTAACCCGGCACTATACCGAAGATATCCCGGACATCTGCCTGTACGAGATTAGAATGGCTCTTAAACAGCTAAAGAACAACAAGGCACCCGGTGAAGACGGAATTACAGCTGAACTCCTGAAGGCGGGTGGAAAACCGGTCCTGGAAGGGAAAACTCCAAAGGCAAGGAACAGAGGTGTGGTGGTTGGTGGTGCTGTTCTTCAAAAAGGGTGACAACGCCTTACTGAAGAACTACCGCCCCATCTCACTTCTGAGCCATGTCTATAAGCTCTTTTCAAGAGTCATTACGAACCGTCTCGCACGCAGGCTAGATGACTTCCACCCTCCCGAACAAGCCGGTTTCCGAGGAGGCTTTACCGTAGACCACTTTTTTTTTTACTCTGGATAGGTTTGCGCTTGACCACAAATCACCTGATGGAGCGCGCTTACCTAGTAAAAACCGGTTCACTCTCGTCTTGAAGACCGTAAGGTTGTAGTTTTCAGGGAACAAGGATTCCGGCAAGGAGTTCCACAGCTTGGTTGTTCTCACAATAAAAAAGGAAGCGAAACGCTTCGTGCGAGTTTTTAGAACTGCCACCGTACCGTAAAACGATGTCGCCTTGCCGTATCCCTGGTCGTCCGATGGTAGAAGGGGGCGGGGGGTATTATACTGTGCAGTTCCTCAGCACACTCCATCCATACACTTCGTCAGGTTATACAGAAGACCGAGGAGTATAACCTGCCCCTCTGTCTAGCGTTCGTAGACTAGTCAAGTGTAAAAATATTGGTGCATACAACTTGCTCAAAAATATGTCCCATAGCTCTTATGTCGGCGGGTTAAGGTTGCGGTACGAATTTATGAGAGGATTAAATTGATACGTATTTTTGCACTTGACTGTACTACAATCTCTCCAACGTTGCCAAGTGGACTACCGCTATATCGCAGTGCTGAAGTGTTTGTACGAGAACGTCACTATGTCAGGCCGACTCCAGGACCAAAACTCGAAGCCTATTCCGTTGCAGTGGGGAGTCAGGCAAGGAGATGTTATTTCTCCTAAACTGTTTTCCGCTGCACTGGAGGATGTGTTCAAGACTCTGGACTGGAGAAGGCTAGGCATCAACATGAACGGCGAGTAATCACTCACCTTCGGTTTGCTGACGATATGAGTCTTGGCTGAGACCATGGAGGATTTAAGTACAATGCTCAATGACCTCAGTAAAGCCTCCGAGTGAGTTGGTCTAAGGATGAACGTGGAGAAGACGAAGATCATGTCAAATGCCCATGTAGCACCAACTCCCATAACAATCGGGCACTTTACGCTCGAAGTTGTAGACTATTACATATACCTAGGACAGATTGTCCAGTTAGGTAAGTCCAACTTCGAGAAAGAGGTTAATCGTCGAATCCGACTCGGCTGGGCAACGTTCGGGAAGCTTCGACACATCTTTTCGTCCAATATTCGGCAGTGTCTCAAGACGAAAGTCTTTGACCAGTGATGACATGTGGTACTGAAACGTGGTCGCTTACTATGGGCCTCATAAGAAGGCTCAAAGTCACCCAAATAACAATGGAGAGGGCTATGCTGGGAGTTTCTCTGCGTGATCGCATCAGAAATGAGGCCATCCGCAGCAGAACCAAAGTGACTGATATAGCCCTTCGAATCGCTAAACTTAAGTGGCAGTGGGCGGGGCACATAGCACGCAGAACCGATGGCCGTTGGGGCGGAAACTGATGACCTGGTAAGGGTCGCGGGAGTCCGCTGGATGCGGGTGGCGCAGGACCGGTCATTGTGGAAGTCTTTGGGAGAGGCCTATGTCCAGCAGTGGACGTCATTCGGCTTTAATGATGATGATGATGATGAATGATGTTGTCTTACCTTTAGTGCCTTTCTGCACAGCGAGCTTGCCTCCCTTCTTGCCCGTGTCTGGCGCTACGGGAGCCACAGGGGCGCCTGGCGCCGCCGGCTTGCTGCCTGATGCCGACTCGTACTCCTCCAACACCTCTTCGTCTCTTTCTGACTTCTTCACGATGCGTTCTTCAGATTCTTCGTCTTCCTCGTCAGTTTGTGATTTGACTATCTTCTTTTTCTTGTTGATGTTGGTTTCTTCAGTGTCGTCCGATTGTTCTGGTTGACCGGGCTGTTGTGGTTGTTGTGGCTGCTGTGGCTGTTGTGGCTGTTGTGGTTGATCTGGTTGTCCTGGTTTAACTGGCTTTCTAGGATGGTGTCGTTGCTTGTGATGAGTCTTTTTATATCTTTCGTCTCTTGTTTCTGAGTCATCTTCCTGGTTCTCTTCGATGTCTTCTTCTGTCTTCTTTGTCATCTTGATGCGGGTCTCTCTTTCCTCCTCTGTCTCTTCGTCGTCCTCTTCATCAGTTTCTGTTTTAATCACTTTCTTTTTCTTTCCGATTCCGGTTTCATTAGTATCTCCTACTGGTTGGCCTGGTTGTTGTGGATGGTCAGGTTTCTTAGGACCTTCTGGGTGACCTGGTTGTTGTGGATGTCCTGGCTGCCCTGGTCTACCTGGCTGTCCTGGTGTACCTGGCTGCCCTGGTAGTCCTGGCTGTCCTGGCTGTCCTGGTTGACCTGGTTGGCCTGGTTGTTGTGGATGGTCAGGTTTCTTAGGACCTTCTGGCTGACCTGGTTGCTGTGTATGGTCAGGTTTCTTGGGACCTTCTGGTGGGCCTGGTTGTTGAGGATGGTCAGGTTTCTTAGGACCTTCTGGGTGGCCTGGTTGTTGTGGATGTCCTGGCTGCCCTGGTGTTCCAGGCTGCCCTGGTGTACCTGGCTGTCCTGGTGTACCTGGCTGCCCTGGTAGGCCTGGCTGTCCTGGCTGCCCAGGTTGACCTGGCTTTCCTGGTTGACCTGGTTGGCCTGGTTGTTCTGGATGGTCAGGTTTCTTAGGACCTTCTGGTTGGCCTGGTTGTTGTGGATGGTCAGGTTTCTTAGGACCTTCTGGCTGACCTGGTTGCTGTGGATGGTCAGGTTTCTTGGGACCTTCTGGTTGGCCTGGTTGTTGTGGATGGTCAGGTTTCTTAGGACCTTCTGGGTGACCTGGTTGTTGTGGATGTCCTGGCTGCCCTGGTCTACCTGGCTGTCCTGGTGTACCTGGCTGCCCTGGTAGTCCTGGCTGTCCTGGCTGTCCAGGTTGACCTGGCTGTCCTGGTTGACCTGATTGGCCTGGTTGTTGTGGATGGTCAGGTTTCTTAGGACCTTCTGGCTGACCTGGTTGCTGTGGATGGTCAGGTTTCTTGGGACCTTCTGGTTGGCCTGGTTGTTGTGGATGGTCAGGTTTCTTAGGACCTTCTGGGTGACCTGGTTGTTGTGGATGTCCTGGCTGCCCTGGTCTACCTGGCTGTCCTGGTGTACCTGGCTGCCCTGGTAGTCCTGGCTGTCCTGGCTGTCCAGGTTGACCTGGCTGTCCTGGTTGACCTGATTGGCCTGGTTGTTGTGGATGGTCAGGTTTCTTAGGACCTTCTGGCTGACCTGGTTGCTGTGGATGGTCAGGTTTCTTAGGACCTTCTGGCTGACCTGGTTGCTGTGGATGGTCAGGTTTCTTAGGACCTTCTGGGTGGCCTGGTTGTTGTGGATGTCCTGGCTGCCCTGGTGTTCCAGGCTGCCCTGGTGTACCTGGCTGTCCTGGTGTACCTGGCTGCCCTGGTAGACCTGGCTGCCCTGGTTGGCCTGGCTGTCCTGGTTGACCTGGTTGGCCAGGTTGTTGTGGATGGTCAGGTTTCTTAGGACCTTCTGGCTGACCTGGTTGCTGTGGATGGTCAGGTTTCTTGTGTCCTTCTGGTTGGCCTGGTTGTTGTGGATAGTCAGGTTTCTTAGGACCTTCTGGCTGACCTGGTTGCTGTGGATGGTCAGGTTTCTTAGGACCTTCTGGGTGGCCTGGTTGTTGTGGATGTCCTGGCTGCCCTGGTGTTCCAGGCTGCCCTGGTGTACCTGGCTGTCCTGGTGTACCTGGCTGCCCTGGTAGACCTGGCTGCCCTGGTTGGCCTGGCTGTCCTGGTTGACCTGGTTGGCCAGGTTGTTGTGGATGGTCAGGTTTCTTAGGACCTTCTGGCTGACCTGGTTGCTGTGGATGGTCAGGTTTCTTGTGTCCTTCTGGTTGGCCTGGTTGTTGTGGATGGTCAGGTTTCTTAGGACCTTCTGGCTGACCTGGTTGCTGTGGATGGTCAGGTTTCTTGGGAGCTTCTGGTTGGCCTGGTTGTTGTGGATGGTCAGGTTTCTTAGGACCTTCTGGGTGACCTGGTTGTTGTGGATGTCCTGGCTGCCCTGGTCTACCTGGCTGTCCTGGTGTACCTGGCTGCCCTGGTAGACCTGGCTGTCCTGGCTGTCCAGGTTGACCTGGCTGTCCAGGTTGACCTGGCTGTCCTGGTTGACCTGGTTGGCCTGGTTGTTGTGGATGGTCAGGTTTCTTAGGACCTTCTGGCTGACCTGGTTGCTTTGGATGGTCAGGTTTCTTGGGACCTTCTGGTTCGCCTGGTTGTTGTGGATGGTCAGGTTTCTTAGGACCTTCTGGGTGGCCTGGTTGTTGTGGATGTCCTGGCTGCCCTGGTGTTCCAGGCTGCCCTGGTGTTCCAGGCTGCCCTGGTGTACCTGGCTGTCCTGGTGTACCTGGCTGCCCTGGTAGACCTGGCTGCCCTGGTTGGCCTGGCTGTCCTGGTTGACCTGGTTGGCCAGGTTGTTGTGGATGGTCAGGTTTCTTAGGACCTTCTGGCTGACCTGGTTGCTGTGGATGGTCAGGTTTCTTGTGTCCTTCTGGTTGGCCTGGTTGTTGTGGATGGTCAGGTTTCTTAGGACCTTCTGGCTGACCTGGTTGCTGTGGATGGTCAGGTTTCTTGGGAGCTTCTGGTTGGCCTGGTTGTTGTGGATGGTCAGGTTTCTTAGGACCTTCTGGGTGACCTGGTTGTTGTGGATGTCCTGGCTGCCCTGGTCTACCTGGCTGTCCTGGTGTACCTGGCTGCCCTGGTAGACCTGGCTGTCCTGGCTGTCCAGGTTGACCTGGCTGTCCAGGTTGACCTGGCTGTCCTGGTTGACCTGGTTGGCCTGGTTGTTGTGGATGGTCAGGTTTCTTAGGACCTTCTGGCTGACCTGGTTGCTTTGGATGGTCAGGTTTCTTGGGACCTTCTGGTTCGCCTGGTTGTTGTGGATGGTCAGGTTTCTTAGGACCTTCTGGGTGGCCTGGTTGTTGTGGATGTCCTGGCTGCCCTGGTGTTCCAGGCTGCCCTGGTGTTCCAGGCTGCCCTGGTGTACCTGGCTGTCCTGGTGTACCTGGCTGCCCTGGTAGACCTGGCTGCCCTGGTTGGCCTGGCTGTCCTGGTTGACCTGGTTGGCCTGGTTGTTGTGGATGATCAGGTTCCTTAGGACCTTCTGGCTGACCTGGTTGCTGTGGATGGTCAGGTTTCTTGGGACCTTCTGGTTGGTCTGGTTGTTGTGGATGTCCTGGCTGCCCTGGTGTTCCAGGCTGCCCTGGTGTACCTGGCTGTCCTGGTGTACCTGGCTGCCCTGGTAGACCTGGCTGCCCTGGTTGGCCTGGCTGTCCTGGTTGACCTGGTTGGCCTGGTTGTTGTGGATGGTCAGGTTTCTTAGGACCTTCTGGCTGACCTGGTTGCTGTGGATGGTCAGGTTTCTTGGGACCTTCTGGTTGGTCTGGTTGTTGTGGATGTCCTGGCTGCCCTGGTGTTCCAGGCTGCCCTGGTGAACCTGGCTGTCCTGGTGTACCTGGCTGCCCTGGTAGACCTGGCTGCCCTGGTTGGCCTGGCTGTCCTGGTTGACCTGGTTGGCCTGGTTGTTGTGGATGATCAGGTTCCTTAGGACCTTCTGGCTGACCTGGTTGCTGTGGATGGTCAGGTTTCTTGGGACCTTCTGGTTGGTCTGGCTGCCCTGGTGTTCCAGGCTGCCCTGGTGTACCTGGCTGTCCTGGTGTACCTGGCTGCCCTGGTAGACCTGGCTGCCCTGGTTGGCCTGGCTGTCCTGGTTGACCTGGTTGGCCTGGTTGTTGTGGATGGTGAGGTTTCTTAGGACCTTCTGGCTGACCTGGTTGCTGTGGATGGTCAGGTTTCTTGTGTCCTTCTGGTTGGCCTGGTTCTTGTGGATGGTCAGGTTTCTTAGGACCTTCTGGGTGACCTGGTTGTTGTGGATGTCCTGGCTGCCCTGGTCTACCTGGCTGTCCTGGTGTACCTGGCTGCCCTGGTAGACCTGGCTGTCCTGGCTGTCCTGGTTGACCTGGTTGGCCAGGTTGTTGTGGATGGTCAGGTTTCTTAGGACCTTCTGGCTGACCTGGTTGCTGTGGATGGTCAGGTTTCTTGTGTCCTTCTGGTTGGCCTGGTTGTTGTGGATAGTCAGGTTTCTTAGGACCTTCTGGGTGACCTGGTTGTTGTGGATGTCCTGGCTGCCCTGGTCTACCTGGCTGTCCTGGTGTACCTGGCTGCCCTGGTAGACCTGGCTGTCCTGGCTGTCCAGGTTGACCTGGCTGTCCTGGTTGACCTGGTTGGCCTGGTTGTTGTGGATGGTCAGGTTTCTTAGGACCTTCTGGCTGACCTGGTTGCTGTGGATGGTCAGGTTTCCTGGGACCTTCTGGTTGGCCTGGTTGTTGTGGATGGTCAGGTTTCTTTGGACCTTCTGGGTGGCCTGGTTGTTGTGGATATCCTGGCTGCCCTGGTGTTCCAGGCATCCCTGGTGTACCTGGCTGCCCTGGTAGACCTGGCTGTCCTGGCTGCCCAGGTTGACCTGGCTTTCCTGGTCGACCTGGTTGGCCTGGTTGTTGTGGATGGTCAGGTTTCTTAGGACCTTCTGGCTGACCTGGTTGCTGTGGATGGTTAGGCTTCTTTGGACCTTCCGGTTGGCCTGGTTGTTGTGGATGGTCAGGTTTCTTAGGACCTTCTGGCTGACCTGGTTGTTGTGGATGGTCAGGTTTCTTAGGACCTTCTGGGTGACCTGGTTTTTGTGGATATCCTGGCTGCCCTGGTCTACCTGGCTGTCCTGGTGTACCTGGCTGCCCTGGTAGACCTGGCTGTCCTGGCTGTCCAGGTTGACCTGGCTGTCCAGGTTGACCTGACTGTCCTGGTTGACCTGGTTGGCCTGGTTGTTGTGGATGGTCAGGTTTCTTAGGACCTTCTGGCTGACCTGGTTGCTGTGGATGGTTAGGTTTCTTGGGACCTTCAGGTTGGCCTGGTTGTTGTGGATGGTCAGGTTTCTTAGGACCTTCTGGGTGGCCTGGTTGTTGTGGATGTCCTGGCTGCCCTGGTCTACCTGGCTGTCCTGGTGTACCTGGCTGCCCTGGTAGACCTGGCTGTCCTGGCTGTCCAGGTTGACCTGGCTGTCCTGGTTGACCTGGTTGGCCTGGTTGTTGTGGATGGTCAGGTTTCTTAGGACCTTCGGGCTGACCTGGTTGCTGTGGATGGTCAGGTTTCTTAGGACCTTCTGGCTGACCTGGTTGCTGTGGATGATCAGGTTTCTTGGGACCTTCTGGTGGGCCTGGTTGTTGTGGATGGTCAGGTTTCGTAGGACCTTCTGGGTGGCCTGGTTGTTGTGGATGTCCTGGCTGCCCTGGTGTTCCAGGCTGGCCTGGTGTACCTGGCTGTCCTGGTGTACCTGGCTGCCCTGGTAGACCTGGCTGTCCTGGCTGCCCAGGTTGACCTGGCTTTCCTGGTCGACCTGGTTGGCTTGGTTGCTGTGGATGGTCTGGTTTCTTAGGACCTTCTGGCTGACCTGGTTGCTGTGGATGGTTAGGCTTCTTTGGACCTTCCGGTTGGCCTGGTTGTTGTGGATGGTCAGGTTTCTTAGGACCTTCTGGCTGACCTGGTTGCTGTGGATAGTCAGGTTTCTTGGGACCTTCTGGTTGGCCTGGTTGTTGTGGATGGTCAGGTTTCTTAGGACCTTCTGGGTGACCTGGTTGTTGTGGATGTCCTGGCTGCCCTGGTCTACCTGGCTGTCCTGGTGTACCTGGCTGCCCTGGTAGACCTGGCTGTCCTGGCTGCCCAGGTTGACCTGGCTGTCCTGGTTGGCCCGGTTGTTCTGGATGGTCAGGTTTCTTAGGACCTTCTGGCTGACCTGGTTGCTGTGGATGGTCAGGTTTCTTGGGACGTTCTGGTTGGCCTGGTTGTTGTGGATGGTCAGGTTTCTTGGGACCTTCTGGTTGGCCTGGTTTTTGTGGATGTCCTGGCTGCCCTGGTCTACCTGGCTGTCCTGGTGTACCTGGCTGCCCTGGTAGACCTGGCTGTCCTGGCTGTCCAGGTTGACCTGGCTGTCCTGGTTGACCTGGTTGGCCTGGTTGTTGTGGATGGTCAGGTTTCTTAGGACCTTCTGGCTGACCTGGTTGCTGTGGATGGTCAGGTTTCCTGGGACCTTCTGGTTGGCCTGGTTGTTGTGGATGGTCAGGTTTCTTAGGACCTTCTGGGTGGCCTGGTTGTTGTGGATGTCCTGGCTGCCCTGGTGTTCCAGGCTGCCCTGGTGTACCTGGCTTTCCTGGTGTACCTGGCTGCCCTGTTAGACCTGGCTGTCCTGGCTGCCCAGGTTGACCTGGCTTTCCTGGTCGACCTGGTTGGCCTGGTTGTTCTGGATGGTCAGGTTTCTTAGGACCTTCTGGCTGACCTGGTTGCTGTGGATGTTTAGGCTTCTTTGGACCCTCCGGTTGGCCTGGTTGTTCCGGATGGTCAGGTTTCTTAGGGCCTTCTGGTTGGCCTGGTTGTTGTGGATGGTCAGGTTTCTTAGGGCCTTCTGGCTGACCTGGTTGCTGTGGATGGTCAGGTTTCTTGGGTCCTTCTGGTTGGCCTGGTTGTTGTGGATGGTCAGGTTTCTTAGGACCTTCTGGGTGACCTGGTTGTTGTGGATGTCCTGGCTGCCCTGGTGTTCCAGGCTGCCCTGGTCTACCTGGCTGTCCTGGTGTACCTGGCTGCCCTGGTAGACCTGGCTGTCCTGGCTGTCCAGGTTGACCTGGCTGGCCTGGTTGACCTGGTTGGCCTGGTTGTTGTGGATGGTCAGGTTTCTTAGGACCTTCGGGCTGACCTGGTTGCTGTGGATGGTCAGGTTTCTTAGGACCTTCTGGCTGACCTGGTTGCTGTGGATGATCAGGTTTCTTGGGACCTTCTGGTGGGCCTGGTTGTTGTGGATGGTCAGGTTTCGTAGGACCTTCTGGGTGGCCTGGTTGTTGTGGATGTCCTGGCTGCCCTGGTGTTCCAGGCTGGCCTGGTGTACCTGGCTGTCCTGGTGTACCTGGCTGCCCTGGTAGACCTGGCTGTCCTGGCTGCCCAGGTTGACCTGGCTTTCCTGGTCGACCTGGTTGGCTTGGTTGCTGTGGATGGTCTGGTTTCTTAGGACCTTCTGGCTGACCTGGTTGCTGTGGATGGTTAGGCTTCTTTGGACCTTCCGGTTGGCCTGGTTGTTGTGGATGGTCAGGTTTCGTAGGACCTTCTGGGTGGCCTGGTTGTTGTGGATGTCCTGGCTGCCCTGGTGTTCCAGGCTGGCCTGGTGTACCTGGCTGTCCTGGTGTACCTGGCTGCCCTGGTAGACCTGGCTGTCCTGGCTGCCCAGGTTGACCTGGCTTTCCTGGTCGACCTGGTTGGCTTGGTTGCTGTGGATGGTCTGGTTTCTTAGGACCTTCTGGCTGACCTGGTTGCTGTGGATGGTTAGGCTTCTTTGGACCTTCCGGTTGGCCTGGTTGTTGTGGATGGTCAGGTTTCTTAGGACCTTCTGGCTGACCTGGTTGCTGTGGATAGTCAGGTTTCTTGGGACCTTCTGGTTGGCCTGGTTGTTGTGGATGGTCAGGTTTCTTAGGACCTTCTGGGTGACCTGGTTGTTGTGGATGTCCTGGCTGCCCTGGTCTACCTGGCTGTCCTGGTGTACCTGGCTGCCCTGGTAGACCTGGCTGTCCTGGCTGCCCAGGTTGACCTGGCTGTCCTGGTTGGCCCGGTTGTTCTGGATGGTCAGGTTTCTTAGGACCTTCTGGCTGACCTGGTTGCTGTGGATGGTCAGGTTTCTTGGGACGTTCTGGTTGGCCTGGTTGTTGTGGATGGTCAGGTTTCTTGGGACCTTCTGGTTGGCCTGGTTGTTGTGGATGTCCTGGCTGCCCTGGTCTACCTGGCTGTCCTGGTGTACCTGGCTGCCCTGGTAGACCTGGCTGTCCTGGCTGTCCAGGTTGACCTGGCTGTCCTGGTTGACCTGGTTGGCCTGGTTGTTGTGGATGGTCAGGTTCCTTAGGACCTTCTGGCTGACCTGGTTGCTGTGGATGGTCAGGTTTCCTGGGACCTTCTGGTTGGCCTGGTTGTTGTGGATGGTCAGGTTTCTTAGGACCTTCTGGGTGGCCTGGTTGTTGTGGATGTCCTGGCTGCCCTGGTGTTCCAGGCTGCCCTGGTGTACCTGGCTTTCCTGGTGTACCTGGCTGCCCTGTTAGACCTGGCTGTCCTGGCTGCCCAGGTTGACCTGGCTTTCCTGGTCGACCTGGTTGGCCTGGTTGTTCTGGATGGTCAGGTTTCTTAGGACCTTCTGGCTGACCTGGTTGCTGTGGATGTTTAGGCTTCTTTGGACCCTCCGGTTGGCCTGGTTGTTCCGGATGGTCAGGTTTCTTAGGGCCTTCTGGTTGGCCTGGTTGTTGTGGATGGTCAGGTTTCTTAGGGCCTTCTGGCTGACCTGGTTGCTGTGGATGGTCAGGTTTCTTGGGTCCTTCTGGTTGGCCTGGTTGTTGTGGATGGTCAGGTTTCTTAGGACCTTCTGGGTGACCTGGTTGTTGTGGATGTCCTGGCTGCCCTGGTGTTCCAGGCTGCCCTGGTCTACCTGGCTGTCCTGGTGTACCTGGCTGCCCTGGTAGACCTGGCTGTCCTGGCTGTCCAGGTTGACCTGGCTGTCCTGGTTGACCTGGTTGGCCTGGTTGTTGTGGATGGTCAGGTTTCTTAGAACCTTCTGGCTGACCTGGTTGCTGTGGATGGTCAGCTTTCTTGGGACCTTCTGGTTGGCCTGGTTGTTGTGGATGGTCAGGTTTCTTAGGACCTTCTGGGTGACCTGGTTGTTGTGGATGTCCTGGCTGCCCTGGTGTTCCAGGCTGCCCTGGTCTACCTGGCTGTCCTGGTGTACCTGGCTGCCCTGGTAGACCTGGCTGTCCTGGCTGTCCAGGTTGTCCTGGCTGTCCTGGTTGACCTGGTTGGCCTGGTTGTTGTGGATGGTCAGGTTTCTTAGGACCTTCTGGCTGACCTGGTTGCTGTGGATGGTCAGCTTTCTTGGGACCTTCTGGTTGGCCTGGTTGTTGTGGATGGTCAGGTTTCTTAGGACCTTCTGGGTGGCCTGGTTGTTGTGGATGTCCTGGCTGCCCTGGTGTTCCAGGCTGCCCTGGTGTACCTGGCTGTCCTGGTGTACCTGGCTGCCCTGGTAGACCTGGCTGTCCTGGCTGCCCAGGTTGACCTGGCTGTCCTGGTTGGCCCGGTTGTTCTGGATGGTCAGGTTTCTTAGGACCTTCTGGCTGACCTGGTGGCTGTGGATGGTGAGGTTTCTTTGGACCTTCCGGTTGGCCTGGTTGTTGTGGATGGTCAGGTTTCTTAGGACCTTCTGGCTGACCTGGTTGCTGTGGATGGTTAGGTTTCTTTGGACCTTCCGGTTGGCCTGGTTGTTGTGGATGGTCAGGTTTCTTAGGACCTTCGGGGTGGCCTGGTTGTCCTAGTTGACCTAGCTGCTCAGGTTTAACTGGTTTTTTCGGTTTACCTAAATGTAAAAAAAATAAAGTGAATTATTGTATATCTTTCTCATAAATTATATGGGAAATATTGTATGTTATCACGCCTTAGCTATTACTCATTAATGAATAAGTTATCAACTTAGGCTTAGTTCAATATTTATTAATTAACGAGTAATGAACTAAGGTTTGACAATATTAATGAAATACTTACAATGTGTTTGAAAATAGTGTGATTTTGAATTATACTGTTTATATTTTGACTACAATGCTTTGTTAAAAAAATAACTATTGACAGTCTCACCGTTAATAAAAATTCTGATAAACGGTTGTTTGTAATGTCATTAATTGTTTTCCCTTCTACCAACAACCCTTTAATGTGTTTTTTCAACATTTTAACATAAATTTCAACTTGTCCATTACTGGCGGGTGAATAAGTTGGTGAAGTAATTGTGCGTTATGCCATTTAATTTACAAAAGTCATTAAATAACTTGGAAGTAAATGATGTTCCATTATCCGTTACTAGTGTATGCATTATGCCAAATCTGGACATCACTTCTTCCAGTTTCGTAACGACGGTGACACTAGAATAGTTGTTGGTAAGGGGAAAACATTCTACCCATTTTGAATATGCGTCCACCATAACGAGAAACATAATACTTTGTATTGGCCCAAAAAAATCCAAATGCACCCTATGCCACACCACAGGCGGGTACTTCCACGGAGTTAACGGCGCGCGTGGCGGAGTTGGTTTATTTTGAATACATGCCGCGCAGCTGCCGATCCTCTCTTCTATGTCACGATTTATATTGGGCCACCAGAATCTAGAACGAGCCTCCGACTTTGTTTTATTTATGCCTAAATGACACCTGTGTAGTTCGTCTAAAATTTTATTTTGCAGGGATCTAGGTATGACCATTTTGTGCCCTCTCATCAACACATCTTGTTCAAGAGATAAATCGAACCGACAACTAAAATAAGGTTTCAACTCTGTACATTTACTTTTCTTTGGCCAGCCCGTGGTTATGTAATGTTTAACCTTATTTAAGCATTGGTCGGTGTTGGTGGATTTTTTAAATTAATTCATGGAAATAGGTAAGTCACCGTCTGAAACAAAATTTACGTAGGTGGCTCGATCCAGAAACGGCGGCGGCCGCGGCGCGACCGCTCCTCGCGCCTGCCACTGCCGAATGCCGGCGGATGACGTAATCGTCTTATCATCGATAGTCGGGCTCTCAGCTGACGCGCGACTTAAGAAATCTGCACAATTGTTTACGCTTGAAATATATTCAATTTCGTAATTATAACTGTTCAAAAACAAAGCGTAGCGTTGAAGACGATTCGCCGACACTTCTGGGACTCCTTTGTGTGGATGACAAATGTACATCAAAGGTTTATGGTCTGTTCGGAGAATAAATGGAATGTCTAATCCATATAAATATTGGTGGAACCGTCTTACACCGAAAATAATAGCCGTCGCCTCCTTTTCAATTTGGCTGTAGTTCCTTTCAGCACGGTTTAGAGACCTCGAAGCGTAGGCAATGGGGCGTTCGGTTCCCCCCTCCAATTGACCTAATATCGCACCTAAACCTAATGGAGATGCATCAACACTAAGTATCAACTTTAAGTCAGGATTAAAATGCGCCAACACCTTTTCTGAAACTAGTTCTTCCTTAATTTTGTTGAACGCGTTATTATGCTCTTTAGTCCATTCCCATTTAACGTCTTTTTGTAATAATCTATTTAAAGGGCTTAAAATAGATGCGGCATTTGGTACAAATATCCGATAATAATTCACTAGGCCGAGAAATGACTTTAACTCGTGAACATTTGTTGGAGCCTTTGTTGAAATCATTGCCTGAATTTTAGTACTACATTTATGAATGCCGTGTTTATCAATCACAAAACCCAAGTATGTAACAGAGTCCTTGAATAAGTGACATTTGTCTTTATTCAGCACTAACCCTGCATCCTGCAACCGACTAAAAACTAATTCCAACCTCTGACAATGTATTTCTTTGGTTTCCCCGGTAACCAAAACATCATCCAGCAAACACAATACTCCCTCAATTCCTTGCAATAAACTTTCCATAGTTTTTTGAAAAATAGAGGGTGCATTGGACAAACCGAAACAGAGCCTTCTGAATTTGAATAATCCCTTGTGGGTATTAATCGTTGTCAGTAATTGGGAATCATCGTCTAAACATATCTGTAAATATGCCTGGATTAAATCTAGCTGAGAAAACTGTTGCCCACCGTGTAACTTGGCAAAAAGCTCCTCTGTTCTGGGCAAGGGGTACTTATCTATTTGAAGCACTTTATTCAATGTTACTGAATAATCGGCACATAACCGAATTTCACCGGAGTGCTTCAAAATAGGCACAATAGGACTCGCAAAATCGGAATGGTCTACTGGTTGGAGAACCTCTGTTTCGACTTGCCTTTCAATCTCTTTCTCCACCTTTTCCTTTAAAGCAAACGGAACTGTACGCGCTCGGTAAAAAATTGGTTGACTATCTGGTTTAAGCGATAACTTAACCTTAAATTTATTTAAGCAACCTAAACGGCTGCTAAATAGGCCCGGGTATTTTTCCGCATAAAAACCGATGTCCGTTTGCTTATCGCAAAAATATATCTTCGATATTTGCAGGTCAAACAGTGACTAAAAGTCTCTTCCTAGCAACGGTGGGCCACTACCTCTCACCACATATATGTCTATATATATAGTTACTTTCGCCTTCATATTTCACCAATGTTCGCATAACTCCTGCCGTATTTAAAATGTCTCCTGAGTAGGATTTTAAAACTGTTCTTGGTGGCGTTAGGTGAACATTACGAAAGTATTGTTGGTATATATGCAGTGGGATGGCCGTGGCACATGAGCCGCTATCAACAACAAATTTTAAAATCTGCCCGCATACATCAACGGTCACAGTCATCGCTTCGCCATGGTAACTACGAATGTTACATATAGACTCCGAAAAATTTATTGACTGAATCTTACCATCATCATCGTTTCTCTCTTCGACAGATTGTAGCATTTTTACAGATTTCCTTTGTTTACACATACGTTTTAAATGGCCTTTCATGCCGCACTTTTTGCATTTATAACCTTTGAACCGATACTTATCGACACTATGGTTACTATAACCGCACACTTCACATTCCGCACCATTGTACGACGAACTTCTGGACACCTTAAACACATCAGCTGGCTGCGTCAGCGGGTTGCGTGGCACGGCAGATTGTCGAGCGGCGTTCCTCGCGCTGTGTAAGGACGTGCCGATTTCTAGCGCTCGCGCGAGGGTGAGGTTACCCGCGTCTTCTGTAAATAAACGGTCTCTCTCGGGACCCGACTGCATTCCCAACACGAAACGGTCGCGTAACATGTCATCCAGTACCGAGCCAAACTTACAGTCCTCTGATAGCTGACGCACTCTCGCTGCCCACTGTGTCAAATCCTCGTCCACTCGTTGTGTAGCACTATGAAAATTGTGCCTTTCCGCAAAAAGTGATTTTTTTGGCAGTAAATGTTTGTCCACTTCTTTCACAATATCCTCATACGACAGCTCTGTTAGTTTCTTTGGGGCAATTAGTTCGCGTACCAATTTATACGCGGACTCGTTGAGTGCACTTAGCAACACAGCGCGTCGTCGATCGCCCGCCGTTTGATCTGTTTTTACTATCGCGTTCGCGCTGAGCCATATGCTTAATCTCTCCTTGAACACTTTCCAATCGCCTCCTACTACAAAAACAGGTAAATTCCCGATCGTCGAATTCATTTTAACTGCTTTTATCGCGTGTTTTCGATATAAACCGTGTCGTCGCCACTGTGATAAACGAAAAGACGTGCGCTTGTGTCTACCCGTACAGCTGCGTATTACCGCGCTAACTAACCTAACAAATTCATATTTAAAAAATAATTGCTGCGTATGCTTCACGTTGTGAGGAAATGTTATTTTGTGCTCATAAGAAAGGAGCGAAAATGCCACATGACCAGACCAGGCGCCTAGTATGGTATAATTTTAATTTATTTTATTTTACTGCATGTGTTGTCAACCTAAAATATGACTGCATGCTTGCGGTGACAACGACCAAGTTAAATACATGTTTTTGCGTAATAACCATGTTCTCGTGGAAGTGATCTATATCTTATATGAGAATAAATGTCTTTAAACCTAAACCTGTACGTAATTTCTTTTTCTCCAATATGCTTCGAAATTATCACTTAAAAAAATTGGTTGTTTGTAAAGTAGGTTTACGATCGAGATGTTTACGTGATAACGTCTTACTTCACTTGCACTTCACTTATACCTGCGATCGCGCTCGTGAGGTTTTGGTGTGACACAAGTTTCTGAACATGTTACCCGACTAAAACGATTTTAAAGACGTTATCACGTCAAAAAATACAGTGAAGTTTGTTGTTACGGACAATCAATATAAAAACAATAAATAAGTAAACGATTATTATACTGCTGCGGCTGGGAAAGTGTTTGACATTCCATTACTGTATTATTTTTTAGCATTTAATGACATGTTTCGAAATGTGAAAGGGAAAGACGTCAAGTACAAGTGAGAGAGGGTTAGTGATAGATGAGGACTGCACTGGATATTCCGCGCTTAACAAAAGAGGTTCAAAGATGCTCCCGGTAATGGATATATTAATAACATTTGCGCTGACCTGGATCGGCATGCGATGAAAAACGAGACGAAGGACGAGGAAATTGAGACAGCTTATAAGGACCAATAACTCAAGCCAATATGCCATAGAGAGTAAAAAAACCGGCCAAGAGCGTGTCGGGCGACGCTCAGTGTAGGGTTCCGTAGTTTTTGTAATTTTTTCAAAAACTATTCAACCTATCAAGTTCAAAATAATTTTCCTACAAAGTTTTTATAAAGTTCTACTTTTGAGATTTTTTTCATATTTTTAAAACTTATGGTTCAAAAGTTAGAGGGGGGGGGGGACACATTTTTTTTTACTTCTGGAGCGATTATTTCCGAAAATATTAACATTATCAAAAAATGATTTTAGTAAACCCCTATTTATTTTTAAATACCTATCTAACAATATATCACACGTTAGGGTTAAAATGAAAAAAAAAATCACTCCCCACTTTACGTATAGGGGAGGTACCCTAATAAAATATTTTTTTCCACTTTTTATTTTACCACTTTGTCGGCGTAATTGATATACATATTAGTACCAAATTTCAGCTTTCTAGTGCTAACGGTCACTGAGATTATCCGCGGACGGACGGACGGACAGACGGACGGACAGACATGGCGAAACTATAAGGGTTCCTAGTTGACTACGGAACCCTAAAAATGGAGACCTTACGGAGCTACAGCTAGTTCTGGAACGTTGCAGAGAATACTGTCTGTGGCGAGTTGCATGACACTGGGGAGAGTATGCATTCGCTGGCTGCTTGGGGACAGACGAACCAGGAATCGGAATTCCGGGCGAACTTATAAAATTTCTTGGTTTAACTGGTATCGAGATCCTCACCAGGCTATGCAACTCTATGAGTATATGGAGAACAGGACAATGGCCCTAGGATTGGACAGAATCAGTAAACGTGCCACTACATAACAAGGGATCAGCATGTGGTAATTACAGCCAGCCAGCTCTCCAGCCAGCTACATCATGTTGCACATCCTGAACCATCGAATTAAAAGCTACCTCTATCGCCAAATTCCTCGTGAGCAGGCAGGGTATGTGAGAGGGAGAGGCACGCGGGAACAGATTCCTAACATCTGTCAGATCGTTGAGAAGAGCCGAAAGTTTAATACCCCCGTCGTGCTGTGTTTCATTGATTATACCAAAGATTTCGACTGAGTGAAATGGGACAAGCTCTGGGAAGTTTTGTATGAAATGGGAGTACCAGACCACCTTGTTGGACTTGTGAGCAGTTTATACGTAATCAGGGATGGCTCCGACTGTTCTAAGCAGTTCCAGACAAAAAAGGTGTACGCCACTACATCCTGTAAATCCTGTTGTCACCGCTTCTGTTTAATACATAAGGAGAATAAGTCATTCAGAAGATTGGGACGAAGTATTCTCGATTGCCGGTCAAAGAATATCGAACTTGCGATACGCTGACGTCACCTCTTTACTAGCCTCATCACTGGTAGAGATGGGGATCCTGCTGCACAGGCTGACTACAGAAAGTAAGGCTGTGGGGTTGTTTATTAACAGGAGTAAGACCAAACTGACGATAGTCGACCATGCGGGGAGTCTAATGGAGTCAAACACATGCAAGGGCATTGAGACGGTAGACAACTTCATATATTTTGGTTCCTACACCTGCACCAGTGGAAGTTGTGTTCCTGAAATCAAACATCGGATAGCCATGGCCAGAGACGCAATGGCACGATTAACAGGAATATGGCCAAAAAGGAAAATCACGACCAGGACGAAGATGCGGCTGGCGCTGGTACGGGCATTTGTGTGCCCCATTATCTTGTATGGTGTAGAGACGTGGACTATTTTGGCAATGGAAAGAATAATGATCGATGCATTCGAAATGTGGTGCTGTGGACTACCAAACGCACTAATGTATCGATCCTCACACACCTCCATATCAAAGATCGCCTATCCAATATATGCCACCGCCCTATCTTCTATACTAATAAAGCTTGTTTGCTTGATTGTTTGTTTGAACGCACTAATCTCAGGAACTACTGGTTCGAATTAAAACATTCTTATTTTGTTGGATAGTCCATTTATAGAGGAAGGCTTTAGGCTATATAACATCACGCTGCGACCAATAGGAGCGAAGACGCGGACGAAGTCGCGGACAAAAGCTAGTTGTTTCATAATTTGACCACGTTGCGAAACGCGGACACAACAGCCTCTAGAAACTGGTCATAGTTCGAAACGTGGAAGGTAAACGGGCCCGTGGTAGATCTCCAACGCGATGGGCCGACCAGATTAAGGAAAAGAACAGCAAGTTTTACGATGTGGTGCGGATGGCTACTATAGAAGCCGGTGGAAGCAAGTCGTATCCAAAAAGACGTCGGATAATCATGATTTTCAGTCATGAAGGAACGACTACAGAGAGAGATATACAAGTATATTTAAAAATTTATGTTGTTGAGACAGGGTTATAAAAATTTCGTTATCATATGATACTACTTCAGCAACGTGTTAAATAAAAAAAATCGTCGTCTTTTCTACTCATCCGTGGCTCGGTGGCCTACGGAGTTGTTGCACCTGGGCTCGAATCCGGTGACCGGCATGTACTTTTTGTTAGATGTTTTTAAATATTAGTTTTCAAAACGCAGAGCAGACTTTTCCATGCTACTCTCGATGATCGTGATTTTTAGAAAACATGTTCGTTTGTTGTGTTGTTGTGTGAGTTGCTTGCAACTGAATAGAAGATTCGATGCTTAATAACGTTTATAGGCAAACATACGTGCTAATTTACCTGGCTTGCCAGTGTGGTGGTGTCGTCTCTTATTATGTCCGTTGACGTCGGTTTCGTCTTCCTCATCTTCTTCTGTCTCTTTTGTCTTCTTAATGCGAGTCTCTCTTTCCTCATCGGTCTCTTCGTCGTCTTCTTCATCAGTTTCCGATGTAATTATTTTCTTTCCTAGTTGGTCTGGTTGTTGTGAATGGCCTGGTTGTTCTGGCTGTCCTGGTTGTTGTGGCTGACCTGGTTGTTTTGGTTGACCTGGTTGTTGTGGCTGGTCTGGGTGGTGTTGCTGCTCAGGTTTCTTAGGACCTTCCGGTTGATCCGGCTGTCCGGGTTGTTTCGGCTGCTCAGGTTTCTTCGGTTGGTCTGGTTGACGTTAGTTGAAAGAAATAAATTTCAATTATTGAATTTTATACCTCATAAATTGTATGGGAACAAATGTGTATTAAGACGCCTTAGCAATGAACTAAGGCTTGACACTATTGATTACAGACTTAAAGTGTGTTTGCAAATAATGTGACTGGCAGTAACTTCCATTAATTTGTGGCATGTTATAACAATGTACACAATTTTGACAATAAATAACTATTCTATGCTATTCCAATTTTAATAACGTGATGCTACTTCTACTGTATCAATTTATTATTAGTTTTTCTACAAATATTAACTAAATAATAAGCTTGTTACATTCTCGCCGTCAATATCATATATTTGAAAATAATTGGTGCACCTTATGACGAAGTGTTCTTTCGTGCACACAGAAGAGAGGCGGCAGCCCGTGCTAACTACCCCCATCAACACTATATTCCGACCTGTAGAACTAAGTAGAGGTGTAGAGTAGTAGGTAGATATTTCTAAGGCCTTCCAATATCTTATAAACTTCTCCGGTTCTTGATCATTCCAACGGTATACTACGTATATGACTAGAATCACTTAAAATTTTGCCATAAGTTGAACGTGGTGGTTTTTATTTACTGCCCTTCACACTTTGTCGGTTCATATTTTTTTAGTTTAAGCAATTGTTAAAACATAAGTCTACTCATATTGAAGATTTGTAAAATATTTAAACTGGAAAATGCGCTAGTGTACTCTAAGTGTTTGCTACGATACACACAAAAACGCCATCTTATTTATATAAGAAGCTCACTTGGTTCTCAAACAGTAACCATCTTGTCAGAGGTTCTCGACGATCGTATTGCAGTTCCCCCGACATCGGTCGGCTGCTTTTAAGGGGAGTTTTCGGTATCGGGCCACAAAGTGTTGGAACAATATACCGCCACCAATTCGTGAAATAAAGAATAGAAATCAGTTCAAATTAAATTATCGCCTACATCTTTTAAAAATACAAAAACAGAATCCTTAAATTTCACGTTCTCCCATCTAAAGAAGTTAAATCAGGCCTCTATAGAACACTATGAAATTGCACACTCACGATTTTCGTAAATAGGTATATATATATATATGTCCACGCACCCACGCACAGACACAGACACTACACACGCACACACAAAACACACATATAGCGTTGCACTGGTCGTTCTTTAATAATTACTAGTCTTAGTAGGGTTCTGGCAGAATATCAGCGATGTGGTCTCCTGCCGCATCAATAATGCTGAGCCAGCGCCCATTCTCTGCCACGACACACGGCTCCCATGTACTATTGTAATTTGTCTGTTTTTGTTACTTAGACCCTAAGTTGCATGCTCTTCATCTTAATTGTCATAAAAATGCCATGTATATTGTGGGTACTGAATAAAGTTCTATCTATCTATCTAAGTAATTGTAATTTATTTTTGTTCTTTTTTCTTTTCTATATAAAGACTGTGTACGATAAAATCTGGCCACATTAAACTATTTATATATCTATGAAAAAAAACCGTTTTTTTTTAAATATATTTTTTATTTTAATATAAGATATATAACTACTATATACACTACATATTTTAAGTTTCTATTGGTTTCCTACAGAATTTTCTGACTTTACTTTTTACACCTTTCAAAAGTTTATGTACAGTAGTCTGCGAGATGGATTTGGCAGCCAAACGCCACTGTTTCTTGAAATCAGCGATGTCTTTTGCTTCCTTGTTCGTATTTTTTAGCTTTCGCTTCACGAGAGCCCAATATGTTTCGATTGGACGAAGTTCGGGGCAGTTTGGTGGGTTCATCAATTTTGGCACTACCACCACCCTATTGTCTTCATACCATGCCATTGCTGTTCTGGCATAGTGACAAGAGGCAAGATCTGGCCAAAATGCTACAGGCTCAGTATGGCTCCGTATAAATGGTAATAGCCGTTTTTGAAGACACTCTTTGACATAAATATCTTGGTTTACAGTCCCGGTAGTAATGAAACTTTGACTTTTTCGACCACACGTGCACAATGCTTGCCAAGCTAAAAATTTTTTAGGGAATTTACACTTCTTTTTTTTCTTATATTTCTCGGGAACACATGCTTTATCCGATGTCGTATAGAACTCCTGGCCGGGCAACTGTTTGTAGTCAGCCACAACATAGGTTTCGTCGTCCATTATGATGCAACTGTGTTTCGTCAAAATTTGTTCATATAATTTGCGAGCTCTAGTTTTTGCTGACTCGTTTTGTTTTTCCCGACGGTTTGGTGCTATTTGTACTTTGAAAGTCTTTAAGCCAGCCCTAGTTTTTGCTTTTTGGACATAGGATGCCGACATCTTTACTTTTTTAGCGACACCACGAACAGACAGGTTTGGATTCTTCTTAAACGCCTCCACGACCTTTTTATCCTTACTTGTCCTATCGAGGCACCTATTTTTCCCGCTGCCTGGCTTCCGTTCAGTCGTCAGACGTTCCTCAAAGCGTTTTAACACGCTAGATACGGTCGATTTAGCCGCGTTTAATTTTTTTGCGAGCTTGCGATGTGACAAATGCGGATTCAGAATGTGCTCGGAAACGATTTTGTTACGTATAACTTCTTCTTTGGTGGACATCTTGATAATTATGGAACAATAACTACAAATACTAGTTGGAATAATTAGAATAGTTCCTATGGCAACGACAAACAAACGCACAATCATAATAGTTCGCAATAAAAAAAGTTTCATATGTTTACTAATGGCCAGATTTTATCGTACACAGTCTTTATTATTCTTTAATTCTTTTTATATTTTAACAAAATGTCAAAGGTTTTGTTATTTGTGTTTGCTGTATCGTTTGTACTCAGAGCAAAAATGTAATAACTCTTGGTGGAAACTATTTTGGCCTATGTATAAACTAAGTTGTTTTCTATACATTTGTGTAATATACGCTGTTTGTTTCCCATTACAATAAAAAAAAAAAACATAAATTTAGATCTAAAACTTCTCTCAAGTGAAAAAAGATTTTTTTTTTTGGACAGAAGAGGTTACTGCGGATGCTCTAAGGAAGCAGATTTTCATTTTTTTCTTCTATTACAGGCCACACCCTATATATTATGTATCTATAAATATTTATTTGTGTTATTGTGTATGTCCCATATTAAAACTAATGGATTATAACTTTATTTTGTAGTAAGTTTTTAGATGCATCTAAGCCGGAACAAAAACCGGACATATTGTCAAAAAACCCGAACATACCATTTTTACCAGGCCCTAAACTACAAAGGCCGAACTTGATAACGTTAACTAACAATTTTAGGAGAAAAGCAGGTACTTTTTTACCACCACACCAGAATTGGGTTATTATGTACGCAAATGAAGCTGTGTGAACTCTTGATTCTTACCTGGTTGTCCTGGTTTTCCTGGATGTACTGGCTGAACTGGCTTGCCATTGTGGGGGTGTCGTCTCTTATGGTGACCCGTCTTATGTCCGTTGACGTCGGTTTCGTCTTCCTCATCTTCTTCGATGTCTTCTTCTGTCTTTTTTGTCTTCTTATTGCGAGTCTCTCTTTCCTCTTCGGTCTCTTCGTCGTCTTCTTCATCAGTTTCTGATGTGATTATTTTCTTTTCTGGTTGATCATGTTGTTGTGGCTGGCCTGGTTGTTGTGGGTGGCCTGGTTGTTGTGGCAGGTCTGGTTGTTGTGGCTGGTCTGGTTGCTGTGGCTGGTCTGGTTGTTGTGGCTGTCCTGGTTGTTTTGGCTGCCCTGGTTGTTGTGGCTGTTCTGGTTGTTTTGGCTGCCCTGGTTGTTGTGGTTGCCCTGGTTGTTGTGGCTGGCCTGGTTGTTGTGGCTGGCCTGGTTGTTTTGGCTGCCCTGGTTGTTGTGGCTGCCCTGGTTGTTTTGGCTGCCCTGGTTGTTGTGGCTGTCCTGGTTGTTTTGGCTGCCCTGGTTGTTCTGGCTGCCCTGGTTGTTTTGGCTGCCCTGGTTGTTGTGGCTGTCCTGGTTGTTTTGGCTGGCCTGGTTGTTGTGGTTGGCCTGGTTGTTCTGGCTGTCCTGGTTGTTTTGGCTGCCCTGGTTGTTTTGGCTGGTCTGGTTTTTTTGGCTGATCTGGTTGTTGTGGCTGTCCTGGTTGTTTTGGCTGGCCTGGTTGTTGTGGTTGGCCTGGTTGTTCTGGCTGTCCTGGTTGTTTTGGCTGCCCTGGTTGTTTTGGCTGGTCTGGTTGTTTTGGCTGGTCTGGTTGTTGTGGTTGTCCTGGTTGTTTTGGCTGCCCTGGTTGTTTTGGCTGGTCTGGTTGTTTTGGCTGGTCTGGTTGTTGTGGCTGTCCTGGTTGTTCTGGCTGTCCTGGTTGTTTTGGCTGCTTTGGTTGTTGTGGCTGGCCTGGTTGACCTAAATTGAAAGAAATTAATATAAACTATTGAACTCAATTGATAACTCATAAATAATTTGGGGCCAAATGCGTATTGTCACGCCTTTGTTCATCATTATTAACGAGTAATGAAATAAGGCTTGACCATTTCGATGTCAGACTTAAGTGTGTTTGAAAACAATATTACCAGTAGATACTTATAATTTAAGAATGTAATATCCATTATTATATTATTTTGTTTGCAGTATTTTGCTAAAACATAAACGTATGTATGACAGTCTCACCGGCAAAAGCTTAGTTTCAAAATGATTGCTGCGTATGCTTCAAGTTATGCCGAAGTGTTCTTTTATGCATACTAGAAAGAAGCCAAAAAGTCACACGACCAGGCCGGACGCTAAGTATAGTATAAACTGTACGTAATTTCTTTGCTGACAGTTTCGTGGAATCATAAAGTATCTGGTCTGTAAATTTCGCAGATACTTATAGTAATATATGTAAATAAAAACATTTATTACTTTTATTTGAATGTTTTTATTTTTATTATTAAGTTATGGCACTCAAGGTCTACCAACATCATTTCTGTACGTACGTTTCTAAACACTACATATTTAAATCTAGACTAATTCCATAATCTTACGATTCACTTAATTGAAAACAGAGTACATATTTAAAAAAATAGATATTTTGAAAAAAAAAAGTGGGACCAAGTATTTTTTTTATGCTTGACCACGTACATACCAGATGACACACCATCCATCAAATCTGCCAAACATCCTGTATATACTTTTATATTTTTTATACAAAAAAATGTCGCCCACGTTGAAGATAGTGACTGGAAACTCAATTTTCAAAAACTCATTTTCGGTCTTCCTTGGTTCTGTTTATTTCAAGATCGCTATGATAAAAAAAAAACATTGCAAAATTATGCGTTTACTCGGAGCTAAGTAAGGAAACTTAAAAAAAAGTAGCGTGATTTATTTATTTTTTACTATGTGCCGAAAACTACATTAACCTTTTGAACGCCAGGGTCGGCCATAGACGTCAACGTAAAATCGTCACCCCGACGCCAACGACGGCACTGGCCGACATTTTTTTTTAATGAAAAACTACTGAGAAGCTGCCAAATTTTATATTGGCATTATTTCTTTACACATCATTTTTTTACCGTTGTGGCGTCAGGGGCACGGCGAATTACATTGACGTCTGGCGGCGAAAAGGTTAATAGTTCTTGTTTTTCCGTCATTATGAATTATGATTTACCTAGTCCGAAAAAAGGCTTTTCAAAATTATGTTCTGGGACAAGAAATATAAAGCAATTAAAAGCTGCCCTTGATCATGTCTTCAAGGTAAGAGTGAATAGGCATCTTCTGGGTGAGCGTGTTCCATCTTAGACTTTGTCTTAACCTTCCATCAGGTTAGACTAAGGTCAAACGTAATCCCATTAACAATAAAAAAAAAAAACATTTATTTCAATATAGGGATCTCTTAATTAAACCACGTGAAACCGACATTTACAAAAGAAACGCTCATAATATGAGTATCAGTATTTATAATAAGTTACCAGCACACATAAAATCAGTAGAGTGCAAAGCATTCAGGCGAACCATAAGAACGTGTCTCCTAGAACACTATTTTTATAATATGAATGATTTTATGAACTACAACGCTGATTAAGATTAGTAATAACAAATTTTACTGTCAATACTTATATGTAGCAGTGCAACAGTAACAATTTAAACTATATTAGTATATAAGTTAATAAAGTTTAGTGTATTATTTAATTGTGCCCATAGATGATAATCCATGTTTATCTCTGTGTAACGTAATATTTGCATGCTGTTAAGAAATGGCTGAAGAAGGCTGAACAATTTGTTAACCCAAGACTTGTAACACACCCTTTTATCTGCAAATAAATTTATTATTATTATTATTATTTGTTAAAACATTTATATGTAGGCCGTAAAGCACCTACATACGTTATTGCATTTTAGGGTTAACGTGTGTTCAAATTTGTATTTGACACTTTATTTAATTAATTAAAAAAAAAAGTAAAAGTAAAAGTAGTTTATTCTTCAAATTAGGCATATTACATGCACCTATGAACGTCAATAAACTACCACCGGTTCGGAAAAATATACCTCTGCCACGAGAAGAACCGGCGTAAGAAACTCGGCGAGGTGTCATTTTTTCAAAACAATATACATTGTATAGTTAAATATAAAACTACAGTGTCAGCTACTACAAAATTACTTAAATAACAATGCTGCAGGAGAAAATATATTTTCGCGATAAATTACCCGTGCAGGACGCTATCACTGCCAAACATCCCTATCCATGATGTAATCGTTTATCTTATAATATGCTCTTGAAATAAGTGTTTGTTTTACTACAGATTTGAATTTAGAATTGCTAAGTTCAGTAATGTGTTTAGGAATTTTATTGTAGAATTTGATACAATTTCCCAAGAACGACTTTTTCGCCTTTACTAGTCTATAGAAGGTTATTTTGAGTTTCCCAGTATTTCTCGTGGCTATTGGTTTATCAGCGTTCGTTGGAAAATTGCCCAAATTCTTCCCAACATACATTATTATTTCAAATATGTATAGGGACGGCAGGGTTAGTATATCTATTTCTTTGAAAAATTCTCTTAATGAATCACGCGACCCCAAGTTATAAATTGCTCGGATAGCCCTTTTTTGCAAAATAAAAACAGTTTCAATATCTGCAGCTGATCCCCACAAGATAAGACCATAAGTAATTATACTATTAAAATAAGCAAAGTAAACTAACCGTGCCGTTGCCACATTGGTAAGCTGCCTTATTCTCCTGACTGCAAATGCAGCAGAGCTCAACCTACTTCCTATCGCTGTTATATGGGAACCCCACTGCAATTTTGAGTCCAATGTAATACCTAAGAATACAGTAGAAGTAACAAATTCTAATATTTGACCATTAAGTTTAATATTTGTATCTAAGTTTCTGTTTGATGAGTTCGCTAGAGAGAATTTCATACATTTCGTTTTTTTTGGGTTCAATACTAAGTTATTGGCAGCAAACCAGTCAGATATCATGGAGAGGGTATTATTTGGTTCAATGAGTTCAGTATCTCTCCTATTTACCTTGAACAGTAATGAGGTGTGCGAACATTACAGTGCCTGATCTTCGGCTTACCATATATGGCAGATCATTTACATAAACAAGGAACAGGAACGGACCTAGAATAGACCCCTGAGGTACTCCCATCTCTACCACTGTCTCTGACGAAATGGCTTTATTTATCGCTGCTTGATTTTGATGACGAAATGATTTTAATGTATAGCGAATGCAATCAATCATTTCTATTTATTACTCGGCCGGGTGGCCAAATGATTTTGCTAAATGCAATCTTGTCGTTAGGCCATAACCAGGGGTCGTAATTTTCGTGCCGGTGACGTAAAATTGACGTCAGTAATTCCAATTGGTGTTATGGTAATTATTAATATTTAATCATCAATCATTTAATCATGCATTTACAATGGTATTTTTTCTTATACGACCTATTGCATCTGAAGATTATTAAGCATTTCTTTTCATATTTAGAATTTTAATTTATAAGCAGGTGAGGATCTCGTAGTCTTTCAAGTTTTATAACAGTTTATAGAAGTGTTGAATCTAAATATGATCGTAAACTCTCTATGATGACGAGGCTTGTTTAATTATTGGTAATAACTGGTATTACACATGAACCAGTCACAAAAACTTGCAGTAATACCTAATGTTGTACTTTATAAGTTGTGATGTGACAGGCAAATTGCGTTTGTAATAAGGACATAAATGTAAAAAGTGTATATATACATGATTGTTGATTAATGAATGATGATTGATTAATTAATTACAATAAGACTAATTAAAATCTTTCTATATAGAGCGTGACGTCACGGGCACGAAAAGTACGACCTCTGGCCATAATATTTTAAAGCAATGTAGTAAATATTTTATAGATTTTAATCTAGATAATATTAATTCGACTTGTAACTTTTTACCTTGCCTTGGCGTATGGCGTAATGGCGTACATTTTTTTTCTCACTAATAAAAATAATATTTCTCATAAATTGCATCGGCTAACTGACGAGACAATTGACACAATATTAAGTGAAAAGTTTAGGTTCCGACAGCAAATATGATTTATGTAACGACAGTACTTTTTAAAATTTTATGTTTTAAATGTTATGGTTATTGTAAATTTATAAATTTATAACGTTACGGCCGAGAACTAGAGGGGGCCGGCAAACCGGCTAAAGTACCCTATCCAACCAAATCTTAGAAAAAATAACTAGAAACTTATTTTTAGCACCACACCAGCCCGGCTAGCACGGTATTCGACAACATATAACACGGTATACAACATATAACACATATAGCTTCAACATATAACACGTTATATTTTTACGAGCAGCGGAGATTTTATTTCAATTAGCTAACATGTTAATTTTGCAACGTATATTTACGTAAACGTTACCAACTTGTAAAAGTTAAGTGATAAAAATTTACATTCGTTCATTTTGTAATTTTATCGAAAGATATTGTCATATTAGTGCTCAAAAGCAGACATGATAATCTAATGTACGTTTACGATCATTTTTATGGAGATTCCGAACCACTTGTCAATAATCTCCATACAGTGTTCAATTTTATGTGTGTCCCGAGCAATGGACATATACTTAAATAATAAATAAATAAATAATATTGGGGGACAATCTTACACAAACCGGCCTAGTCCCAAACTAAGCAAAGCTTGTGCTATGGGTACTAGACGACGATATACATACTTATATACACAAATACATACTTAAATACATAGAAAACATCCAAGACCCAAGAACAAGTATTCGCGATAAATGCACAAATAAATGCCCTGGCCGGGATTCGAACCCGGGACCTCTAGCTTCGGAGGCAGAGTCACTACCAACTAGGCTAAACAGGTCGTCAACTTATGTCCTTGACGGTTACTACGTAAGCACATGACGTTAAAATTTTGACAAAACGTATTTTTATACGTGACGTTTTACGTACGACGGTTTATAGACAATCCGCTTAAATTTTCTACCCGTATATGACGATAAAACTTGATCGTAATAGTTGTCATTTTGCTATTATACTAGCCGGGCAATATTGGGCAATTATGTACGCAAATGAAGCTATGTTAACTCTATCTTACCTGGTTGTCCGGGTTGACCTGGCTGTCCTGGTTGTCCCGGATGTGCTGGTTGAACTGGCTTGCCATTGTGGGGGTGTCGTCTCTTATGGAGACGTTTCTTATGTCCGTTGATGTCGGTTTCGTCTTCTTCATCTTCTTCGATGTCTTCTTCTGTCTCTTTTGTCTTCTTGATGCGGGTCTCTCTTTCCTCATCGGTCTCTTCGTCATCTTCCTCATCAGTTTCCGATGTGATTATTTTCTTTCCTGGTTGGTCTGGTTGTTGTGTCTGGCCTGGTTGTTTTGGTTGATCTGGTTGTTGTGGCTGGCCTGGTTGTTTTGGTTGATCAGGTGGTTGTGGCTGGCCTGGTTGTTTTGGTTCATCAGGTTGACGTGGCTGGCCTGGTTGTTTTGGTTGATCAGGTTGTTTTGGCTGGCCTGGTTGTTGTGGCTGGCCTGGTTGTTGTGGCTGGCCTGGTTGTTTTGGTTGATCAGGTTGTTGTGGCTGGCCTGGTTGTTTTGGTTGATCCGGTTGACGTGGCTGGCCTGGTTGTTTTGGTTGATCAGGTTGTTGTGGCTGGCCTGGTTGTTTTGGTTGATCAGGTTGACGTGGCTGGCCTGGTTGTTTTGGTTGATCAGGTTGTTGTGGCTGGCTTGGTTGTTTTGGTTGATCAGGTTGACGTGGCTGGCCTGGTTGACCTAAATTGAAAGAAATGAATTTAAACTATTAAATTCAATTTATATCTCATACATAATTTGGGGCCAAATGCGTTTTGTCACGCCTTAGTTAGTCATTATTAACGAGTAACGAAATAAGGCTTGACAATATCGATGACAGACTTAAAGTGTGTTTGAAAATAATGTTACCAGTAGATGCTTATAATTTTTAGAATGTAATATTCATTACTGTTTATTATTTTGTTTACAGTGCTTTGCTAAAACATTAACGTATGTATGACAGTCTCGCCGGTAAAAGCTTATTTTGAAAATGAGTACTGCGTATGCTTCAAGTTATGCCAAAGTGTTATTTTATACATATAAGAAGTCGAAATGTCACACGACCAGACCAGATGCAAAGTATAGTATAAACCGTACGTAATTTCTTTGCTGGCAGTTTCGTGGAATCATAATGTATCTTCTGTAAATTTCTTAGATACCTATACTAATATATGTATCCGTAAACAATTATTTCTTTAATTTAAATGTATTTTTTGGCATTCTTAAGTTATGGCACTCAGTGTCTTTTAACATAACAAACACATAACATCATTTCTGTATCTGACTATTTGGTACATGTAGATAAATTAAAAAACATAAAAGACCAAAACTAACCACCATTCTTCTGTGTAGAAGGTAGAGAAAGAAATACAAATATTTTTTGTAAGCTTAATAAAAGAAGACCGACAGCAAAAATTATACTATCAATTATCGGCCACGTTAAAGATAACTGTAAACTCAATTTCCATAAAAGTTATTTAAGCCTTCCTTGGTTCTGTTTATTATAAGATCTCTATTCAAAAAACATTGCAATGAAAAATTATATATTTTTTTATGCATCGAAAACTACATTTTCTCAAACGTGCAATGAAATACTGCCGTTATGTTCTTTATAATAGGCTGCGAAGTACGACGCTTCAGGTGCGGCTAGGACATGAGGTCGTGAATGGAATTTCATACAAATCTTAAAGGCCTAGACCGGCAAAGTCCTCTTTTTTTAAGTTCCATTCCTCATAAATTTGTGGCACAGGCATCATGACATTCTGCCACTATGCGTATTAAAAATAAAACTTTGATTTTTTTGTTGTTTATTTCATTGCATGTTTGAGAAAAGCACTCTACATACCTCGGCGGGAAATATGGGGTTGCCCGCCTTAGACCTATCCGGCCTCGCTTTGCTCAGCCGTCTATATGTCTTCGGCCGGCAACCCCATTCGTCCGAGCCTCTGTAGTAATGTACTATAACTCTTTATGTTTTTTGCCCATTATGAATTACGACTTACCTAGACCGAAAAACGGCTCTTCAATATCATGTTCCCGGACAAGAAATATAAAACAAGTAAAAGCTGCTCTTTATCATTTATTTGTTAAGACATATACGGCCGGCACCTAAATACATTAATAAGCGTGTATTGAAATCTAGACACGCGGAAGCGTGTCCAGCCAAGTTCAACCCAGAAACTGGCAGACAGCAGCCGTGTGTTATTACACTAACCGTTTGGAGCCACTTTTGACCCCCCAATAACTCCAAATCTATCTAACATAAAAAAAAGAAATTTGGTACATGTAGATCCTTTAGAACAACTAGAACCCCAATTTATTATTGATATATTAAATTCCAAAAAACGGCATTTTTACCACTGACTGACTGACTGACTAGTAATCAAAATCCTAACCCACTTCCAGGTGACCTAGAAAGCTGAAATTGTGTGTGTATACCAGAAAAAAACAGAAAACAGTGACTTTTTTATTAGTTTTATTATTATTATTATTTATGCTAGTTACCTCAGAACTCCGTCATTTATTAACCGATTTTGTTTTTGAAACGGTATACTTCAGGGGTGGTCCCATAGTTATCAGGTAAAAATGTGATCATAGGGTCCTGGTGAAATTGAGGGATCTCTTCAAATATTTAAGGTGCGAAGGTATTTTGATTATCAAACGATTCCGTTTGATTTTCGATTTTGGTATTATGTAAAGTAACTCGTGCATTCGCTCTTAAAAAAGCACCATTTGGCGAATATTGACAAAAAGTAATGATATCCCATCAAAGACATAAATGTGAAAATGGGAACCAATTTCAATATTAAGAATATGCGATGCTTGGTTGTCGTCTTCATCGGCAAAAGAATTGAGATCTAAATGGGTGCCAAGTTCCGTAGATTCTCTGAAATGGTGCCAAGTCCGACATTGTTTACAGTAAAATTAATTTATTGTGGCTTAATGCATTTTGAGGCTTAACTTGGCAGTTTTCTATGCAGTATGTTATAATACCATAACAGCTGTTGGATATTTAAGAAAACTGCCAAGTTAAAGCTTGACGATAAAACGTGACCGTAAAAGTTGTCTATTATACTAGCCGGGCAGTATTGGGGAATTATGTAAGCAAATGAAGCAGTCTTAACTCTATGTTACCTGGTTGTCCGGGTTGACCTGACTGTCCTGATTGTCCTGGATGTGCTGGTTGAACTGGCTTGCCATTGTGGGGGTGTCGTCTCTTATGGTGACCTGTCTTATGTCCGTTGACGTCGGTTTCGTCTTCCTCATCTTCTTCGATGTCTTCTTCTGTTTTTTTTGTCTTCTTGATGCGGGTCTCTCTTTCTTCATCGGTCTCTTCGTCATCTTCCTCATCAATTTCCGATGTGATTATTTTCTTTCCTGGTTGGTCTGGTTGTTGTGGCTGGCCTGGTTGTTGTGGCTGGCCTGGTTGTTTTGGTTGATCAGGTTGTTGCGGCTTGCCTGATTGTTGTGGCTGGCCTGGTTGTTGTGGCTGGCCTGGTTGTTGTGGCTGGCCTGGTTGTTTTGGTTGATCAGGTTGTTGCGGCTTGCCTGATTGTTGTGGCTGGCCTGGTTGTTGTGGCTGGCCTGGTTGTTTTGGTTGATCAGGTTGTTGTGGCTGGCCTGGTTGTTTTGGTTGATCAGGTTGTTTTGGCTGGTCTGGTTGTTGTGGCTGGCCTGGTTGTTGTGGCTGGCCTGGTTGTTTTGGTTGATCAGGTTGTTGTGGCTGGCCTGGTTGTTTTGGTTGATCAGGTTGTTTTGGCTGGTCTGGTTGTTGTGGCTGGCCTGGTTGTTGTGGCTGGCCTGGTTGTTGTGGCTGGTCTGGTTGTTGTGGCTGGCCTGGTTGTTGTGGCTGGCCTGGTTGACCTAAATTAAAAGAAATTAATTTAAACTATTAAATTGAATTTATATCTCAGACATAATTTGGGGTCAAATGCGTATTGTCACGCCTTAGGTCGTCATAATTAACGAGTAATGAAATAAGGCTTGACAATATCGATGATAGACTAAAAGTGTGTTTGAAAATAATGTTACCAGTAGATACTCATAATTTTAAGAATGTAATATTCATGATTGTTTATTATTTTGTTTACAGTGCTTTGCTAAACCATAAATAAACCTATGTATTATGACAGTCTCACCGGCAAAAGCTTATTTATCAAAATGATTGCTGCGTATGCTTCAAGGTATGTTAAAGTGTTATTTTATGCATACAAGAAAGAAGCCCAAATGTCACACGACTAGACCAGATGAAAAGTATAGTATAATCTGTACGTAATTTCTTTGCTGGCAGTTTCGTGGAATCATAAAGTATCTGGTCTGTAAATTTCGTTGATACCTTTAGTAATATATGTATCTGTAAACAATTATTTCTGTTATTGTATTTTTTTTTTGCATTCTTAAGTTATGGCACCCAGTGTTATTTTATGCATACAAGAAAGAAGCCCAAATGTCACACGACCAGACAAGATGCAAAGTATAGTATAAACTGTACGTAATTTCTTTGCTGGCAGTTTCGTGGAATCATAAAGTATCTGGTCTGTAAATTTCGTAGATACCTTTAGTAATATATGTATCTGTAAATAATATTTCTGTAATTGTAATAGTTTTTGCATTCTTAAGTTATGGCACCCAGTGTCTTTTATCATAACAAAGACATAACATCATTTCTGTATCTGACTATTTGGTGCCTAGATAAATTAAAAAATATAAAAGACCAATACCAACCAAAACTAACCACCAAGAATATATAATACCGAAATAGTGCTGGGAAACTTAATAACATTATTCTGTATAGCAGGTAGAGAAAGAAATATAAATGTTTTTTTTGTCACCTTAATAAAATAAATTTCAGTTGTGGTACAAGTTTTTATTGCCGACTATACTTTCTTCCACAATCATAAACTACTTGTTGAGTCGGTTCGAATGAGCCCAAACACGATGGGTTTATCTTGTGTAGTTTATGATTTGCTATGACCACCTTCTGTCGCCATCATCAGATGAGCTCTATGTCTATGTTATTGATTTCCTGAAAAACCGATCTATTCGAGTTGTCATTGACGGGTGCTCGTCTGATCTTTTGGCAATTACTGCCGGGGTGCCTCAGGGTTCAGTTCTCTCCGCGACTCTCTTTTTGCTGCACATTAATGATCTGCTTAAGCCCGGTATCTTTGGGTACGCTGACGACAGCACAGTCACGGAGCGATATTTGTCCGATTCGCGGGCTGGTAGCGGTGAGATCCAATCCCTCAGGGAAAATATGGTGGAGCGACCAAATGCGACCTTGAGAGCCGTATCCGATTGGGGTGAAGCCAATTTGGTCGCGTTCAACATCACCAAAACTCAGGCGTGCCTTTTCACTGCGAAACGGAGTCCTTTCACCTTGACTCCTACTTTCCAGAATGTATCCCTACCACTGACTGATCACCTTGAGCTCCTTGGTTTAAGTCTGAGCTCCAACTTAAACTTTAGGTCCACTATCGAATCCAAGGCAAAAACTGCAGCTAAAAAACTTGGTGTCCTGTGTAAGGTGAGGCGGTAGTTCACACAGAAACAGCTTCTTTCCTTGTACCAAGCACAGGTTCAGTCGTGCATGGAGTACTGCTGCCACCTATGGGACGGTTCCGCCAAGTATCAGTTAGCGGCCTTGGATTCGATAGAGCGCCGTGCTCGTAGGCTTTTTGAGGATGATCCAGCGGTTGAATCTAAGTTACAGAGCTTGGAACACCGCCGTCGAGTCGCTTGTTTGTCTGTGTTCTATCGGATACATTTTGGAGAGTGTGCACAGGAATTACATGACTTAGTTCCGGCCTCCCCATTCCATCACCGGACGTCCAGACGTGGTGAGCGGTTGCATCCTTACGTTGTCAGCCTACCATTTATTCGCACGAAGCGATTTGCTTCTTCTTTCTTAATGCGAACAGCTAAGGGCTGGAATTTACAGCTGCCGTCTGTATCCCCTGATACATACAATCTGGGTCTCTTCAAGACAAGAGTGAATAGGCTATTACTGAATCAGTGAGCAACATCTTAGGCCTTGTCATCGCTTTCCATCAGGTGAGACTAAGGCCAATCGCTAGTCAGTCTATCATAAAATAATAATAAGAATATTGCATTGTCATCCGATTTATACATGCATGCAAAATTTCATCTCAATCGGAAACCGGTTTTTTTCTACCCAAGTTTGACGATAAAACGTGACCGTAAAAGTTGTCTATTATACTAGCCGGGCAGTTTTGGGGAATTATGTAAGCAAATGAAACAGTCTTAACTCTATCTTACCTGGTTGTCCGGGTTGACTTGACTGTCCTGATTGTCCTGGATGTGCTGGTTGAACTGGCTTGCCGTTGTGGGGGTGTCGTCTTTTATGGTGACGTTCCTTATGTCCGTTGATGTCGGTTTCGTCTTCCTCATCTTCTTCGATGTCTTGTTCTTTCTTTTTGGTCTTCTTAATGCGAGTCTCTCTTTCCTCATCAGTCTCTTCCTCGTCTTCTTCATCAGTTCCCGATGTGGTTATTTTCTTTCCTGGCTGACCGAGTTGTTCTGGCTCACCTGGTTGTTGTGGCTGGCTTGGTTGTTGTGTCTGGCCTGGTTGTTTTGGTTGATTAGGTTGTTCTGTCTGGCCTGATTGTTGTGGCTGGGTTGGTTGTTGTGGCTGACCCGTTTGTTTTGGTTGGTCAGGTTGTTCTGGATGTAGTGGCTGTCCTGGTTGTTGTGGCTGGCTTGGTTGTTGTGGCTGGCCTGGTTGTTTTGGTTGGTCAGGTTGTTGTGGCTGGCCTGGTTGTTTTGGTTGATCAGGTTGACGTGGCTGGCCTGGTTGTTTTGGTTGATCAGGTTGTTGTGGCTGACCTGGTTGTTTTGGTTGATCAGGTTGTTGTGGCTGGCCTGGTTGTTTTGGTTGATCAGGTTGTTGTGGCTGGCCTGGTTGTTTTGGTTGATCAGGTTGACGTGGCTGGCCTGGTTGTTGTGGCTGGCCTGGTTGTTCTGGCTGCCCTGGTTGTTGTGGCTGGCCTGGTTTTTCCGGTTGGCCTGGTTGACCTTAATTGAAAGAATTAATAGTTTATAAATAATTTGGGACCAAATATGTATTACACACCCTAGTTCAGCATGCGATTATACTTTTTTTAAATATGTGAAATAACAGTTTTATTAAAATATATAATTATGTAAAAAAAATGTTAATTGTATGTGTAAAATATATCGGTTATATAAATTTTAATACCTAGTAAATGAAATCTGTTATGGTGTTTTTGGTCAATAATTAAAAAAGAGACTGACTGACTGAGAGTGTGGACGAGACTTTAGCATGTGACGTTGTGAGTGTTGTGTGTAGTTCGGCATTGAACAATTGTGAAGAAAACGAGGGTAGATTCTCGCCGCCGCCGCCTCCACCCACGCCGAGCAACCGAACGGACAGGGCACGGGCACGCAGTGCTAAGAAAACCGCCGCCGCGATAGGTGCTCATGATTAAGGACCGCGAACCGGTCTGAAACATGTCGAGCGATATTCGACCTTTAAGACGTGAGTGACCCGTTTCATTATATTTAATAATTAAAAAATATTTTTATATCACCCAACAAACAACGCGTGAGTTGTGATCTAACCTGGCTGTCCTGGTTTAACTGGCTTGCCATTGTGGGGTTGTCGCCTCTTATGGTGACGTTTCTTATGTCCGTTGATGTCGGTTTCGTCTTCCTCATCTTCTTCGATGTCTTGTTCTGTCTTTTTGGTCTTCTTAATGCGAGTCTCTCTTTCCTCATCGGTCTCTTCCTCGTCTTCTTCATCAGTTTCCGATGTGGTTGTTTTCTTTCCTGGCTGACCTGGTTGTTCTGGTTGTTGTGGCTGGCTTGGTTGTTGTGGCTGCCCTGGTTGTTGTGGCTGGCCTGGTTGTTTTGGCTGGCCTGGTTGTTGTGACTGGCCTGGTTGTTGTGACTGGCCTGGTTGTTGTGACTGGCCTGGTTGTTTTGGTTGGTCAGGTTGTTCTGGCTGTCCTGGATGTTGTGGCTGTCCTGGTTGTTGTGGCTGGTTTGGTTGTTGTGGCTGGCTTGGTTGTTTTGGTTGTTCTGGCTGGCCTGGTTGTTTTGGTTGATCAGGTTGACGTGGCTGGCCTGGTTGTTTTGGTTGATCAGGTTGTTGTGGCTGGCCTGGTTGTTTTGGTTGATCAGGTTGTTGTGGCTGGCCTGGTTGTTCTGGCTGTCCTGGTTGTTGTGGCTGGCCTGGTTTTTCCGGTTGGCCTGGTTGACCTTAATTGAAAGAATTAATAGTTTATAAATAATTTGGGACCAAATATGTATTACACACCATAGTTCAGCATGCGATCATACTTTTTTTAAATATGTGAAATAACAGTTTTATTAAAATATATAATTATGTAAAAAAATGTAAATTGTATGTGTAAAATATATCGGTTATATAAATTTTAATACCTAGTAAACGAAATCTGTTATGGTGTTTTTGGTCAATAATTAAAAAATATTTTTATATCACCATACAAACAACGCGTGAGTTGTGATCTAACCTGGCTGTCCTGGTTTAACTGGCTTGCCATTGTGGGGTTGTCGCCTCTCATGGTGACGTTTCTTATGTCCGTTGATGTCGGTTTCGTCTTCCTCATCTTCTTCGATGTCTTGTTCTGTCTTTTTGGTCTTCTTGATGCGAGTCTCTCTTTCCTCATCGGTCTCTTCCTCGTCTTCTTCATCAGTTTCCGATGTGGTTATTTTCTTTCCTGGCTGACCTGGTTGTTCTGGTTGTTGTGGCTGGCTTGGTTGTTGTGGCTGCCCTGGTTGTTGTGGCTGGCCTGGTTGTTTTGGCTGGCCTGGTTGTTGTGACTGGCCTGGTTGTTGTGACTGGCCTGGTTGTTTTGGTTGGTCAGGTTGTTCTGGCTGTCCTGGATGTTGTGGCTGTCCTGGTTGTTGTGGCTGGCTTGGTTGTTGTTGCTGGCTTGGTTGTTTTGGTTGTTCTGGCTGGCCTGGTTGTTTTGGTTGATCAGGTTGACGTGGCTGGCCTGGTTGTTTTGGTTGATCAGGTTGTTGTGGCTGGCCTGGTTGTTTTGGTTGATCAGGTTGTTGTGGCTGGCCTGGTTGTTCTGGCTGTCCTGGTTGTTGTGGCTGGCCTGGTTTTTCCGGTTGGCCTGGTTGACCTTAATTGAAAGAATTCATAGTTTATAAATAATTTGGGACCAAATATGTATTACACACCATAGTTCAGCATGCGATCATACTTTGTTTAAATATGTGAAATAACAGTTTTATTAAAATTATATAATTATGTAAAAAAATGTAAATTGTATGTGTAAAATATATCGGTTATATAAATTTTAATACCTAGTAAACGAAATCTGTTATGGTGTTTTTGGTCAATAATTAAAAAATATTTTTATATCACCCAACAAACAACGCGTGAGTTGTGATCTAACCTGGCTGTCCTGGTTTAACTGGCTTGCCATTGTGGGGTTGTCGCCTCTTATGGTGACGTTTCTTATGTCCGTTGATGTCGATTTCGTCTTCCTCATCTTCTTCGATGTCTTGTTCTGTCTTTTTGGTCTTCTTAATGCGAGTCTCTCTTTCCTCATCGGTCTCTTCCTCGTCTTCTTCATCAGTTTCCGATGTGGTTATTTTCTTTCCTGGCTGACCTGGTTGTTCTGGTTGTTGTGGCTGGCTTGGTTGTTGTGGCTGCCCTGGTTGTTGTGGCTGGCCTGGTTGTTTTGGCTGGCCTAGTTGTTGTGACTGGCCTGGTTGTTGTGACTGGCCTGGTTGTTGTGACTGGCCTGGTTGTTTTGGTTGGTTAGGTTGTTCTGGCTGTCCTGGATGTTGTGGCTGTCCTGGTTGTTGTGGCTGGCTTGGTTGTTGTGGCTGGCTTGGTTGTTTTGGTTGTTCTGGCTGGCCTGGTTGTTTTGGTTGATCAGGTTGACGTGGCTGGCCTGGTTGTTTTGGTTGATCAGGTTGTTGTGGCTGGCCTGGTTGTTTTGGTTGATCAGGTTGTTGTGGCTGGCCTGGTTGTTCTGGCTGTCCTGGTTGTTGTGGCTGGCCTGGTTTTTCCAGTTGGCCTGGTTGACCTTAATTGAAAGAATTCATAGTTTATAAATAATTTGGGACCAAATATGTATTACAAACCATAGTTCAGCATGCGATCATACTTTTTTTAAATATGTGAAATAACAGTTTTATTAAAATTATATAATTATGTAAAAAAAAAATTGTATGTGTAAAATATATCGGTTATATAAATTTTAATACCTAGTAAACGAAATCTGTTATGGTGTTTTTGGTCAATAATTAAAAAAAAATTTATATCACCATACAAACAACGCGTGAGTTGTGATCTAACCTGGCTGTCCTGGTTGTTGTGGCTGGCTTGGTTGTTGTGGCTGGCTTGGTTGTTTTGGTTGTTCTGGCTGGCCTGGTTGTTTTGGTTGATCAGGTTGACGTGGCTGGCCTGGTTGTTTTGGTTGATCAGGTTGTTGTGGCTGGCCTGGTTGTTCTGGCTGTCCTGGTTGTTGTGGCTGGCCTGGTTTTTCCGGTTGGCCTGGTTGACCTTAATTGAAAGAATTAATAGTTTATAAATAATTTGGGACCAAATATGTATTACACACCATAGTTCAGCATGCGATTATACTTTTTTTAAATATGTGAAATAACAGTTTTATTAAAATATATAATTATGTAAAAAAATGTAAATTGTATGTGTAAAATATATCGGTTATATAAATTTTAATACCTAGTAAACGAAATCTGTTATGGTGTTTTTGGTCAATAATTAAAAAATAATTTTATATCACCCAACAAACAACGCGTGAGTTGTGATCTAACCTGGCTGTCCTGGTTTAACTGGCTTGCCATTGTGGGGTTGTCGCCTCTCATGGTGACGTTTCTTATGTCCGTTGATGTCGGTTTCGTCTTCCTCATCTTCTTCGATGTCTTGTTCTGTCTTTTTGGTCTTCTTGATGCGAGTCTCTCTTTCCTCATCGGTCTCTTCCTCGTCTTCTTCATCAGTTTCCGATGTGGTTATTTTCTTTCCTGACTGACCTGGTTGTTCTGGTTGTTGTGGCTGGCTTGGTTGTTGTGGCTGCCCTGGTTGTTGTGGCTGGCCTGGTTGTTTTGGTTGATCAGGTTGACGTGGCTGGCCTGGTTGTTTTGGTTGATCAGGTTGTTGTGGCTGGCCTGGTTGTTTTGGTTGATCAGGTTGTTGTGGCTGGCCTGGTTGTTTTGGTTGATCAGGTTGTTGTGGCTGGCCTGGTTGTTCTGGCTGTCCTGGTTGTTGTGGCTGGCCTGGTTTTTCCGGTTGGCCTGGTTGACCTTAATTGAAAGAATTCATAGTTTATAAATAATTTGGGACCAAATATGTATTACACACCATAGTTCAGCATGCGATCATACTTTTTTTAAATATGTGAAATAACAGTTTTATTAAAATATATAATTATGTAAAAAAAATTAAATTGTATCTGTAAAATATATCGGTTATATAAATTTTAATACCTAGTAAACGAAATCTGTTATGGTGTTTTTGGTCAATAATTAAAAAATAATTTTATATCACCCAACAAACAACGCGTGAGTTGTGATCTAACCTGGCTGTCCTGATTTAACTGGCTTGCCATTGTGGGGTTGTCGCCTCTCATGGTGACGTTTCTTATGTCCGTTGATGTCGGTTTCGTCTTCCTCATCTTCTTCGATGTCTTGTTCTGTCTTTTTGGTCTTCTTGATGCGAGTCTCTCTTTCCTCATCGGTCTCTTCCTCGTCTTCTTCATCAGTTTCCGATGTGGTTATTTTCTTTCCTGGCTGACCTGGTTGTTCTGGTTGTTGTGGCTGGCTTGGTTGTTGTGGCTGCCCTGGTTGTTGTGGCTGGCCTGGTTGTTTTGGCTGGCCTGGTTGTTGTGACTGGCCTGGTTGTTGTAACTGGCCTGGTTGTTGTGACTGGCCTGGTTGTTTTGGTTGGTCAGGTTGTTCTGGCTGTCCTGGATGTTGTGGCTGTCCTGGTTGTTGTGGCTGGCTTGGTTGTTTTGGTTGTTCTGGCTGGCCTGGTTGTTTTGGTTGATCAGGTTGACGTGGCTGGCCTGGTTGTTTTGGTTGATCAGGTTGTTGTGGCTGGCCTGGTTGTTTTGGTTGATCAGGTTGACGTGGCTGGCCTGGTTGTTTTGGTTGATCAGGTTGTTGTGGCTGGCCTGGTTGTTCTAGCTTTCCTGGTTGTTGTGGCTGGCCTGGTTTTTCCGGTTGGCCTGGTTGACCTTAATTGAAAGAATTAATAGTTTATAAATAATTTGGGACCAAATATGTATTACACACCATAGTTCAGCATGCGATTATACTTTTTTTAAATATGTGAAATAACAGTTTTATTAAAATATATAATTATGTAAAAAAATGTAAATTGTATGTGTAAAATATATCGGTTATATAAATTTTAATACCTAGTAAACGAAATCTGTTATGGTGTTTTTGGTCAATAATTAAAAAATAATTTTATATCACCCAACAAACAACGCGTGAGTTGTGATCTAACCTGGCTGTCCTGGTTTAACTGGCTTGCCATTGTGGGGTTGTCGCCTCTCATGGTGACGTTTCTTATGTCCGTTGATGTCGGTTTCGTCTTCCTCATCTTCTTCGATGTCTTGTTCTGTCTTTTTGGTCTTCTTGATGCGAGTCTCTCTTTCCTCATCGGTCTCTTCCTCGTCTTCTTCATCAGTTTCCGATGTGGTTATTTTCTTTCCTGGCTGACCTGGTTGTTCTGGTTGTTGTGGCTGGCTTGGTTGTTGTGGCTGCCCTGGTTGTTGTGGCTGGCCTGGTTGTTTTGGCTGGCCTGGTTGTTGTGACTGGCCTGGTTGTTGTGACTGGCCTGTTTGTTTTGGTTGGTCAGGTTGTTCTGGCTGTCCTGGATGTTGTGGCTGTCCTGGTTGTTGTGGCTGGCTTGGTTGTTGTGGCTGGCTTGGTTGTTTTGGTTGTTCTGGCTGGCCTGGTTTTTCCGGTTGGCCTGGTTGACCTTAATTGAAAGAAATTGAATCAATTAATAGTTTATAAATAATTTCGGACCAAATGTGTATTACTCGCCTTAGTTCAGCAAGCGATTATACTTTTATTTAAATACCTTAATATGTTAAATATGTCAAAATCAAAAAATAAAAATCAAATATTTATTCTGCAAATAGGCCACAAGGGCACTTTTACATGTCAAAGCGTGAATGTATACAATAAAAAAAAACTGACAATCTTACTTAATAATAATGATTAAAAAATATACTGATTAACAACTAAATGAAAATAAATTTACAAATATTAAGGATGTATTGAATACGATCTGTCCGAATAAACAAAAAGTACACAAGTGAAATAACAATTTTATTAAAATATATGAGTATGTAAATTGTATGTGTAAAATATATCAGTTATTTAATTTTTTTATCATTTACCTAGTAAATCAAATCTATACCAGTGTTTTTGGTTCTTAATGAAAAATATTTTTATATACTTAGGTATACGTGTTGTTATTGAAAATCGTATGTTAAACGAATTTAGAAGAATTTATTAAACAGTGAAAACATAACACAACCTGAAATCCCGCGGCATATTCATACTAGCATAATGATCCAGGTCCTGCTTATAACAGTCTCGCCGGCAAAAGGTTATTTCTTAAAATGAGTGCTGCGTATGCTTCACTTTATGACGAAGTGTTCTTTAATGTGCATACAAGAAAGAAGCCAAAATGTCACACGACCAGACCAGACGCGAAGTAATGTAATTTAACTATAAACAATTTTTTGGTTGTCAGTGCACCGCCAACAATTTTGCTGCTTTGCCCTGAAGTTGGCTGGTAGAGAATACCACATTAGCATTAAGTCCGCCCTTTGTAGTGTAACCAAATTTAAATGTAGCCCAGTTTAAAGCTGTCCGCACAGAGCGCGGCGCAGCGTCGTTACGGGGCGGAGGCGGTTTTCCGGTAAAGCGAATGCTGTCCGCGGCACGTCGCACCAAAAAAAACACACGATATTCGGTAGCGCGGTAGAGCGGAGGCGGCGTGTATGACATATGAAGCAGTAATCGACAGTCGACAGTTTCGGAAAGATCAAAAATGCATAACCGCCTCCGGCCCGCACCGCGCCGCGCCCGCTCTGTGCGTTGCGAGCTTAAAGGTTAAACTGAAAATCAGCAGCGTGGCGTGCGTGTTTTTCACCACCCTCTGGCGCAAATTACACTATCTGAGGGCACGGCAGTGCCACCGCCAAGTCGTGCCAAAGACATATACAGGCACTGTAGGGCATGTAATTTCATTTTGGTCTTAAACGTTGGTTGTACTTAATACATACCTCTACATACTGTGTTTTTTGTTTATAAATGATAGCTATGTTAAATATACTGCCGCGAGTATGGCGCTAGTTTATATATAGTCTGGAGGCAATCGGCCAGTTTTAGAAAAGTCGTCGACATCTCTTCTATATACCTAAAACAGGTATGGATGTGTTCCTTGTTGTCTCTAAAACACGAATCTACCTGTCTTAGTTCATGGAGGGGGGAACACACATAGCTGTGACGTCATAAAGATGGCGGCCGACCGTCGTTGATTTTTATCCAAATCTCGGGTTCTATTGTACCAATAGGTTCGTGTGAGGTGTCGTTTGAAAGCTTATTATACGTACTATAATTTTATTCTTGACGCCTATAACGTATAATGAACGGTTTTAAAAATATTTATGAAAGTGTGTTTTTTTTTACTCTTTACGTTTGCTTACTTACCAGAATAATTCAAGAAAATGGTACTTTAGCGTGAATGATGTTACTATAAAAATGATAGAATATTTTATTAGCTTCCTAAAAATATAGATTTTAGCGTCGTACAGTAATAAATACTTATGTTAGGGCCAATTCCGTAACGCGAGTACCAACGTCGTACAGAGCGACGCGGTAAATTGGCATGATGTTAATCTTTGAAAGTGCATTTGTTACGTTCCCAAATAAAAGGTGTTTTTGACAAATATCCATAAAAAATATGTTTAATTGCATCGTTGTACTCATCAATTAATATTTAAAACCGACAAATTGATACTTTTTACGTAGAAGTGACATATTTCGGAGTATCCATGTCGGAGAGGTCTAAACCCGACTCGGAATCGGATTCTAACGATTTAACTACATTATCAAATGACTACAGCCACTACCTTAAAACAACTTTATCGATATTAATAGGTAACTTACGTGCGTTCAAATAAGTTTGACCAGATACAGAAACAAATTCTGAAGAAATAAATAATTTCAACTGCTGGGTATCTAAGTCGGAAGGGTCAAAAGTCGAGTTGGAATTTGGAATCGAATGCTAAAGATTTAATTACCTGAACAAACGTTAATAAACACTACCTAATCGATCTAGATACGTAGCTGGCGGATGTACAAATAAGTTTGACAAGTAAAAAATTCTAAAGAAAAAATAAATTACTCAGAAGGAATATCTAAGTCGCAGGGGTCAAAAGTAGAGTTGGAATTGGATCCTAACGATTAAACTAGCTGAACAAATGTCTATCAACACAATCTAATTGACCTAGATAGGTAACTTGCGGGCGTTCAAATAAGTTAGAGAATTAAAAATATTCTGAAGAAATTAATAATTATTCAAGTGGAGTATCTAATTTGAAGGAGGGAAAAGTCGAGTTGCAATCGGATCCTAGAGTCTGACTAGCATAACTCTGCACCAGCAATTTAAATTTATTGTCTGTAAATCGGTATATGATAACACTGAAGATAGGGCACTAATTAGTCTTGATACTTGTGTATGATCTTTAATATTTAAACAAGTGAAAACAATAGTAGTAGTAGAGAGTATTAGTATGTATGTATGTATGTATGTATAAATAAATAAATAATGTATGTCAGCCTATATACCTACGCCTCACTGTTTCGTACAAGCCTTCTGTCATTCTCGAAAATTGCCTGTTCGTGTGCTGGAATCGTACGTTTTTTCTCATGCATCATTGAAAGGATATATATTTTTTTTCTTATGGCAGTTTTACTGATTAGGCCACGTAATTTTGATGTTAGTTAAAAATAATTTTCATTTTATTGTGCATTTTGTTTGCGCTACGTCAGAACTACCACAATTATACTCAAATTACACACCACTACTTTTATTACTTATACACACCAGGTTTTCCCAGAAGAAAATTGTCTTTCGGTGACCAAAGATATTGAGATTTTTTCTGTAGGGGGTGAAAATAGTTTGAAGTAAGTACTTGCTTAATATCTTCGAGACCTTATCTGTCAATTCACGTACAAGTTGTAAAACACTGGAAATTTGAACAAAAATAATACGTAGTGTTTACTTTGAGTAAGTTAGTTCAACATATACATTAAAAAAAAATCTAAACATTCTCTAAATGTATGGTAGTATGGATAACATACAATTTTCAAACTAAAATGGTGCATATCTTGGAAACTACGAGACTTTGTACTAACGCATGTTGTGTCTAAAATATTTCAAATTACCTCCTCTATCATCCCTGAACGTATTTGCACCTAGTTACCAAACACCCTGTATATGTTGTAAAAATCGTCAATTTTAGTAACTTTTACAAAAAAGGGATTACACCCTGTATAACTGTTAGCTTAGCTGCAACATAATTCTCGTTGCGGGTTCTGGTAGACGAGAGGTTTTTAATGGAATTTCATACAAACATTGAAAAACTACCAATATTGTTTGATAAACTCACCGGTCAAAGACATGATGAGATGTAAACATTGCCGTTTTTCTGCGATAATCACCTCTCGTTGTTCTCTCACGGTGTCATAATTATTAAGCATTCCGAATAATAATTCTCGCTCGGTACTTTTATACCGTTTGCCCATAATTAGTGCTAACAATCGTAAACAAATTAATTCAATTTAATTCGTATGACATATTCATATTTGACTTCTGCGTCAAATATAAAACATTGCCATACGTAATTTTTAAATGGTTGACATTTCATTTGCTTGGAAGAGATATACTGGTCTGACTCTAACGATTTGACTACCTGAACAAACGTCTATCAACACTACCCAATCGATCTAGATAGGTAACTTGCAGGCGTTCAAATAAATTGGGGGTTATTTAAATTAGTTTGACAAGTAAAAAAATCTGAAGAAAACAACAAATATTCAAGTGGAGTATCTAAGTCGGAGGGGTCAAAAGTCCAGTTGGAATCGGATCCTAACACTTTAACTACCTGAACTTATGTCTGTTAACAGTACCTAATCGATCTAGATAGGAAACTTGCGGGTGTTCAAATAAGTTAGACAAGTAAAAAATCTATAGAAAAAATAAATTATTTAAGTAGAGTATCTAAGTCGGAGGGGTCAAAAGTCGAGTTGGAATCGGATCCTAACGATTTGACTACCTGAACAAACGTCTATAAATACTACCTAACCGATCTAGATAGGCAACTTGCGGGTGTTTAAGTAAGTTTGACAAGTAAACAATCTGAAGAAAAAATAATTTATTCAAGTGAAGTATCTAAGTCGGAGGGGTTAAAAGTCTAGTTGGAATCGGATCCTAACAATTTAACTACCTGAACAAATGTCTGTTAACACTACCTAATTGATCTAGATAGGCAACTTGCGGGTGTTCAAATAAGTTTGACAAGTAAAAAAATCTAAAGTAAATATATATTATTCAAGTGGAGTATCTAAGTCAGAGAGTTCAAAAGTAGAATTGGAGTTGGATCCTAAAATTTTATCTATCTATATTATCGCCTGCGCAAACACTAATTAACTCTGCCTTATCCATCTAAATAGGTAACTTGCAGGTGTTCAAATAAGTTTGACCAATATTTTTTTAACAAAATTTTACTAGTCAACTGGAGTATTAAGTCGAAGGGGTCAAAAGCCGAATTGGAATAGGACCCTAACGATTTAACTTCCTACACAAACGCCTATAACACTACCTAATCGATCTTGATAGGTAACTTGCAGGCGTTCAAATAAATTGTACCAGTATTTTTTTTTAAAGAGAAATTAAATTCGAGTTATAATCAGATCATAACGATTCAACTACCTGAACAAACGTTTATTAACACTTATACACGTTTATTAATACTTGAGGACGACACAGCTTAAGCACAATTAAGGGGGAAAGCGAAGGCAAGACGTAAAAGTTTGTACGCAGCTCGGTCGGTGATAGAAAGAGCCTCAGATCTCAAGTTTAAAATCCTCGCCTTAGGGGCCTCGGCTTCGGCTGCAAATGCCCGCGATCCGGGACGGTTTTTATTTTACCGCCTTATATGCATAAAGCAAACTAAATAATGACCGTCTGCAATATACTTACTGCGAAAACATACAGACTTCCAACTAATATTTACACCAAGGCGCGACTCCAGCGCTCGCAGCGCAGTCGAGCGTCTTGATTGTCAGTCGACGCGTAATGACCCATGTTGAGCAAAATTGGTCAAGACTCGTTTACTTATTATTGAACATCAATAGAACTTATATTTTTGGATAGCTTATAAAATGATCTGAACATACATTGCTCTAACGTTATTATTTATTGAGTTATAAGCATCTTTTATCAGTACTTATGCAATCATGCAGGGTAAAAAAATCACATTTTATAAAATATTTTAAAAATGACTAGTTATGGTATAAGTGTCAAAGAAACATTTATAGTAAGTTTAATAAGCTTTCAAACGACGCCTCACACGAGCCGATTGGTAAAATAGAACCCGAGATTTTGACATAAATCAACGACGGTCGGCCGCCATCTTTATGACGTCACAGCTATGTGTGTGTTCCCCCCTCCATGAACTAAAACAGGTAGATTTGTGTTCTAGAGACAACGAGGAACACATCCATACCAGTTTTAGGTATATAGAAGAGATGTCGACGAAAATCGTGAAGGAGACGACTTTTTGCAAATTTGCCTATAGACTAATAGGATAGATAGGCCGGTTATCGGCCACCTAAGCAAATTTTTAAATTCAAATGGGTTTGATGATGATGAGCGATATATTTGACAAAACGGATTCTTAATATTGTTTAGTGACCAAAACCATGCTGCTGTTATTTTAAATATTGCCATTAATAACATTTTATTTTTATCTATACTAATATTATAAAGCTGAAGATTTTGTTTGTTTGTTTGTGAACGCGCTAATCTCAGGAACTGCTGGTTCGAATTGAAAAATTATTTTTGTGTTGGATAGTCCATTTATCGAGGAAGGTTTTAGGCTATATAAAATCACGCTGCGACCAGTCGCGCGCAACAGCTAGTGACTAATATTCAGCAATGTTTTCAAAATCACAGAATTAGTTTTTAATATAACTTGGAAAAATGGCGGGCAATATTTTTTGCACAAATTTTAACACACATTTAACGCGCACTCACTACCTACCTAAATTGCGTCGCCACACTGACGAGACAATTGAAACATTATTAAACGAATAGTTGTAGAAGGCTACGACAACAAATTAATTTATGCAATAACAGTATTTCTTTAAATGAGTAAGGTAAAGTATTCTTGTTATTGTAGTTTAAGGGTAAACTGGTTAAACTACCCTATCCAACCAAATCTTAGAAAAAAAAGTTAACTTTTTCTTAGCAACACACCAGTATTGGGCAATTTTTTACGCAAATGAAGCTGTGTGTGTGTGAGCTGTGATCTTACCTGGCTGTCCTGGTTGTTCCGGGTGTCCTGGTTTAACTGGCTTGCCATTGTGGGGGTGTCGTCTCTTATGGTGACGTTTCTTATGTCCGTTGATGTCGGTTTCGTCTTCCTCATCTTCTTCGATGTCTTCTTCTGTCTTTTTGGTCTTCTTGATGCGAGTCTCTCTTTCCTCATCGGTCTCTTCCTCGTCTTCTTCATCAGTTTCCGATGTGGTTATTTTCTTTCCTGGCTGGTCAGGTTGATCTGGCTGTCCTGGTTGTTGTGGCTGGCTTGGTTGTTGTGGCTGCCCTGGTTGTTTTGGTTGATTAGGTTGTTCTGGCTGGCCTGGTTGTTGTGGCTGGCCTGGTTGTTCTGGCTGTCCTGTTTGTTTTGGTTGGTCTGGCTGTTCTGGCTGTCCTGGTTGTTGTGGCTGGCTTGGTTGTTGTGGCTGACCTGTTTGTTTTGGTTGGTCTGGCTGTTCTGGCTGGCTTGGTTGTTGTGGCTGTCCTGGTTGTTTTGGTTGATTAGGTTGTTCTGGCTGGCCTGGTTGTTGTGGCTGGCGTGGTTGTTCTGGCTGTCCTGGTTGTTGTGGCTGGCCTGGTTGTTTTGGTTGACTAGGTTGCTGTGGTTGACCTGGTTCCTGTGGTTGACCTGGTTGTTTTGGTTTACCTGGCTTGCCGTGGTGGGTTTGCTTGTGATGTTTTTTCTTATGCTGTTTGTCTTTGCTGTTGCTATCATCTTCTTCGTCTTCTTCAATCTCTCTTTGTATCTTCTTTGTCTTTTTAATGCGGATCTCCGTTTCCTCATCTGTCTCTTCGTCGTCTTCTTCATCTGTTTCTGATGTGATGATTTCCTGTCCTGGTTGTCCAGACTGTTGCGGCTGTCCTGGCTGTTGTGGGCCACTTGGCTGTTGTGGTTGTCCTGGTTGGTCAGGTTTATTTGGACCATCTGTCTGTCCTGCTTCACCTGGTTGATCTGGTTGTTTAGGTTTTTTAAGATCGTCTGGCTGATCTGGTTGGCCTGACTGTCCTGGTTGATCAGGTTGATCAGGTTTCTTAGGACCTTCTGGCCTATCTGGCTGTGCAGGTTGATCTGGTTGTCCAGGTTGCTGTGGGCCACTTGGCTGCTGTGGGCCACCTGGCTGTTGTGGGCCACCTGGCTGTCGTGGGCTACTTGGCTGTTGTGGCTGACCGGGCTGACCGGGCTGACCTGATTGACCTGAAATGAAATGAGCTGTTTTTTTACCAATATAGGAATAGGAAATGACCAAAGGTTGTAGATGTGGTACAGTTATGTTGTGCCTTATGGCGTACGATAGTGTGATTGCTAGATAAGATACATGTTATGTCACTTGAAATGATACAATTAATTCCACAATTTTTATCGTAATAAGTAACGCCGTATTCTCCAGTATTTTGGCCACATGATTCACCGGCATCCCGAGAATTGGGAGAAACTTGGTGGTTGGTAACATGAACAGTAACAGGCAAACTACCAAGAGGGCGAAGTCAACTCAAAATTTGTACAGGGTTAAACAAACTTCGATGAAATGTGTTTTCGCATGACCAGTTGCTGTCTGTTGGTAAGGTTTACTTCTAGATTATAAGTTTTTAACAATATGACATCATCTTTTATAGCCTTTTGAATTACATTTTTATAGTTTCTTTAAGGTACCATCAAGTTCAAAAAAATAGTACTGTACCTGGCTTTCCATGGTGTGGTCGCTTGTGATGTTGGTTTTTGGTATTCGTGTCATCTTCATCCTCTTCGATCTCTTCTACTATATGTTTCGTCTTCTTTATGTGGGTCTGTGTTTCCTCTTCAGTCTCTTCGTCGTCTTCCTCCTCAGTCTGTGACTCTGATTCCAATGGTTGCTGTGGTTGTCCTGGCTGCCCTGACTGATCTGGTTGTCCTGGTTGGTTTGGTTGATCATGTTTCTTTGGACCTTCTGGCTGATCTGGTTGGCCTGGTTGTCCTGGTTGACCTGGCTGCCCTGGTTTATTAGGTTGGTCAGGTTTGTTTGGACCTTCTGGCTGATCTGGTTGTCCTGGTTGATCAGGTTTCTTTGGACCTTCTGGCTGTCCTTGTTGGTTAGGTTGGTCAGGTTTGTTGGGACCTTCTGGCTGATCTGGTTGGTCAGGTTTCTCAGGGCTTTCTGGCTGTCCTGGTTGACCTGGCTGTCCTAGCTGTCCTGGCTGGTCAGGTTTCTTAGGGCCTTCTGGCTGTCCTGGTTGGCCTGGCTGCCCTGGTTGGTTAGGTTGCTCAGGTTTGTTGGGACCTTCTGACTGGTCTGGTTGACTTGGCTTTTCTGGTTGTTCTGGTTGGTCAGGTTGGCCGGGCTTGTCAGGTTGTTCTGGTTTATCCGGCTTTTCAGGTTGTTCTGGTTGGTCAGGTTCTTCTGGTTTATCCGGCTTTTCAGGTTGTTCAGTAGTTGTTGTGGTGGTTGTCGGTGCCTCGGTAGTCGTTGTGGTTGTCGGTGATTCGGTCGTCGTGGTGGTTGTCGTGGTAGTGGTAGTCCTCTTTTTGCTGGGTTTGTTTTGTTTGATGTGCTCGATACACTTCACAATATCTGTAAATAATCACGTCTCAATAATAATCTAGTTACTACCAATATGTCTGACTAAACCAAAAAAGTATTTTTGATTGTCAATATCAAATGGTTTGAAGCAAATAAAAAACCGTCAAGTGTGAGTCGAATCACGCACAAGGAAGCGTTCCGTATCAACACCTACTAGTCCACATTTTAAACCGTTATACAATACATTGTGTCAAAAGGTCGTATCATCATAGGGAACTCACGGCATTTACGTCATTTGTTTGGGCAAGACAACTTTTCAGCGATAACTCAAAAATCTTTAGACTTATCTTGTTCAAATCAAAAGTTGACGAAAGTATTCATTAATGGATATCAACTACATTTTTTCAGATTTTTAAACTGCATAGTTTGGCTATTAGGGGGAGGGCACACTTTTTACGACTTTGACAGCTAATATCTCACCAACGGTTGACTTAAATGGAAAAGTTCTCTAAAAATATCTATATCAGTTTTAAAGATCTATCTATAGATACCACACGCGGCCAAGGATTGAATATATTTTCATAGAATACACCTTCCTACCAAACATAATTGTAGTGCTTACAGTATCCGAGAAAATCGGCCGTGACATACGAACGGATGGACGAACAGACCTGACGAAACTATAAGGGTTCCGTTTTCGCCATTTTGGCTACGGAACGCTAAAAGACGAACTATGACAAGGACAAAAAATGACGTAGGTATTTGATAGAGAGATACCTTAAGAGGGCGCAGTACGATCGGTGTGGATCGGTTCTCCATACAAACGTATTTATGCTCTCATTTTAAAACGCCATGCTAGAATAACATGAAAATTTGTATACACAATGGGATCTAGGTCGGATCATAGTTTCTGTTGCTAGAAATTGTCAAAGAAAAAAAATACAGCGGCTTTTTGAGTTTTTTACGGCTTGTATGAAAACCTTAATAATCGCTGTATTTTTTCTCCATTATAATTTCAAGCAACAGAAACTATGATCCGACCTAGATATGCCGGATCCCATTGTGTATACAAAGTTTCATGTTATTCTAGCCTGGAGTTTTAAAATGAGAGCATAAATACGTTTGTATGGAGAACCGAACGTACTGCGCAGTCTTAAACTTTCTAAATAATGAAACTGGTGCTTTCCGTAACTCTGGTTACCATTACAGTTATCTCAAAGAAAGCCAACGTGGGGACATGATTGAGACTTTTAAAATTCTAAACGGCTATTACGACTGTCCAGAACTGACCGACTTGTTCACTCGACATCTAAACACGCGCACAAGAGGGCACAATTATAAACTAACAACAACAAGACATAATACAAATATCGGCAAAAACTTTATTGCGAACCGAATTGTTAATACTTGGAACAAATTACCCTCCCAAGTTGTGAACTCCAACAGTGTTAATCAGTTTAAAAATAGACTTGACAAACTATCTAAAGCAGTGAATTATATTAGTGCTTAGTGAACTATGATTTAGATTTACCAGCGCGAGCTGCCTGTCTAAAATAATAATATAATATAATAATAATAATAATTTAGAAAAATCCTGTCATATGATAAATACCTGTTTCACCAGTTGCTTCTCTGAGCTCCTTGAGGGCATCGATGAAATCTGAAAAGAACACACAAGTCAGTAACACAAAAAAAAACCGGCCACGTGCGAGACGTCCTCGCGCACGAAAGGTTTCGTACTATTATCTATACAACATTAAACACTTTAATGTAATTTAAATAAACAACCTTTTTTAATTTAATTTATTTTTGTGTAACTGTAATAAAACATTAAATAATATCAAGTAGAATTTTGGTCAAGTGCGAGTCGGGTTTTAGTTTTCCCATACATTTTGAGACCCAGCTGAAGGCAACAAACAACTTTTTAACTTTTTTTTGTATGGGAGGTCTCATAAATATTTACTTTATTTTGTTTTTAGTAATTGGTTATTATAGCGGCAACAGAAATAAATCATCTGTGAAAATTTCAACTGTCTAGCTAAGATGGAATTGTAAACAAACAACTGTCAATTTGACATGACCGTCCTTTTTGAAACCTCTTGTCATTACCAGTAGCATAAATCATATCTCCACATATTTTATTAAAATAACACCAATACGTTATTAAAAACGCTATTTAATTCAGAGTAATTATTTTTTGTATTAATTCAAATTTATTTCGCTTTAATTTTGAATGCGGTATTTTTTTTTTCAAGTATTCCAATGATTTTCAGTTACCCACTGCATACGTAATTTTTTTCTATGGTGGCAACTCACTTGTTTACATTTTTGATCTCTAAATCTATCACCGATTTTATCACGGTTCATTGACAGACGGACAGACAGACGGACGGATGGACAGCGGAGTGTTTTTATTTTTTTATTGTTTTTATATTTCTCTTTTGACGATCTTTTAGTGATTATTTTTTATAATATAGGAAAAACTATATAAAAAATGTATTTGTTTTAAATAAAATTTACTGTAAGCTTAAAAAAAACTTGATGATACATAAAATAGATTACATAAAAAATGTTTTATTTTTATTTTAAGGTTGACGCTTGGAGACCCTATTGGCTATGTGCGAAGTAGGTGGTGGGGGTAAGCTAGGCGATCGTAGCGCACACCATGGCAGAAATGTGTACTGACCGGGGACCACTGTCAAATTTACTTTCACGTTTTCTATTGGTTTCTTAACGGTTTCCTACGAGTCGTTTCGTTTGTATGTATTTATTTATTCTCTTATTTATTTCAGTAAAATTTCCAATACGGGGACTTTCTCGTTTACTAAAGTAAATAAAATATTCAAGTGTCATTATTTGACATCTCTGAGTTTTGACATTGTCTCGGGACCTTTGACGTTTGACGTTTCAGACGTGCACATAGCCAATACATATCACAGATGTTATGATTACTGTACTTTATTACTTTGATTTTACTTTGACGTTTAAATGCCTTATACATCTCTATCAAATCTAGATTGTAATATTTTTATCAGATACATTTTGACATGTTAAAGTGCCCTTGTGGCCTATTTGCATATTTTTTGACAAGTTTGATTTAACAGTTCTGTGTGAGACGACAGCTAGCGCCGTAAGTGTTTAACGTTTACACATAACGTAGTGTTTATATACTCTTTGGTTTACACCAGTCAACAAAGTATGTAAGCAACTCGACCTTAGTGTAAAAAAGTTCTATGCAGATTGCGTTACATCTAGGCTGTAATAGACAAGACTCATTAAAAAGCAAACATGCAGACAAACTGAGAGCCTTCCATTGAAGTCCGTTAAAAATTTACTTACCAGTAGTTTCAGTGTACTCTTCGATAATGGTAATGACCTCCTCAAAATCTGCAAAATAATAAAGTATACAGTAATGCTAATTTTGAGAGAGAAAAACTTCTATCTGGCTTTCCAACGCAGAGGGAAAACTAAAGCTTGTTGGGTTTCATCACGTTGCTATCAATCGCCGAAAATGAATGATCTTAATCAAATATAAGATGTATAAATTGATATTATGTACATAAGTATTTGTTTGAAAACCAAATAGCACGAGCCGGGGTTTATTCACCAGAAAAAAGAAAGAGAACATTGGGCAGACTAAAAATCACGTGTATTGCCGCTCGGCTATAGTGCCTTCCAATGCATCCAAATAACTTCAAAGATTTGTCTCAAAACATGACTTACCAAACTTCTTGCTGATGGTTATAATGTGTTCGAAGAACTTGACAATATCTGCAAAAGAAAAATAAAGTTACATTAATGCAATATTTAAGACTAGATTAGACTAATATATTTATTTCTTTTAGGAAATTACGTAATACTTTACATTTAATAAATAAAAATTAATCACTAAAAGTTCGTCAAAAGAGAAATATAAAAACAATAAAAAAATAAAAAAGAAACAAGAAATGTCACAATTATGCAAAAATATGAATTAAAATGTTAAGTAGGTATAAGTCGCGGGCACATTTTATAATTCTTATCATCGTATTACATAACAGCTAGCCGTTTTACAAAACAGGACCGTTTTGTATTACGGCGGGTCGACGATTAGCCGGATTGTCATTGCGATATACGTTCTAAAATATGGCGGCTCACATTTAGCCGTTTTGGTTCTGGAGATTCACCGGCCGCTGTTCAACTTTCATTTAGACGTATAGAAAACAGTTAGCCTTAACGTAATACGGGGTAATACGGCGAATCATACAATCCAGCTGCGACATATACATGATTCGGATATCCTAGATAATGTCAAATGTCAAGTATCTTAAATAGAATAATATTAATGGCTGATAGTCAAATCAGCAACATTTTACAAAACAGCTCTGTAACTTCTGTTAATATGAAGTTCGTGGGGAAGTACAAAAAAGCTATGTCACGATTTTCAATGGTCAAACAGCATCCAGATTTTGATTTTTACACAATTATAAAGCTTGAGCGTTTTCGCGAATTATACATATTGGTTATCCAGGAATACTTTTTTTACTGGTACTTTTACTGGTGTATAACATCTGCTATATTTAAAGTAGAAGTTTTTGAATACTTACCGATCTCGACGATCTCCCAGATGACTCGGATAGACTCGAACAAGTCTGGAATCATAGTTAAAGGTACATCAGTTACTATTCTCATCTATTTTCTTTTAGTCTATATGCGGTGTGAATTGCGTATCTAACATTTCTTCATTAACATCAACCAAATAGCATACATTTTACATATAGTTACATTTACTTTTTGAAACTTATACATCAAGAAATATCGGTCCAAACATCACTCCAAATCGACAAAATTCTAGCTATAAACGGGGTTTTTCCACTAAAAGCTAAACTACTTATTTAAAACTTTAATGAAAGCATCATACCCTTCAATTAGTTTATTAGAATTATCAATAGGTACTTTTGTCATAATTTGAGTTCAAAACATTTTAAAACTTGTAAGAAATAGTGAAATGTTGTATAAGAAAAAAAAAACGTTCTTTTTTGGGATTAGCCCCTGTGATCTCTTGCCGATATTCCTGTTCAGCTTGGAGCAAGTAATAGGGTAGTTTTCTCATGTTAAACTTTAATATCACATTGCCGTAAGGATCTTAGAATACCATAAAATTAACATAATAAAGTAAAATTTACAAAATAAAATCAGAATGACAATAAAATAGGAGACTTGAAAGTTCCTAAAAAAAAACATTTTTTTATCATCTAAAAGGGAAAGAAGGCTTCTAACAGAATTTACATGATTCAATCAAAAATAATTTGTACGACAACTATGTACTTTTAAACGCAGTATTTCACGATTAAAATAGCAATTTTCTTGTATTTCCATACAACGTTAGTACAGGGCTCGTGCGTTGTGACGACATAATTTTCTATCAATTCGTATGGAGCGTTTTTGGTGTTCGGGAACAATATCCACCTTTGACCCTAAAAGAGAAAGAGGACGCCTTGCCAGTAGTGAATACTTACATCTCCTGCCGGTGAGCCTGTTCAGTTTGGAGATGGCCAGCGTGAAGTTAGTGGAGTTGGTCACGCGCATGATCGTCTCGATAAACGTTATCACTTGGACACGAGTATACTTGTAGATCTTTTCGAAGAACTCGAAGATGTCTGGAAGGGTTATGAAATTATCTTTATTATGTATGATTACTATTGGACCAAAAAAGATTTACCTCTTTGGACCCTGTTATAATAATAATAAATATTGGGGGACAATCTTACACAAATCGACCTAGTCCCAAACTAAGCAAAGCTTGTAATATGGGTACTAGACGACGATATACATACTTATATAGATAAAAACATACTTAAATACATAGAGAACATCCAAGACCCAAGAACAAAATCCGTGCTAAATGCATAACGCTCTGGCCGGGATTCGAACCCGGGACCTCTAGCTTCGGAGGCAGTGTCACTACCAACTAGGCTAAGCAGGCCGACAATTTACATATTTGTATATTGTTTCAAAAGCAGTAGAGCACTGTCTTTGCTGTATATGACGATATTGAATAACTGAGTAAGAAATGGCCATAAAGTTATGCTAAACAACAACCTGTTTTACTAACAAAGTTATTTAGTCATTAGGCAAAAGGATTGATTGTTTTTTACTAATTAAACAAAAATACTCGTATTGCTCGTCGCTAGAGTGAAAAATAAAGTAAAACTTAAGAGGACGCAGTACGTTTGGTTCTCCATACAAACGTATTTATGCTCTCATTTTAAAACGCCATGCTAGAATAACATGAAACTTTCTATACACAATGGGATCCAGCTTGTCTAGGGCGGAAATTAGTTTCTGTTGCTTGAAATTATAATGGCGAAAAATACAGCGATTATTAAGGTTTTCATACAAGCCGTAAAAAAATCAAAAAACCGCTGTATTTTTTCTTTTTCAATTTCTAGCAACAGAAAATAATTTCCGACCTAGGTATGCCGGATCCCATTATGTGTACAAAGATTCATGTTATTCTAGCATGGCGTTTTAAAATGTGAGCCTAAATACGTTTGTATGGAGAACCGATCCACACCGATCGTACTGCGCCGTCTTAAAGTCAAGAGTAACTTTAAGTAAGAGTGTGAAGATTAATAAAATGTTAAATATTTGTAGGTAATTATTGTTCCAACATGATCTATCAATTAAAATAAGAGGAGTTAGATACTGCTGCATGTTAATCATGGATTTGAGTCATCATCATCATCATCATTAGAATTTAAATTAATTAGTAAACGTCTAAATGAAAACCCTAAAATGTTTTGGACTCATATAAAAGCCAAGCGTGGTGGGTCAGGTGTATACCCGTTGTCTATGACAGATGGTACAAATACGACATCCTGTAGTACGGAAGTATGTGAATTGTTCGCCCAATATTTTTCCACAGTCTATGTCAGAGACAGTAGCGGACAAAGTGTGTATGATTCGAGTCATTTGAGAAATGTTACTTACAATTACAATAGCCTATCTCTAGTGCTCCCTTTTATTGATGATACATCTTTGATTACTAAATTAAAAAACTTAGATCGCCAAAAGGGAGCGGGACCAGATGGAATCCCTCCATTTTTCATCTTCGCATGCGCTTCAGAGTTAGTTCGGCCATTGAGTATAATCTATAATAAATCCCTATCAAGTGGAGTGTTTCCATCACAATGGAAAACTGCAAAAATTGTTCCTGTGTACAAGTCTGGAGATAATAATACAGTCTCAAATTATAGACCTATAGCGATACTGTCGTCCTTTGCAAAGATTTTTGAATCTCTTGTCTGTCCATATGTTCAGAGACATCTAAGATATTACTTATCTAACTTCCAGCACGGTTTTGTGAGTGCGAGATCTACATCCACTAATCTAGTCACCTTTGCTGAGGTCTTGTCTAAAGCAATTGACAGTGGCAGTCAGGCAGATGTCATATACACAGACTTCAGCAAAGCATTTGATAGGGTTTCTCACAAGATTTTGTTACGTAAATTATCGGCATATGGGTTTGATTCTTTGTTGCAATGGTTTGACTCATACTTGTCAGATAGAATTTTTTTTGTAGTGGTCAACGGTTTTAAATCCTCGTCCCATATCATAACATCAGGTGTCCCACAGGGGTCGCATTTGGGCCCAGTTCTGTTTAATATTTTTGTTAACGACATTCCGGACTGTTTACGCTATTCAAAAATTTTTATGTATGCCGACGATCTAAAGTTTGTTCGTATAGTGGCTTCTGATAAAGACGTACAATTGTTACAGAGTGATCTTAATAAACTCACAGAGTGGTGCAGTAAGAATGAAATGGTCCTGAACGCCAATAAATGTGCATATATAAAATTTTCTAGAAAACATATGATGGTAAATTCTAAATATTTCATCGGAAATGTCCCAATTGGTGAGGTTGACACAGTACGAGATTTAGGCGTAGTCTTTGACCATAAACTCACTTTTGTGCCTCATATCGAAAGTGTTGTTAAGAGATCATCCAGGATGCTGGGATTTGTCATAAGAAATACAAAAACATTTCGACGGAGTAAAACCAAAATACTTCTTTACAACAGTTTTGTGCGAAGTATCACAGAATACTGTAGTGTAGTGTGGCGTCCACACTACTCCACTCACTCATTGCGTATTGAGCGAGTGCAGAAGCGGTTCCTGCAACATCTTTCTTTTTCAGCTGGCATAGCCAAAAAAACAGCCTCTTATAACAAGCGATTAAAGTACTTTGGGATAGAGTCATTGGAACTACGTAGAACGATAGCGGACGCGATGTTTCTATATAAGCTGGTTAGGAATAAAATTGATTGTCCGCAATTACTGGAACAATTTTGTTTCCGAGCTCCGTCCCGAATGCCCCGCAACCCCATTACTCCGCTCTGTCCTCCGCTCACACGCACCGTTTTCGGCAGCAACTCACCTATCCCGAGATTATGCAAAATTTTGAATGCATGCTGTCATGAAGCGGATATACACTTTGACCCAATAGTTAGATTTAAGAAAACTGTTCGCAATTGCCTGTCCGGTTCAGTTTAGTTTTCAGCTTATTATGCACTTTAACTGTTAGAGGTACATAATTGTTACACTTTCTTTTTGTTACTCATTTTAAAACTTTAACGCAAGAGTCCAACGTAATATAAACCCTTATTATTGTTTTGAACGGAGCGCTTAAATTATGGGTGTTTTGAAGAAGCATTTTTGTAACTTTTAAATTTTAGTTTTTTTCACTGCCTTTTTTGTAAAATGCATGTGGTGTTCACCTGTCAGTGATTGTTACATTTAGCATAAAACTGTTATTGCAAGCTATATATGTAATTTACGGTGTAAACAATTGTTGGTGAGCCAAATAAATAAATAAATAAATAAATAAATAAAATCATTTCAGCCGAATGACGTCCACTGCTGGACATAGGCCTCGCCCAAAGACTTTCACAATGACCGGTCCGTTGCCACCCGCATCCAGCGGACACCCTTACCAGGTCACCAGTCCACCGTGTGGGGGGCCTGCCCACGCTACGCCTTCCGGTACGTGGTCGCCACTCGAGAACCTTTCCGCCCCAACGGCCATCGGTTCTGCGTGCTATGTGCCCCGCCCACTGCCACTTAAGTTTAGCGATTCGTAGGCCTATATCGGTCACTTTGGTTCTGCTGCGGATGGCCTCATTTCTGATGCGATCACGCAGAGAAACGGATTTGTGTATAATCGAATAAATACGAATAAAATATTCTTACCTATTACTGTGATGTACGTGATCATGACTTCCCATGCCTCTTGGATAGCTGTAAAAATTAATTAGTTTAATTATGCACATATTTCATTAAGGGATATTATAGAAATTACTAACATTGAGATTAACAAATGAATAAAAGATAGCAAGTCTCACATTTGGTGGCGGTATATTCGATAAGGCGCCTGAAGAAATCGATGATGTCGTCATGTCCCGACCTCGATCGGATTTGTTCCAAGATCTCCAGAGCCGACACTGAAACAAAAAATGTTCATTGATCATTTGGACCCGGGTATGTCCTAAAACTACGACTAAGACCACCGGGGGATGGGCAGCAGCATCCCTGGAGTGCAGTGGAGATACTGCGATCGCCAACCCGCATGCCAAGCGTGGCGATTATGGCATATACCCCCCGTGAATATGGGGGAGGCCTATGTCCAGCAGTGGACGTTCTTTGGCTGATATGGTGGTGGTGGTGGTGGTGGATCATTTGGACTAATCATACGTTATGTTAGAGATCCAATTTTACTAGTTTTTTTCTGTAGTTAAAAGAACATATAGAAAAGATGTGGAATTTAAAATCCATACGTTTCTCCTTGCCATTGTAACAGAAAAATGCAGCACAATGGGGAATGTCTGAAAATTTTGAAAGTCCTTGATTATTTTTCTAATTGTAGGAATAACCCTCGCCATTAACAGAGAAAAGTTTCAGATTTTTCGGTTGCGCCATATATTTTTTAAAAATACAAACATTTTATATCACCTCGCGTGTGCCCCGTATCGGACTACTAAGACATTAATAAGTCCGTCGAATATTTAAAAAAAAGCCTGCTTGGATCTGTGGTACGCAATGACATTGACAGTTCAAGTCATACACACCTATGATGAACTATCAATGTCATTGTGTACCACAGATCCAAGCATGCGTTTTTTTTTAATATATTCGACGGACTTAGAAATGTCTTAGTAGTCCGATACGGGGCAGACGCGAGGTGATATAAAATGTTAGTATTAAAAAAATTTATGGCGCAACCGAAAAATCTGAAACTTTGTTCTGTTAATGGCGACGGTTATTCCTACCATTAGAAAAATAATCAAGGACTTTTCAAAATTTCAGACATTCCCCATTGCAGCGTTACTATACCTACTAGTTCTTATTGATGACGAGTTTCTTAAACGCAACATCACCTTACTGTGACTAAGTTCCTTTCATCTACCATTCAGTCTGACAGATGCATCATAGTTGCATTTGCTCAAGCAATGACTCCAGGAGTGAGGATTTTTGAATTTTATCTTTACACCATTTGGTCTTAGTGAACCACCATGATTGCAGTTACCATACTTACAATTCTTGTTCGTGGTGAGTTTCTTGAGCGCAGTACTGGCGTTTTTGATGATCTTGGTCTGAGTGACCTTGAGCAATGACTCCAGGAGTGGGGATTTTTGAATTTTATCTCTATACCATTTGGTCTGAGAAACACACCATGATTGCAGTTACTGTCCTTACAATTCTTGTTTGTGGTGAGTTTCTTGAGCGCAGTACTGGCGTTTTTGATGATCTTGGTCTGAGTGACCTTGAGCAATGACTCCAGGAGTGGGGATTTTTGAATTTTATCTTTACACCATTTGGTCTTAGTGAACCACCATGATTGCAGTTACTATACTTACAATTCTTGTTCGTGGTGAGTTTCTTGAGCGCAGTACTGGCGTTCTTGATGATTTTGCTCTGTGTGACCTTGAGCAATGACTCCAGGAGTGGGGATTTTTGAATTTTATCTTTACACCATTTGGTCTTAGTGAACCACCATGATTGCAGTTACTATACTTACAATTCTTGTTCGTGGTGAGTTTCTTGAGCGCAGTACTGGCGTTCTTGATGATCTTGGACTGAGTGACCTTGAGTAATGACTCCAGGAGTGGGGATTTTTGAATTTTATCTCTATACCATTTGGTCTGAGAAACACACCATGATTGCAGTTACTGTACTTACAATTCTTGTTCGTGGTGAGTTTCTTGAGCGCAGTACTGGCGTTCTTGATGATTTTGCTCTGTGTGACCTCGAGCAATGACTCCAGGAAGGTGAGGGCGTCTCGGCTCTTCGAAATCTTGTTTATCCTCTTGATGACGGTGATAATATCTGTAAATAAAAGATTCTTGTTAGAAATGACTGGTTACTATTTAGTTGATTTAAAAAAATATTTATTTGTTTAATTAATTTGTATTAACTTTTTAGTAATTTCGGTTAAAAATTCTTCTGTATTTTCTTTGGTTCATAAGTAAATATTTAGTTATTTAGAAAAAAAATCTTTTTTTAAATGTATTTTATATAATCAATTAACACATACTTAACTAATACCATTAGGTGCCCTTTACCCTTAATATATGAATTATGTATTTTTAAAGGTAATAAATAAATGTTACTCTTTGTTAATGTATAATGTAAATAATCGCCTCAAAAAATACAAAAATAAACACTTTAAGTGTTCTTTTTTGTATTTTATTGACAAAAATTAGACACATTTTTGATTGGTTTACACTTACTGTCAATCCGGAAGACTTCGTAGAAAACTGTTTGAACGTCTTCGATGTCCGTACATCCGGTGATTTTGTATAAGGTCTCGATCACCACTCGGAGACCTGAATCAGAGAGATTTTTTTGAATATCATCAAAATTATCATCATCTTCATAACTAACATTAGCATTATCAACCTTTATAAGTCTCACTAACGAGAGTTATAAGTTATAACTGTGTTTCAACAATTTGGACAATCCGCCAGCTATACAAATCTAATATAATTTATACGGGAACACACAAATATTCCTAAAAATTATATGAAAGCCGCCAGCATCCTCGGTACAATGCCTCAAGGGCCCGTTTTAGATTTAAGTTAGTTTTAATTTTCTTTATATTATGTTGGTTAAGTATTCTTGTATATATTTTCGTTGTATATGACATAGCAATAACAATAATGACTTATGAAATGATATGACCTAAATACACTAATAACCAACTGTCCGAAAGCACCATTATTCCAAAATATCAGAATTCCGAAAGTCAATTTCCGCTTAACAAAAATTGAGGTGTAGAGAATTTAATAGAACTTATAATTTGGTTAGAATAGTATTATATCCTAAAAATTATGAAATCCCTTCAAATTCGAAAAAAATATTAATTCAGACAGACGACTTTTCGGAATTATGTGGTATATCCAATTTGAACAAATCTCAAAACATTTTTCTGTATTACTATAAGTTTCAACTTTTGTAAAGAAGGCAATCCAATGTAGTCGAAAATCGACCGGACTATTAATCATCGCCTATTTTTCAAACGTGCTCTTTCTAAAACTATGATATCTTTAAACAACTTGAACTTACTGAGTTTGTTGCATTCGTGTGTCAATTCCTCCAATGCGTATTTGAATTCTGGAAAAAATGATAAAGTTATTTTCAAAATCCATAAGATGAAGAATCTTAAATAAAAATATATTATTGTAAATATACTCGTAAATTACACACATATACGGGAATCTAAGATATATTTCGTTTCGTATTTCGATATAAATACAATATATTAAAATAACAGCAGTAAAACTTTATTAAATCTTCGCCGCTCTCGATGGGCCGAAACTAATTAGGAACTTCAAATAGTGTCTTGAGCGTTCTGATTTCAAATAACGCTTTGAGCATTCTGATTTCAAATAGCGCTTAGAGCGTTCTAATTTTGAATAGCGCCTTGAGCGTTCTAATTCCACATAGCGCTTTGAGCGTTTTAATTTCAAACAGCGCCTTGAGCGTTCTAATTTCAAATAGCACCTCGAGCGTTAGAATATCAAATAGCGCCTTGAGCGCTCTAATTTCAAATAGCGCCTTGAGCGCTCTAATTTCAATTCGAATAGCGCCTTAAGCATTCTTATTTAAAAAAAGCGCCTTGAGCGTTCTAATTTCAAATAGCACCTCGAGCGTTAGAATATCAAATAGCGCCTTGAGCGTTCTAATTTCAAATAGCGCCTCGAGCGTTAGAATATCAAATAGCGCCTTGAGCGCTCTAATTTCAAATAGCGCCTTGAGCGCTCTAATTTCAAATAGCGCCTTGAGCGCTCTAATTTCAATTCGAATAGCGCCTTAAGCATTCTTATTTAAAAAAAGCGCCTTGAGCGTTCTAATTTCAAATAGCACCTCGAGCGTTAGAATATCAAATAGCGCCTTGAGCGTTCTAATTTCAAATAGCGCCTCGAGCGTTAGAATATCAAATAGCGCCTTGAGCGCTCTAATTTCAAATAGCGCCTTGAGCGCTCTAATTTCAAATAGCGCCTTGAGCGCTCTAATTTCAATTCGAATAGCGCCTTAAGCATTCTTATTTAAAAAAAGCGCCTTGAGCGTTCTAATTTCAAATAATTCAAATTGCGCCTAGAGCGTTCTTATTTCAAATAGCGCCTCGAGCGTTCTAATTTCAAATAGCGTCTTGAGAGTTGGGATTAGGTAGCGGACCCCAGGCATCCTTCAGGATGAAACTGTACTGGGACTAACGCTAGGATGATGGTGAATACGCTTGTGATTTTCCTGATACTACAAGCTTTCATCCTCATGCGTAAGATTGTTTCCCACCGTCCTAATATAAAAAAAGGTTCATGGTCCTTCGAGCCGGATACGTAATGCAATAAACTGCCCCGTCTCTGACACTTTGTTGGATGCTGTACTTACGTCGTTGTCCAGTGATCTTCTTGATGATGATGATGCTCTCTGAGAACAGCTTCTTGTTCACGATGCGGTTGAACTCCAAGATGGCTTCTCCGAGATCTATAATAATAATAAATAATAATAATCTTTATTTTGCTAAACACACAAAAATATATAAAATAAGCTCTGTGAGCTGTAGACCTCGCAACTTTTTTTATCAAATTTCCAAAAACTGTCGCGACAAAAAATAATCTATATAAGTATCGAACCTGCTCACAAAATTTCACGAGAATCGGTTGAGAAATGCGACCTGTAGAGGAGAATCTGGACAAATTTTTGTCGCAAGCTGAAACGGAGACGCTTTGCTCACTCGGTCAATAATGGTAGTGACTGGCGGACCCCAAACTAGGCAGAGCCTGTATCTTGTATCTGAAGATAATTTATTTAGTTATTGTTCATTTTAGGCATGAAAACACATTCCTTTACCGCTTCACGTATAAATTTATTCGTTTAAATTTGAATCTTGACACGTTACAATTAGCTCTATAATGATATCCACCAAAAATGGCATCGTATGCACTAACGGGATTGGATACCTACGTTCTCATTTTCGCACCTATTTTAATTTTATTGCACAACTGAAAACATAACAAATGGCGGACATGATGCCATATAGCATTCTGCACCAATCAACCGTGAGGCCAAACAGAAAGGCTTGTGGTGCAGATGAAATTTAGTAACTCAACCTAATTACGTTATGATACAACTTATAACATAGTTTCCAATCGAAAATAATATACTAGTAATATACTATTTCATACATATTCATTTATGTACCATATGGAAAATACCATGACGTCAGGCGCGGATCCAGCTCTCAAAAAAGGTTGTGGTCACAGCCACCCAAAAATCGGCCAAGTGTGAGTCGGAGTACGAACTCGCTCATGAACAACTTTTGAATTTGATTATATCCTTTTTCCTACGCATCAGGACTTTGGTCTTAGGAATGGAATTAATTGTTGGAAGAAGTCAGGCCCGATTTCGTCCTATTAAATAGTCGAACAGTTTCGATTAAATTACACGCCAATTTAAATCAATAATTTATTTTTCTTTTTTTCTAGTAGCCAGTAAGCCGATATGCCCTAGACTGGGTAAAAAGGTATCTTGACGCTGTCTCAGGAGTCGTAAACATGACCAGCAAGTGAGATGCACCAGGCGAGACTTAATTAGGCTACCAATAGTCCAATACCATTACAACTACTGAACCGATTTGGATTTTATACAACTTCATGGGATATCAAATTAAATTAAACGCTAGTATACATTTTACATTAAATAACTTTATTTAGGCATTTACCCCCCATGAAATTGGGGGAGGCCTATGTCCAGCAGTGGACGTCCTAGGGCTGATGTGGATGCGGTAAGCGCTTATCTTAACTAAAAATCCAAACTTACGTTTCATTTTCGCGAAAACGTTGATAATTTCATCGATATCCAGCTTGACATCCTTGTGTATTTATTTAGAAGAGCTAGCTCGGATAATCTTTCCTGTACCATTGAGGTACGCAACCAAGATTTTATTCTGCTAAGAGCAGAAAACGATCTCTCCGCGGTAGCTACGCTGACCGGGAGAGTTGACAGTATTTGTAAGAAAATTTTCATGTTAGGGTACAAATCTTGATCGCATATATGCTTCAATGAGATGAGCTACTGAGTCTGGTATGGCCGAATTGTTTTTACATTCTCTTCTCCATTTCGTCAACAACCACCAATAGACCGTGAAAGTGTGACGTCACAAGTCTAATAGGGTTGTGGGCATGCCCATCGTGCCCACAACGGTGGATCCGCCCTTGCATGACGTTAAATTGACTAGAAATATCGTTGAGAAAATGCTTGCGCAACATGCGCTTAAAAGTAAGTTTTGTTTGAGCTTGCCGGATAGTAATTGCCGGGAGAGCATTCTTAAGTGAGATGGCATGGACGGTGAAAGAATTATTTATAATACTTTTCTCAAACATGCAATGAAATATTGATGTTATGTTGCTGCGAAGTATGACGTTTCAGGTGCGGCTAGGACAAGAGTTCGTTAATGGAATTTCATACAAATCATGCAGGCCTAGGCCGGCAAAGCCTTCTTGTTAAATTTCCATTCCACATAAATTTGTGGCACAGGCATCATGACATTCTGCCACTATGCATATTAAAAATAAAACATTGAATTTTTGTTGTTTATTTCATTGCATGTTTGAGAAAAGCACTATACATACCTCGGCGGGAAATATGGGGTTGCCCGCCTCAGACCTATTTCGGCCGGCAACCCCTTTCGTCCCGGCCTCTGTAGTAATGTACTATAGTGTTACTTACCACCGGTTCTGGTCACAGAAATGAGCAGGTTCAGGGCACCCTTCAGATCTGCAAATATAATGTAAAAATGTTTTCAAGTCTGGATACAAACTCAGCGTGATAAGTTCTCATATGTCTTATCATCATATCAGCCGAAGGACGTCCAGTGCTGGACATAGGCCTCCCCCAAAGACTTCCACAATGACCGGTTCTGCGCCACCCGCATCCAGCGGACACCCGCGACCCTTACCAGGTCATCAGTCCACCGTGTGGGGGCCTTTTTTTATCGAATTGAAGCGGCGCCCGCGTAACACGGGCGGTTAGCTAGGTTAAGCAACGTCGGCCAAGGTCAACACTTGGATGGGTGACCGCTTTAAATGGTTACTGACTGAGCGCTCCCGTGCTTTGGATGACACGTTTAACCGTTAATCCCGGCTGTTGTCTATGACTGCAGTCGTTAAGCCAAGTTAGAGGCATTCTGCCGGCTTGAGAACTTCTACCAGTCAAGTTGCCCACTCACTTGACAAGCCTAATCCCAATAAGGTCTAGTTTCCGTCTTGGGTTGGAAGGTCAGATGGCAGCTGCTTCCGTAAAAAACTAGTGCCTACGCCAATTCTTGGGATTAGGTAGCGGACCCCATGCATCCTTCAGGATGCAACTGTACTGAAATAACGCGAGGATGATGATGATTTACCAATTAGTCAAATTTTAATGAGAATACTTGAATAGGACTTACCGATTTCTGGCAGCAGAACCTCAAACACCTTAGGGAACTCCTTAGGGCCGACGCCTCCAGTCATTTTCTTCACTTGAAGACGAATACCCTCCACACCTAAAAAGTAACACGATATACGTTAAGACAAGCTTTTAGACTCTTCTTCGCCTTGATAAGGAAGAATATTAAAATCATTAACATCTGCAGAAATGTGTATTTTACACAGGAACTTAAATAGACAACATTTCATTTTTCAAGCGGTATTTTTCCGATGATGTCAAATAGAAGATAATAAATTAAATATAATCACATTTTTAAATTCTCAAATATATCCCAATTTCATATACGAAAATCAATTTCAAAGGTTCCTCATTCTAAAAGTGAGTGAGTGACAAGTAAGGCATCACAGCGTACAAAATCATACAGAAGCACTATTATTAACGCCGAATTATTAAAGAAAGTGTACAGCTGTTCTTTTTGGGCGTCATGACTGTCATAATTCAGCCTTGTGACGTCATATAGACGATGGTATGCTTTCTTCACGTTTTCGTGAATATATTGAAAACTTCGTGAATATTTTTGGGTATCTTGTTAACGAATTAACGAGAGGAGACAAGATTTCATACTACTTGTTTACATTACATTACATTATTAAAATCTCTTACCATTGGTATGTGCCACGTGCCTGAAGAAATCGGCAATTTCGTGGGAGTCTGAAAGCAAATATTTAGCTTACAACACATTTCTTTGCATTACTTCTTGCCGGAAATTAAGCGCAGAATGCACCTTGGAATTTGAAAGTAATTTCCTACGGTGCAAAGGAATCCATAGAAAGTCGTCGACTTTAATGATTGAATTAAGACTTCGTAGACCAAACTATGATCTCTTACTTTTTCTCTGTGGAACTCATAAGACAACACTTTAGTTTACTATAATGAAAAATTGACCAATGATGTGGCACCGTTAGTCAACAGTAAAGACTCGAGAATTTTAAAACCTAATTATGTAAAGTTGCATACTTACAATATTTTTCTACGATAGCAAAATACGAGTATGGTGACAGAAAGCTTTAAAAAAAAACTATTAATTGCATAATAATGTATGGAATATGGAAGTCCATTTTAATTCCCACCAGTCATATAATGACTTTTCTATGGAATAGTCTTGCATTTGTATAAAAAGTTTATTGTTTTAATACTGCTGTCTGTCATTTAATTGACAGATTATATCGCTGGAGTAGAAAAATAATTTTGTAAGTCGTTTTACTACTGATTGTATTACGAAACAAAACTTGGTTAAAATTCGTTACAACATATTATTTGATTTTAAATCGTTATATCAGCCGAGGGACGTCCATTGGTCCTGCGCCACCCGCATCAAATGGACTCGGGCGACCTTTACCAGGTCATCAGTCTACCTTGTGGGTGGTCTACCCACGCTGCGCCCATGCATTGGATTTGAAATGCGCCTTGCAATATAATTTTATTAAATAACTAATCATTAGCTATTAATAAGGTATATTTTAGGTTATTACTTATTTTGTTTGTGTTTTTTTTATTTAAAATTAATATAATTATTATTAAACAAATTACTTAAATAACTTACTTTTGCCGCTGGATACTTTCTCCAGGACTTCATAGATGGCGTCAAAGTCTGCGTGTCCTGTCAGGCGCTCCAATATCTCGTATGCCTTGAATATATCTGAAAACACAAGTATAATGGTTAAGGGACACGTACAATTAAACCTCAATTTATTTTTTTACCGACTTCAAAATTGGAGGAGGTTCTCAATAGGACTGTATTTTTTTATATTTGTTACCTCGGAACTTTCTGTCGGGTGAACCGATTTTGAGGATTCTTTTTTTATTTGAAATCTAGTGCTTCCCGTGTGGTGCCATTTCAATTTGGTCCAGTTCTGACAATGACATCCATGAGAAAACCATATAAGTCTTACATTCGCATTAAGTACGAGAACGACAAATAGACGAATAACTCGGTTGAAGTCGGTTTTTTTTTTGTAAAAATTATCGATTATTTAAATGCCAAATAAGTTCTGTAATACTCTAGACAAGAGCGATTAGACGCACACGATTTTTGCCGTAAAAAGACATTGTTGTCTCGTGCTTAGAGCACATGGACCAATATAAATAAAATACGACAAAAATCCTTTTAGGGTCAAAACTTACCAGTTTCATTTGTCAACTCGTACAAAATTTCTACAATAACCTCGATATCTGGAAAATGAAAAATATTATTAAATATAATGGTAGTAATAAAAGCTGCGAACACTAACTGTGCGAATAATTCGGAGAGTTAGTATTTTAGACGCACGTTCAGGTTTTCTGTGTACTTGTTTATTATTTATCTAAATTTAACAAGACATTATTAGGCGTAGGTATAAAGGTTGATTCACAGTAGGCCGTTCCGCGTCCGCGCCGGCCCGTTTTCTGTGAGATAGACGTCAGCTGACGCGCGGCCGGGCCGCATCCGGGCCCGCGCTGACGCTCGCAAGCGCCCCGGTCTCTCTATGGTCAACGCAAACGTTTGACAGCCGATCTAGCCACGACCGAGGCTCGGAAGCAGGCCGGCCTGAAAACAACCACCGACCATCCCACCAGAACGGTCTAGTGAGAACAACCACCGACCATCCCGGAATGAAAACAACAACCGACCATCCCACCAGAACGGTCTAGTGAAAACAACCACCGACCATCCCACCAGAACGGTCTAGTGAAAACAACCACCGACCATCCCACCAGAACGGTCTAGTGAAAACAACCACCGACCATCCCACCAGAACGGTCTAGTGAGAACCAACCTTTAAACTACGCTATATTAAATACAATTTTAAGAAAGGGTAGTTTAGATGTAGAAATATTTTTAAGGCACGAGTGAATAGGCATCTTTCGGGTGAGCTCGCTTCATCGTCGGCCTCATCTTTGTCCCCTGGCTAGATGCAGGCCAAGAGCAATCCCATTTTTAATAATTAAATAATAATAAACTAGTTTTGTGTCTATATTCTTCTACTTAAATAATACAGTCATGTAATAATAGGAAATAGTCCTACCCAAATAAACAGTTCGGTATTTCTTTCTGAGAAAGTCCCTATTTAGATACTCTTGATTTTTTTTACAAGAACTTAAAAATGTTTGGGTACAGGAAATTCCCTTTAGCAAATGTCTTCTTAATATTATTGAGTTTTCTACATTCTAAATTTGTCGTCCATGCCAGTCGTCAGTGTAGTAACGCAGGGGACAATTTTTGTCGGCCTGTGTGTGACCTACGTCTGTGTACATACGTGAGGTGCCCTCCAGTTGTTTCAGGAAGGAAGTGACGTAACTCCACTCCCTGGAGCCTTTGCATCCCTTTACGAACTCGATCAACTTTTTGCGGTCTGAAATAAATAATATAAATTAACGAATAACAAACTTCCGTCACTTGTTTTATTTGTAACTCAAACTATGATATTTATTCTGCAAATAGGACGCAATGGCAGTTGAAAGTAGGACTCTATTTACAAGACTTACAGTCTACAAGAGCTTGACATGTATCATTAGGTACATCAGAAAAATGGTTACCCGGTCTATTTTTTTTCAGGTTTTCGATTGTAGATGATTTATTATGTGAGGTTTGCATTAAAGTATTTGTATTGTATTGTAGTTACAGTACACTAAAATCTACATGTCAAATGATTAAATAAGAAAAAAAAAGAAATAATAAAGGTTTTTTTTCAGATATTAAGGTTACATATATTTACATTTATATTACTTTAAAATCAATACATACCAGTGATCTTAGTGACTCGCTCACAGTATTTCATAGCCCTTTCGATATCTGAAAAGTAAACGAAAAACAAGTTAACAACATAACACAAATGCAGCGAAAGGAATCGTATAGTCCATAAATAAATCAATAAATATTAGGAGACAACCTTACACTTGAAAGAAATATCGATCTACTCCCACATTTACCGCAATAAGGCTTACGTTACCAAGACTATATATACATAGGTAAAAACTAATTATGACGCTGAATAGAGCTAATTTGCCATTTTTAAATGGTGATAAAACAAAAAAAAATACACGTTAATATTCATTATATTTCAAAGGGTGTGGACGATTCCAAAACACGATTTAAGAAAATCAGCTAAATCGAAAAAAAACACATTAAAATAATCATAATGTCTTTTTTTTCAACTGAAACATGTATAATTAAAAACACAGTTCCAACATACTCAATCCTAAAGCGTGGAATATTTATATTACACTTGTATCTACTATATTTAATTTTATGATTAAATTTCTGATTAAGTATCTGCTTGCATAGCAGGTATATAGTTTCTCTTTCACTCCGGCGCAACTAGACGCAGACAGACATAGCCAAGGTCATTGGCGCTTGTCAGCCTCTTAAATACATAGAAAACATTCGAGACTCAAAAACAAATACTCGTGCTCATTACACGAATATTAGTCCTTACCAGGATTTGAATCCAGTCTGCTTCGCAGGCAGGGTTTACTATCAAGTACCAAGTAAGTTTATTAGGTGGCTATTAAAGAAGATTCACACTTTCAATGAATAACTTTAACCGACACTGTACTTTTAATGAATAACTTTAACGCACATACTTAAATACTTATATAGTTAGCAAGCGGAGCAGTTTTTAAAGCTTCAAAATTAACGGATTATCCCTTAATTAACAACATTCCAATTTTCTTAAGCTAGTTTTTTTCGGTTAAATCTAATAGAGGATAAAAAAATTAACATAATAATACATCTTCAATATTCTAAAAGAGAGTGACACGTAAGGCGTCACAGCGTAAAAAATCGTACAGAAGCACTATTAATACGGTGGATTTACTAAAGAAAGTGTCTCGCTGTTCTCTTTGTGCGTTGTGAGTTGTGACTGTCACAATTCAGCCTTGTGACGTCATATAGACGATGGTAGGCTTTATTCACATTTTCGTGAATATCTTCAAAATAAATAGCTATAAAAATATTAAAAAATATTTTCGAGTTTGTTGTTTACAAATTAACGAAATGAGTTAAGATTTCATACTACTTGAAAATTTGAAATGTAGTGAATTATCCGAGATAACATTTTCGTCTTTATAAATAATTGATTAATTCTTCATTATTCGTTTGCTTTTGCCATCTAAAAAGAAAAGTATTCTAAGCATGATATTGCTTATTGGTATGTAGTATGCTGTGGTTCGTTTTACCCCGAAATTTATCTATAGAATATCTGAATTATGTTTTCATTTTCTATTATATAGTTATATTATGTGCGTTCCTTGTATTTAATTAAGTTTGCTGTATTTATCAAATATAATTTTGTACCTTTTTACTTTAATGTTTTCCTGACATAAAGTAAAAGTAAAAAAAAAGTAAAAGTAGTTTATTCTTCAAATTAGGCATATTACATGCACCTATGAACGTGAATAAACTACCACCGGTTCGGAAAAATATACCTCTGCCACGAGGAGAACCGGCGTAAGAAACTCGGCGAGGTGTCATTTTTTCAAAACAATATACATTATATAGTTAAATATAAAATTACAGTGTCAGCTACTACAAAATAACTTAAATAACAATATTAGTCGGTAGGTTCCTTTATAAGCTTTTTGCTTAAAATATTTTTGAATATGACATTTTAATATTTTGTTCCAATATGTAGAATTCTCGATAAACATGCAAATGATTTATGTCTCGTGCGTAAACATAATAGCACAATGTGCAGGCGCTAATTTATCATTTCAATTCATTGCTTCGCCTGAACATTTATTACCTCAATTTCTTTTAATCGGCTATTTGCTCAGCTGTGAGCAAGGACGGGTATACTTAATATCAAAACGACTGTACAAATATAGTTGTTATTGGAAAATAGCGAATTTGCTTTAATTAACGTCATTAAAGTTAGCGGGTAGGTAGTGATAGAAAATGCGCAGTTTTGGGGATTTAAGGTGTACGTGTACATGGTTTTGAGAATGATTAACGAATTGATATTGTGAATAAACTGATGGTATGCAATTTTAATTGGTTAACGATACTAAATAATAAATATTAGATGACTATTTTTATGATTTAATGCCTCGAACACCGGTATATTTACCATAAGTATGCGTCTCCAGAGCTTAGAGAGTACTGTTAACTACACTGGCCAGCAAAAGAAGGTACCTATAACACTCATAAACTATATAAATTATTAGAAATTTGAAATAAAAAGCATTATGTAGAAAATTTTGTTTTGTTGTATAAACTCCTTTTTGACAACCTCCTTTTAAAAGATGGCTGAAAAAAAAGCAAAAAAGAAAAACTCTCCCTTTTCAAATGCTGTAATATTTTACTTTTAGCTTTCTTGAACAAAAACTGTTATACCTTCTTTTGCAGGCTAGTGTATTATTACTACAGAGAAAATATAAATAAGTTTAAAAATCCACCTAACCTCAACTAATATTAAAAAAAATGAAATACTTTATTATTACAATGGAATGAAAAACAAATGACTAATGTTTGCGTCATTACATACAAGGTATTCTATCCTATAAATGCGTGTAAACGTAACAAAATAAACATCACCAAAGATTTCTTATACGAAAAATACTATAGAAATAATGTAAAATTACTAATAATAATGTTAGTTTTATTTTTTCTTCTAAAATCCGTATATTTATTAGTGTTCGGTGATATTAATCATATATATTTAGTATTTACTCGAATGATTACAAAATAAATATTTATATTGAAAAGAGTAAGGCTAGAAAAATTATTCAAAATAATATTATAAGTGCCAGTCTTCTGGGCACACTACCGCCTGGCAGCGATCTGGGGCAATTTTTTTACCTTTAGTTTTAGTTTTATTTAATTGTTTTGACTTTAAGTATTGTCTCTTTCATGTTATTTGATAGCTTGTTCCTTAATAAAGTATTATATTTCCGAACATATTACAGATTTACTCCCATATTATAAGTACATAAAAAACAAGGCAAGGAGGCTGGCGGCATTCAGATTGATTTATTTGCCTTAGGTACAAGTACATGCAAATACATTAAAAAATAAAACAAAATACACACAGTGTCAGCTTAACTTATCGACAGTTACATTATTGTTCTAATTATTAAATATTAAGGAATTACTTAATCCAGTGCATTGGCGAAAAATTCTTTTATTGTATAAAATGGTCTATTAATAAAATACTCCTTTACCTTTTTATCAAAAATTCTGATGTCATTACATTGTTTTATATCATTATTTAATTGGTTATATATTTTAATTGCGATATTATTAAAACTATTATTGAAATGGACAAAGTTAGACTTACTAAGTGCCAATTTATTCTTGTTTCGTAGATTAAAATTATGTATTTCTGTAGTAGCACGATACTCATTTTTATGCAAGTATACATAGACACAAATGCGGTAGAGATACATCGAAGTGATTGTCAGGATTTTGTGATCTACGAACATGTTTCTATGCGTAATCGGTATGCCTTTAGTTCTTGTTATAAGTCGTATAGCCTTTTTTTGTAGGAGCAGTACAGAATTAATGTTTGATCCATTACCCCACACTTCAATGCAGTATCTAATAATACTCTCGAAATAAGAGAAGTAGACAGTTCTTAATATATTAGTGTCAGCTACTTTTGAAAGACTTTTCAATGAGTAACACGCGCCCGCCAATTTCTTACATACTGCTTCTACATGATTATGCCATCTTAGATAAGGGTCAAGATCCACTCCCGTTGATCCATTGCCACGTTGTATGGCAAAGCTAATACGTTGGGCTAGCTGAAGCGCAAACAAGGCGTTTAGAAATGTTACTTTTGGATGCTCAATGAAAAAAGAAATTGTGATCAAAGTATCGATCGTCTTACAATCTAGAATTGGATATAGTTGGAGAATACCAGATCAAGTGAAGCGAGACTAAATTTATAACCAAGAGTTAAGATATACTCCATGTGCTGGATTTTTTGTGTGTTCTTTATTTCTTACCTCTCTCTCCTGTCAGGTCGTACAAGATGTCGCTGCCTTGCTTAACGTCTGTAATAAACGAAAATTGATTTTTATTTGCTGTTAAATCACACAAGCCTAGGTTTGTAGGCTGTCTGATACAATTAAATAGCCGATCTTTATTAGCCAAAAATGTATTAGTCAGCTGAAATTAGTACCGTAAAATGGGGTGAGTAGGGTTCGCGGGGAGAGTTGGGTTATGAATGGGGAGAGAAGGGATGAAAGGGCACCCCCCTTTCATCCCTGATGTTGATGATGAGTTGGGATTTTAAGGCTACTGCTACAAAATAATGTATTCCAATTTAAAATGGATAATAATACTCATAATAAAAAAACGATCCAACAATCTTCCAAAATCACCTTTGTATGAAATCCCATCTCACCCCAATTACGAGGGACTACGGGGTGAGGTGGGATTTCCTGTTTATCGTCAAAGTTATGGAATGGAAGTACCCAAAATAAAATAAAAACTAAAATACAAACATCCGGAACACTTATTATATACACCATTCAGTTTTCATATGTAAAAATAAAATTTTATCGTGGTTTGAATGTCAGTTTTGTCCCTACTCACCCCATTTTACGGTAACTGGACAATTTATACATAGGCATAGGGACTCGGACATGAAAGCCTAACAACGCATACAATACGTACCTCTGAAGCCAAACAGTTTGCTGATGAGGTCCTCTGCAGCATTCTTGATTCCTTCAATGACTGGAAATTAACAAAATTATGTTATTATGACTGGAAATCCAAATAGACGTAATGTAGGTAAATCACCTTAATTTACATATTTTTTGACAAGTGCTGCGGATAATACAGGAGGTACATTCAATTTGGCGCAGTCGGTAGGATTCAAACCTACGCAAGCTGCATTTATACAGGGTGGGCCCTGTAACAGGAGCAAAAAATTAAACGGTGGATTATTTAGCGGCCCCGCAATTATTTCCAAGTGGCTTTTCTTCAAAGATGGCTTACGTGTATTTTTATTACTTTTTTGAAGTGACATTAATGTCAATTTATTTTAAAGTCAATAAAATTTTAATAAAAATTAAAAAATACCAAAAATATCCTTAAAAACAAAAAATGCAAAAACAATTATGACTCATAACTTGATACTACCTCTTGATACCATTACTCGGAGGTCATAACTTTAGATCAACTTTTCTCCGAAACGAAAATTTTTGAACAATAATTGAATACCAGGTGTTACTACAGATGCCCTAAGAAAGAGTCCTTTTAAATATTTGCTCCAGTTACAGGGCCCACCTTGTAGTATATTTTCTTGATTTAGTGTTGTGTTTAATTTTTTTTTAATATATATCATTTATGCTTACTTGGCAAAGGTCTGACCGGGATCCTTGGCAGTCCGATTGGCAGATTTGGTTTCTGCGGTAAAATCGGTCGTTGTGGTCCAATTGGTAATTTTGGCGGTTGTGGCCCAATCGGTCTTTGTGGCGGTTGCGGTCCAAGAGGCCATTGTGGTCCTATTGGTGGTTGTGGTCCAATTGGTCTATGTGGAGGAACCGGTCTCTGTGGACCTAGAGGTACCCCGATAGGTCTCTGTGGTCCCAGCGGTAGTTGTGGTCCGATGGGTTTTTGTGGGCCAAGTGGTCTTTGAGGTCCAAGGGGCCTTTGTGGTGCTCTCGGCGGCTGCGGGCGGCCGAAGAGGTCCAAGTCTAGACCACCTGGTGCTGATAAGTCGACCTCTGGCAGGCTCGCGTCGGGGAGGGGCGACAGACTGACGGGCGGCAATGGCTTGGGGATATTGAATCCTGCAGAAGTTAAGAAGGAGCTCAAATATATGGAGGTCAGTGGCGGCTGCTGACTACGAGAACCGGTGGTGCGCTAATTTATGGATTTATGAAATACTATGATATATAATTCAAAAATTGCAATACAACTACATTTTCCTACTAACCATCATTTATATGTATTAAGTACCTCAATCTGTCGATTTTGATTCCTGGAAAATGGTTTTAAATTAAGGCATGACCTTGGCGGCCCAGCCGATTTTTTTCTAATTTATCAATTACTAAAAGTTTTAGTATTGTTTTTAATATTCTCGATATTCAAGTTCACGCTTATTTTTTCCATTAAACAAATAGTCACACTCACTTTACAAAACAAACAATAAACACGAATTACGAATAATGGCGCAATACGAGGAGAGTGAAGTGCATGCCATGTTATTAACCAACTAAGCCAACTTGATAATTGAAGCGCAAGAAAAGGTTTATATTTTGAGCGTTAACTTCACTTGGTTGGGTAATATCGGCGCCGGTCCCTCGTGTGGGCTCCGTGCGCCGCACGAGATTTACCTTTTTCTTCATTCAGTTTGTACGGAGTATCTTCCGTCTCACGCGCCCGGCGCTCTAACGCGATTCTCATAGAAATTGTACTGGCTAGTGCGTGCGCTCCACGAAGCGCACGGAGAGGTTTTTTGAGACTGAGCGAAAAATAATTTTATAGACTACGACATAGCGTAGTGGTTTCTTTGCATTTTTTTAATGTAATATTAGTATATATATTACAAATTATTGAGATTGTTTTATTAATGACGATGGTATTGATGGTGTTAATTTTTTGGTAGTGCAACGCACGAGTGCACTCAAGGTACGGCCGCCACTGATGGAGGTAATAATGATTAAGGTGGGTCTATGAAAATAGTTTCTGGAGTTAGAGTTCGGCCGAGCAGTCAGGGCTAACGCTAGCTTGGTCTTAACTTTAACAACTGGAGACTTGAAGGTCCGGCCGAGCTCTTTAACGAATAAATTTAATAGTACTAATCGTGTACATTTAGTCCCATTAACTAAAAATAAAATGCTACACTCGTGCAAGTTTAAATCAACATTGGTCTTGGCGCTTGCCTGAACAGTTATGACTATATTCTTACCTCCAGCATTCTGTTCGAAGCTTTGGCTGCTCTGGCTCTCACTCTCACTTTCGCTGAACTGTTTCTGCTCCGAAAAGCTCTGGTCACTCTGCTCACTCTGCTCGCTCTCAGTAAGGCTGGAGCTGGAGGAACTTAAGCTTTGTTCGTTCTCCGAAAAGCTAGAGCTTTCGGATAAACTGCTAGAGCTCTCTGAGTTACTGCTAGAAATCTCTGAGGAGCTGGACTCTGCCTCAGAGAATTGTTGCTGCTGGAACTGCTTCCGTTCTTTTTTCACTTGTTTCACTTCCTCTACTTCTTGTTCCTGGACTTCTCTGTGTTCGACATGGCGGTGTTCCTCTTTGCGGCGCCCGCCTGTAAACGGCTTTGGTTAGTTTGTGTCAAATTTTTCCTGACTGGCTTCTGCCAGTGAAGGGTAATGCAGTGATCAGATTTATGAGTTTCTGTGTATTGTCTCAGATTTGTTAATGTCTGGGTATTGTCTCAGATTTGTGAATGTCTGTGTATTGTCTCAGATTTCTCAGTTTCTGTGTATTGTCTCCGATTTGTGAATGTCTGGGTATTGTCTCAGATTTCTCAGTTTCTGTGTATTGTCTCAGATTTGTGAATGTCTGTGTATCGTCTCAATTTGTGAGTTTCTGTGTATTGTCTCAGATGTGTGAATTTGAATGAATTAATGAATAAAATTTATTTTGAAACAACAACAACAATATAAGAAAACAGTTTACAAAAATCATAGATCTAAAAGGTATCAGTTGTCTCAAAAAAGGAGCCCACTCAGCATGAGTCGAGGCAGGGGGCCACGACGCTGATTTTCAGTGGGTTCGCTGAACTTCTGTGTATTGTATCAGATTGGTGAGTTTCTTGATGTTGTCTTAGATTTGTGAGTATCTATGTAATGTATCACTTTTGTGAGTTTCTGGGTATTCATTCAGATTTGTGAGTTTCTTTGTATTGTGTCAGGCTTGTGAGTTTCTGTGTATTGTCTCAGATTGGAGTGGAAACACGCTAAAGGGCGTTTTGCTTAAGATTTTAATCTAGAAGCGGAGCTTTAAATCTACCAGATAGCGTATCTTTCGCTTAGACAAGTATGTGAGTAATATTTATAAAATGACAGCCTTATGAAAAATAAATAATTTACCATTGAATTCGCGAACAACATGTAGTCCATGTGGCACTCCTGAAAAGGCAATTATTATTTAAATATACAACCTTCAGAAGATATGACAATAGTTTACTCAAGATTTCGGAATATATGTAGAAATGGGCATTATCATACTTTTATATTGAAATGAGAATGACAATTCTTTCAACTGATTAAATAAGGAAGGTTAAAGTTTTAATCAACTACCAATAGCAAATCATAAACATAACGAAACAAAGTATATTTCGTCTGGTAACGAAGGAGACAAAACTATCGAGTTACAAACAAAATTCAAAAAATATATTTCCAGTGGGTATGCTTATGTTTCATCTAACAGGCTAATTTTCTTTTCAGTATTTACTAGTGAAATATTTTGATAAGAATATTTACGTTCAAAGATCGTAACAGAGGAAGCGTGGAAGTCACGAGTAAAATGTAAATTAGCTAAGATTTGATTTAAAAAAACTGATCCCTTTGTATTAGTAGCTAACTGATAACCTAATCGCGCGGCAGGGAGGAATCGGTAGCGGCGCGTGCGCGAAAATTGGCCGCGAATTCGCGGGCCCGTCAAATAGAGGGGGATAAAATTTCGCTACAAACGGGTAACGACAGGGAACTTTTTACTAAGCTACAGTTTTTTTTTAAACATGAATAGATGAATTAAAATAAAAACTTACGATTAGGCTCAGGTGACGCCGCCGTAAGGTAGACCTGAAGAAAAATTATTTCATGATATATACGAAACGGAAAAATTAAAAATAAAACCTTCTTGTCTCTTACGTCATCACTATTTTTAGGGTTCCGTAGCCAAAAATCCGTCTGTCCGTCCGTATGTCACAGCCGATTTACTCGGAGAATATGAACAATACAATTATTAAATTTGGTGTGAAGGTGTATGTTATGAACCGCTATAGAAATATGATGTGAAATTACGAAAAACATATTAAACTGGGGGGCTCCCATACATATATCAGATATATCAGGGGGGGGGGGTCAAATAATTTTTTCAATGTACCTACATAGGCGTGTGGGGTATCTGTGGAATGACATCGAGGTTTCTATAAAATATCATTCAGGTTGAATATGGTGCCCCCCCCCCCTGTAAATTCCAAAGTATGAACTTTAATTCTGAAAAAATCATGATGATGTTACATTAATAAATCCTATCAACGATTTTTGGTTAGAACAAGATAGGTTTAACGGTTTTTGAGTCATTGCTGAAAAACTGTCTTGCCAAAACAAAAGGGCGTAGTCAAGTGTCGTAAGTCTCCTATAAGTCAACAGTTGGTGAGATATTAGCTGTCAAAGTCGTAAAAAGTGTGCCCCCCCCCCCTCTAATTTCCAAACTATTAAGTTTAAAATTCTGAAAATAATCAATAAAAGTAAAGTAAAAAGTTATTGCTGAAAAACTGTCTTACCCAAACAAAAGGGCTTAAGTGTCGTGACTTTCTTATGAAGATACGACCTTTTTTGATTCAATGTATTGTATTGTATAGTGATTTTAAATGTAGATTAAGAGGTGTCGGTACGGAACCCTTCTTTGTACGTGGTCAGTCACGCACTTGGCCGGTTTTTTTTCTAAAATTTAATCAACGTTGGTCACTTTTTGCATTACTATGCGCCTTGCGTAACTGGTTCACTTCTGTTAATCCTGGACAACAATGTTTTTGTTTTCCACTTTCGTTCTCTATCATTATTTTTCGTGTATCTGATTTCCAAGTTTCGAAAATTAAGCGCTAACATTACAACTTTCGACTGTGCATTTCTAAGCCGTATCCACTTTAGACCGTTAAAATATCAATTCAAAAACTGATCAATAGTAGTAGGTTTCTCAAAAAAAAAAAATTTTTTTTTACGTACGTACAGATTCCCAGTATTTTGGTGTTGTACGTACGCCAAAATACTGGGAAAACTCAAACATCAGCTTATTTAAGCAATTTTAATAGCTATTTACGATACAAGGGTTGTAAAACAAAGAAAGGCCGATATCGCAGATGTTTGAGGCCCGAGCCACAGGCGAGGGTCATAAATATGCGAGAGAGGGCTTTCTGTTTTACGACCCGTGTTTTGTACACAATTTTACGTCACCACTTGGCCAGGGTGTGGTGTAATAAATACATAGACATGATAAAAAGGACACAGTTTGACCATAAAAAATTGTGACATTATTAGGAATTGGTATGACTATCAGTGAAATACGTTATTACTATTAAATTATTATTAAAACACTGCAATCACTGCATACAGCTGCTGTGTCATGTAGAGACACGTTTTGAGGATTTCCGTTTTTTTATTTTATGATAGACTGACCAGCTATTGGCCTTAGTCTCACCTGATGGAAAGCGATGACAAGGCCTAAGATGTTGCTCGCTCGTTCAGTAATAGCCTTTCACACGGAAACAGCTTCTTTCCTTGTACCAAGCTCAGGTTCGATCGTGCATGGAGTACTGCTCCCACCTATGGGACCGCTCCGCTAAGTATCAGTTAGCGGCCTTGGATTCGGTAGAGCGCCGTGCTCGTAGGCTTTTCGAGGACGATCCGGCGGTTGAATCTAAGTTACAGAGCTTGGAACACCGCCGTCGAGTCGCTTGTTTGTCTGCGTTCTATCGGATACATTTTGGAGAGTGTGCACAGGAATTACATGACTTAGTTCCACCTCCCCCGTTCCATCACCGGACGTCCAGAGACGTGGTGAGCGATTGCATCCTTACGTTGTCAGTCTACCATTTACCTATTTCCTATTTCTATTTCCGTTTAATATCAGTGAGATTGTGTTGCTATTATACCTCACAAAGAGTATAAGTGGTTGCATATTTGAGCCGTTTGGGGTCGAGACCATGGGACCCTGGGGGACAGTGCTCACAGGGTCTTCAAGGAGTGCTCGAAGCGTCTCACCGACACAACGCGTGACCGGGGAGCTGGTTCATACCTTGCACAGAGGACAAGCATTGCCATTCAACGTGGCAATGCTGCCAGCCTTCTGGGCACGTTAGCGACAACGAACAGGGACAAATATTTTATTTGTAGTTTATTTTATTTTATGTTTAGTTTTAGTTATAATTAGTTCTATGTTCTATTTTTTTCCTTGATTCAAAAATAGTTATAATATACTACAACATTTTAAAACGAAAGAGTATTATATCATAAAGCTTAAGCAGTCTACAGAAAAAAGTCTGCCACGCAACCTGCTTCTTACACAACGTTTTCATGCGTGCATAAGATAGATCTGTGTCATTTTTCATACTAAAAATAAGTTAAATTACACAAAGGCAGCTAGACAGTTTTGCCACGTTATCTACACAATAAACTAGCATTCACAGAAGGGATATAAAAAAAAACACTCACGTCAAACAGCGCTAAAAGCGCGAGCCCCAAAATCAACTTCATATTCGTTTCGCGTCGCCTAGTGGTCAGATTTCTACCTCTGATACCACTAAATAACAACCCAGCTCTGCTACCATTTATATTAGCTTACTTCGTATATAATAAGGCATCTGTGCAAACAGTGTTTGTTTGAATTAAACTGTATTAAATAAATGTATAATGGTGCGGAACGAATGGGCGGGCGGCGATTGGTGCGCCATAGCGCGGGGTGCGTGGTTCTCTGAAAATTATCGCCGAAACTTGGAGACGTCACTAGTAGGGTTAAAACTGTTATGAGACATGCACACTCGTACCTATTTGTAGGTAAAAGGTATTTTCCTATGGCCACTGCGACGAGGAAAGATCGGATTAGAAATGAGTATATAAAGGGAAGTTTGAAAGTGGCACCCGCGACGGAGAAAATGAGGAGCAGTAGGTTAGCATGGTATGGGCATGTAATGAGGAGGGATGAATGTCACATTGATAAAAGAATGTTAAGGTTTAATGTCGAAGGACGAAGAGCGATTGGAAGGCTCAGAAAGCAATGGATGAATTGTGTGAGAGAGGATATGAGAAAAAACCGGCCAAGTGCGAGTCGGACTCGCGCACGAAGGGTTCCGTACCAGAAAAAAAACGCCAACAACTACTCTGTTCTATACGTAGGAGCCCCCTTAATTATTATTTTTATTTTAGTATTTGTCGTTGTAGCCACAATAAAAATACATAATCTGTGCAAATTTCAACTGTCTAGCTGGTATGGTATGGTAGCCATGAAAAAGGGCTAAAATATCACGTTTTTTGTATGGGAGCCCCCCTTTATTATTATTATTATTTTGTTTTTAGTATTTGTTGTTATAGCGGCAACAGAAATACACAATCTGTGAAAATTTCAACTGTCTAGCTATTACGGTTCTTGAGATACAGCCTGGTGACAGACGGACGGACTTTGGGTACGGAACCCTAAAAATTGATCACTCCGGGCGGGATTTGAACCCACGCCCTCTGGAATCCGTCCATGGCTCTTTCCAATTACCGCGGTGTTGGCACTACTGCCAACATTACAACATGGATGGCGTAAGGTTGGCATCCCTGACCTTTAACTCCATTGTAGGCTACATAATTTGTTAAACTTACATAATTTGTTATTATCTGTATCTCTCTCTGCTTTCATCCGATCCAGCGTACGGACGTTTAATATTGTGATAAAATAGCAATGTGTTATGCGTGTTTGCTGCAAATATATTCAGTACAGATCAGCTGTGCTACCGCGAACTTCGAAAATCGAACTTCGTGTCGTGCCGTCCCTTTCACTCTCATGTTATACTCTATGTGACGGAAAGGGACGGTACGATACGAAGTTCGATTTTCGAAGTTCGCGGTAGCCGCCCAGTGAATGTATATCATTTAAAGCTACAGTCCACTACCTATACAAGAAGACTCAGACTTCCACACGCGGGTATTGCTCGAGGCGATGAATCTTTCAACCGGTTCACTTTTTTTTATGATAAGACTGACCAACGATTGGCCTTAGTCTCACCTGATGGAAAGCGATGACAAGGCCTAAGATGTCGCTCGCTCGTTCAGTAATAGGCTATTCACTCTTGTCTTGAAGAGACCCAGATTATATGAATCAGGAAATACAGACGGCGGCAGCAAATTGCAGTCCTTAGGTAATATTATTAGTTTAGCTATTAGCTAGCGGGTCACTTTTCTAATTAAGCCTCAGGGAGGCTTGTAGCGACATCTACCACGAAGATGCTATAACTTGTAAAGTTGGAAAGAGCGTTGGACGGATTCCAGAGGTCGTGGGCTCAAATCCCGCCAGGGGGTTAAATTTTAAAATTTTTGGTTTGAAATCTCAATGACGATGCCACAATGACCGGTACTGCGCCACCCGCATCCAACGCACTCCCGCGATCTTTGTCAGTCCACGTTGTTGGAGATCTACCAAGTCTACCCAGGCTGCGGCTTAATTATATTATTAGTTCTCAATTAATATTTTTATCTCAAGGCAACAGACACGCGTCATATACATGTATACTGAGTATAAACAATAGTATGACGCAGAAAATGCTGTGTTAATATTGGTTGAGGCCAATATGCGTTAACTCGTGTGTACATCCAGTAGGTTAATCGATTTGTAATGTAAAATATTGTTGCAATAATTAAAAAATGTTGGTTAATTTATATTTCAACAATTCCTCGCTGTCGGTGGCAAACAAGCGTGCGGCCCGCCTGATGGTAAGCGGTCACCGCAGCCTATGAACGCCTGCAACTCCAGGGGTGTCACATGCGCATTGCCGAGCATTTAAAAATTCATACACTCCGTTCTTGAAGAACCCCATACTGTAGTCCCTCGGGGAAACCTCGGCAGGGAACTCATTTCACAACCGGAGCGTCCGAGGGAGGAAATTCTTATAGACAAATATAGGTACACGCAAACGGATTCGAGAATCCGTTGGTAGTCCTCAGCTGTGCGTTTCTCCAGAAATTTCCTGCCTCGCACAGCTAAACTGTGGAATGAACTGTCGCCTGCGGTATTTCCGGACCGATTCGACCTTCAAACCTTCAAGAAAAAAGCGTACTCCCATCTTAAAAGCCGGCAACGCACTTACAACCCCTCTGGTGTTGCGAGTGTCCATGGGCGGCGCTAATCATAAAAAAAAACTAAAAACGGTTTGAAGAAAACTTAAACCCACAGTGGGTTTTAAAACGAGCTATCCAATCCAACGATATCCAACACGATGGGTATTGCTGAGATATGGGTATTATTGGGCAACTATTACGGAACACTACACTGAGCTTGGTTCGACATGCTCTTGGCCGATTTATTTAAAGATTTTATTCTACCATTGGCTGCTATTGTTTTTACAGTCTGTTGTTGTTTCTACCGTCTACGGCTGGGCAGCGTTCGGGAAGCTACGTCACATCTTTTCGTCCAATATTCCCATGTCTTAAGACGATGGTCTTTGACCAGTGTGTTGCCATTGACGACATATGGCACAGAAACGCGGTCGCTTAAATACTGTGGGCCTAATAAAAAGACCCAAAGTCATCCAAAGAGCAATGGAAAGGGCTATGCTGGGAGTTTCTCTGCGTGATCGCATCAGAAGGGAGGCCAAAGTATATAGCCCTCCGAATCGCTAAACTTAAGTGGCAGTGGCCGGGGCACGTTGCAAGTAGAACTGATGGCCGTTGGGGCGGAGCGGTTTTCGAGTGGTGACCACATACCGGAAGGCGCAGCGTGGGTAGACCCCCCCCCCCCCCCCCGGCAAGGTGGACTGATGACAGTGATGACCTGGTAAAGCTCGCGGGAGTCCGCTGGATGCGGGTGACGCAGGACCGGTCATTGTGACACTCTTTGGGGGAGGCTTATGTCCAGCAGTGGATGTCCTTCGGTCCTTCGTCCTTATATCATATATAATGATGATGATTCTACCGTTTTGTCGGCGTGATGATATGATATGTATTTCTTTGCCAAGTTACAGCTTTCCTAGTAGTTACGGTACTGAGCTAAGCTGCGGGCGCATAGATAGATAGACGAACGGACATGACGAAACTATACCCTTCCTTGTTTACTACGGAACCCTAAAAACAAGATTTGTAGTTAAGTCCAAGTTGGTCGAACGTAAAATAATAATATTTTATATATAAAACTCCCGTGAGTTTAAGACATATTAAATATAATGAAACGGGTCACTCACGTCTTTAAGGTCGAATATCGCTCGACATGTTTCAGACCGGTTCGCGGTCCTTAATCATGAGCACCTATCGCGGCGGCGGTTTTTTAGCGTGCCCGTGCCCTGTCCGCTCGGCTGCCTTAAAGACGTGACTTGAGTGACCCGTTTCATTATATTTAATAATAATATTCGAAATTAACAATTAGTAAAATAATATGCAGGGCTTCTATTGTTATCGAAACAGTATTTTTGATGGATCAGTCGCGGAATGAAAAGGGAACTTTTCGACCTTAACCGCATTGAAATAGAGTTGAACAGTGACGAACTTTGTTGAACCACGATGAGAAGAAACGAATAATATTTACGTAGCTGATATTTCCTATTTTGAGTATGCGTAGATACCTATACGATAGTATAAAATAGTACATTTCCATACAAGTGCGGAAAGATTGTCATTTTGTACGAGTTACGAGCCGCAGGGCGAGGGTCAAGACACGGGACGAGTGAAAATCTGTTACACTTCCGCACGTGTATCGAACGACGTAAAAAAAAAAAAAAACATTACTTTGATTATGCAACTCGTCGGCTATCTGGTGTCTTCATCCTCTTCCTCGTCCTGGAAGCTGAATTGGCGGGATTTCGTCCCTGACGCTTCACTTGATAGCGATACCTATCCGAGAAAGTAGCCAGACACATGGTCAGCCGTATGTACTTTTTTAAATTGCTTTATACAGGACGTCTCATTTAAATGGGTCAGTATGGGAAAGCCTGAAACTATAATACATACGAAGATCTGTTCTTAGGAACCATGTCATCGATTTTAATAAGAAGAAACACTGCATTCATTCATTTAAAAAAAAACCTGTACTCAGCTCGGGAATCGTACTCGGTTGTTTCGAAAAAAAAAATCTTACACTATTTTTATTTAGATATCGATTGTGTAGGTCTTAAGCAGTAAATGGCTCTATGGAACATGATGTCTAAAATGAATAAAATGCATTGTTTTCACATACTTTAAATCAGGGGTTCCCAAACTTTTTTTTCTCATAGACCACTTTAAAAAATTTGCTGGTTCTGGTGGACCCCCTACTCTACAGCCTACGCCCTACACCATATTCCCAAAAAATTACAAAAAAATGACTATTACCTAACTCTGGTGACGATATAACTATGAAATAGTATAGTATATTATATGTACACCTAGGGAGATAATATAAAGAAAGGCCGAGATCGCAGATATTTACGGCCCGAGCTGCAAGCGAAGGACGCAAATGTGCGATCAAGGCTTTCTTTATTATCTCCCGTGTTGTATACATCATTTTATGTCAACATTTGGCGAAAAAGCGGCTATTTCCGCACATGTATCGGGCGAAAAAAAACACTTTTAGCCAGGTGTGACATAAATGTTCTTTACAGGTTTAGAAAAAAAAGTGAAAAATGATTGGTTAATATGCTGTCAATAATAAATACTTTACTTTTTTGACATCTACTCACAACCTATCTATTCCAGCATCAAATAAAATAAAATCAATCAAATCTAAATCTCGGAGTGGTGAAATAAAATTAAATATAGTATATTTTGCTTGTGTTGTGTTTATTCGAGTACTTTATAATATTTATGATGATAATAACAGTCGTAAAATAATTAAAATTAAACATTGTTACGTAACTTCTAAGTACAATGACACTCAAAATTAATGGGAGGGATGAGCTTGATGAATTGACAACAAATTGTCAATATTTGGGTTCAGTTTTGTCAGGAATAATCGCAAATCTCCTCGTTCTGTGATATTCAGTCTGTTCCTATTTTTCGTTAAAAGGTTTGTAACGGTGCTGAAACTTTTTTCCACAAGATATGACGAGGGAAATGATATCAAAAGCTTTCTCGCAATTTTCCACAGTCCAGGATATTTTTCGGGTATTTCTGCTTGCAGCCAAAAAGTTTGATACCCTTTTTTATATTTCACCTTCAGCTCCTCATTAGTGCTAAGCTCAAGTAGCTCCTCTTGCAATATCACGTTCTCCACTTCCATTTCATCAAATGGATTTATAATCCATGGTGGTATTTCCATCGTGAGAATGTCTTCAAATCTGGTTTTAAAATCATCATGCAGGGCAATCAAATGTTGAACATATGTCTGAATATCATCATCCTCGCATTCTACCTGTGACAAGCTTGAGAATTGGGAAAATTCGCGTCGACTAATGTTTTGCTTCATTAACTTCAATTTTCCAAGAAAAGCGGAAATCACACTCTTTGTTTTAATTAAATTGAGGTTGTCCCCTTGCAGTTGTAAGTTAATATCATTAAACTTTTTGAACAAATCTGTCAAATACGCGATATCTGCTTTGAACTTGATCAGGTTTTCTTTTAAATCTGGAGCTTTACTATCCAGAAACTCCAAGACAGACTCAAAAAGTGAGTAAAATCTTGTTAAACATGCACCTTTCGACAACCAGCGTACTTCAGTGTGTAAGAGCAATCGTCGGAAGTCTTCATCATTTTCATCGCACAATTGGGCAAATAAACGCGTATTCAAAGCATTGCTTTTTATTTTATTAACCGCGTTAATCACAAATTGGAGCGATTGGTGCAGTCTAGCACTCAAATTTTTTGCTACTAAATGTTGTCGGTGGATGACACAGTGAATTGCAGTTAAATCTGGTATCATTTTTTTTAGATGGCTTATGAACCCACGATATTTCCCGACCATTGCAGGAGCTCCATCTGTTGCCGCCGATGTAACGTTTGTGAACGGAATTGATTTTTCTTTTAAAAAATCGCTCAGGATGTTAAATATCGATTCACCTTTAGTGTCAGTCTTCAAAGTTTTGGCGAATTCTTCATGAATTTCTTCGTCCATAACAAATCGCACAAATGCTAATAATAATGCCTCATTATCAGGTAAAGTTGACTCGTCCAGTTGAATAGAAAAATGAGTTGTTTGCAGATAATAACACAAGAAACTTTCAATATCAGAGCTCATTTCGTCAATACGTCTTTGTACAGTGTTGTTACTCAAAGGATTTTTTTTGAGTACGTCAAATGGAGGTTTGTGCAGAACAGTTTTTAAAACTTCTTCAACAGCGGGTAAAATTAACTGTTCACCAATGGTGTGGGGTTTTCCAGATTTCGCTATGAGTAATGAGATGTTGTAAGATGCCCGCAAGCCATCATCGTTACTTTCAGATGTTGAAGCGAACATACCTTGCAGGGTGGGTCTCTTTTCATATTTTTCTTTCAATGATTGAAAATATTTCAAATCTTTACCTGTTTTATCAGGGTGGCACCTTTTTAGATGATCTTCGAGCTTCGATGGTTTCATAGAGTCATTGCTCAAAACTTTATTGCATAAAAGGCACATGGGCAATCGCTTGTCCGCGTTTGATGGAAGAAAGCCAAATTTTAAATATTCCACACTGTACTGTCGACACTTAATTTTCTTCTTTGGCTCCGCCATGTTTCAAATTAGCTACCTGTAAGTATAAAAAAGTTTTTGTGATCTTAACATTCTTACTTAACTTCTTCTTAGTCTTACTTAACAGGATATGGCTATTTTATAGAACAGAATTTATAATTTTTCGCTATGAATCAAAAAAAGAATACTAATAAACTTTTTTCGGCTGTCTGTTGTTTTATGGAAGTAGGTAGGTAATAATCGTAATGTTCATTATTTCATATTTCATACATGTCTATCATACACAAAGAAGACAAATATATTAACTACAAAAAGAGATACCTATAAGTTGTATAGCAAATAAACAAATAATGTACTTACTTTTCCGACACGATTCTGGCAACCAGGAACAGCAATTCACTTTACTTTTGTAGTCGAAATCCGGAAACAAATGAGTAACGTTTGTTCTTAGCATTCGTATTTATTGGTGAAGAATCAAACAAGTGCATACAAGCACAGCACATTACCGTGAGTCATAGGTATTTCGTCCCTTTGCACGTCCGAACAAGCGTTTTGGTCGGCGCCGGCGATAGCGACGCGACGGTGCTTCGCAAGCCTAGACTTGTTCGTTTGTCCAACAGCTCGTTCGCGATATGTTGCAGACTTGCAGTCGACAAGTTTTGGAGCCGAAAGTTGTAATTTTAATAATATAGTATTATAGTATAGGTAGTTTGATTCACCGAAATATTTATCACGGAGGAACGCAATATTTTTATTATATATTTATCAGTCGTCCAGGCTATAAAAATAATACAATAATCATTATCTGTTTCGTTATTTACCATCGAAACCAGATAAATTTTCGTGGATCCCCACGTACAAACTGTGAACCCCTATTTTTTTGCCACTCCAGCGTAGACCCCTGTCACATCGTTCGTGGACCCTGGGGGTCCACCTGGACCACTTTGGGAACCCCTGCTTTAAATGTATGAATGCAGTTTTTCTTCTTATTAGAATCGATGACACGGTTCCTAAGAACAGATCTTCGTAGTATTATAGTTTCAGGCTTTCCCATACTGACCGATTTATGACCCTCGCCTGCGGCTCGGGCCTCAAACATCTGCGATATCGGCCTTCCTTTGTTTTACAACCCTTGTATCGTAAATGAATGAATATCTAAGTTCTGAAATAATAAATAATAATAAATAAATATTGGGGGACAATCTTACACAAATCGACCTAGTCCCAAACTAAGCAAAGCTTGTACTATGGGTACTAGACGACGATATACATACTTATATAGATAAATACATACTTAAATACATAGAAAACATCCAAGACCCAAGAACAAATATCCGTGAAAAATGCACAAATAAATGCCCTGGCCGGGATTCGAACCCGGGACCTCTAGCTTCGGAGACAGAGTCACTACCAACTAGGCTAAACAGGTCGTCATGAAAATGAATGAAGTGAATTTAATAATAATACTTTATATTACCTATTTTATTTATTTGATAGAACTCAAAATTTACATAGATTCCTGAAGATAAGTGAAGAAGATAACCCCGTTCCCTAAAAAGGTAAACCCAGTGCTTGTCGCCTTGTTACTACTACGTATTTTCTTTTTGACATTTTGATTTTATTCTAGAAACTGTGTAGACTAAATTTTTTATACGTTTTTATTTTATGTTTTGACGATCCTGTTGTGAATTTAACTACAAAAGAATTTCTTATTTTGATCTTCAGCAATTCAGTATTTATTAACCGATTTAAAAAAAGAAGGAGGTTCTCAATTCGTCGGAATATTTTTATTTTTTATGTATGTTTACCCATTACTCGGAGACTATTGGAAAATATTATATTTGTAAAATTATTGGTATTCAGGTAAATTCGTAGTCAAAGTTATGTGCAAATCTAATCAACCTTCAACCTTATTTCATTGCAATAATTATTAATTAATGATTATATCCGATAAATATTCGAAGTTCATGCGAATAACCGGCACAGTTTTTTTTTTAATTTTTATTTTATACGTGGCCAGTGTTCATCATTATAAGCATGCACGTTTCTATAAAGAGTTTTCAATCGAGTGGTTTTGACGAGTGGGTATAGAAAATGTAGAGTGATGTATTCAATTAAAAAAACACCATGTTCTACCACATATATAGTTAAGTAATTACATTCATTTTGTAACTTATTAAAGAGGCTAGCTTTGTTGAAAAATTTGGAGGTGTCGCTGACGTGCAAGTAATAAAAAAAAAATAAGTAATTGTATTTTGTTTTCTTTTTTGTATGGCAATATATCCTATAATTGATGTCATATAATTGTCTTTCCTATATGCACATTATACGTGACGCACGTCAAAATAGCGGGCTTGAAAAAAAAAATGTAAAAAAGATCATATTTAGTTTATTTTATTTTATTTAAACTATTAATTTTTGGGGGTTCGAATTTTGCATACTTGTTACCAATACAAAGCCACATCATCGAAAAAAATTACAAGCCAAACCTCGCTGGGGGCAGATTCACTTGGCTTATCTTGGCATGGCCTTTAATTATTCTTGACGTCAATACGGCAGAGTAAATATTTAGTGTTACATACATGCGATCATTGTACCGTAAGTACGTAATTTTGTATATACACTGAGGAAGACAACTGGTCCTGTCGCCACCGTGTACAACCAGCAGCATACATCTATACAAAGCAAATATCGATAAGTACGTATACAGGGTGATGTCGGGGTCGTGGATCAAGAATAAGTTTTACGACTTGGTATCTGTTAGCCATTTCAAAAAAATTGTAGTGACACGAAACAAACGTATTTCTTTTTTAATTTATTTTGATGACAAATCTCAAAAAATCATGGTTACCCTTCTCTCTTTGACGGATAGTATGGAGAGTTGACAGTGGGATAGGGTGACCAAGTTGTATGAAAAAGTATTATTTTCCATTAGAATTTGAAGACAAAGAGTATTATTTGAATTATAAACCGTCATACCAACTGTGATGTTGTCTACTTTGAATTCTTGACCATGTACAATCATTCCGGATCACGACCCCAAAATCACCCTGTAGTCAAGTCAAAGTCAAAATATTCTTTATCCAAATTGGCCTAACAACAAGCACTTTCGTCAGTTATAATATTTTATTAAGTTTATTAGGTATTTAGAGGAATTTAGTGATGCTATGTTTTTTTAAACAGCAGGGACGGTCATTGTGGAAGTCTTTGGGGGAGGCCTATGTCCAGCAGTGGACGTCATTCGGCTGACATGATGATGATGATGTTTTTTTAAACAAGTAAATTTTTAACAAAAACATTTCCATACTCACAGTTGGCCTTTCCTGCTATATAATTTGAGGAGTTCCTCGATTTCTCCAAGATAACATCATCAGATGCAGACTTAATAATAATGACAATAAGGCCAACTCGAAAACATACCCTTTCAAACAAAAAAGTTTTTTGATTTCGGTCCAATAGTCTCCGAGTAATGGGTGAACATACATAAAAAATAAAAATAATCCGACGAATTGAGAACCTCCTTCTTTTTTTAAATCGGTTAATAAATACTGAATTGCTGAAGATCAAAATAAGAAATTCTTTTGTAGTTAAATTCGTAGGATCGTCAAAACATAAAATAAAAATGTATAAAAAATTTAAGTCTAGACAGTTTCTAGAATAAAATCAAAATGTCAAAAAGAAAATACGTAGTAGTAACAAGGCGACAAGCACTGGGTTTACCTTTTTAGGGAACGGGGTTATCTTCTTCACTTATCTTCAGGAATCTATGTAAATTTTGAGTTCTATCAAATAAATAAAATAGGTAATATAAAGTATTATTATTAAATTCACTTCATTCATTTTTATGACGACCTGTTTAGCCTAGTTGGTAGTGACTCTGCCTCCGAAGCTAGAGGTCCCGGGTTCGAATCCCGGCCAGGGCATTTATTTGTGCATTTTTCACGGATATTTGTTCTTGGGTCTTGGATGTTTTCTATGTATTTAAGTATGTATTTATCTATATGAGTATGTATATCGTCGTCTAGTACCCATAGTACAAGCTTTGCTTAGTTTGGGACTAGGTCGATTTGTGTAAGATTGTCCCCCAATATTTATTTATTATTATTTATTATTTCAGAACTTAGGTATTCATTCATTTACGATACAAGGGTTGTAAAACAAAGGAAGGCCGATATCGCAGATGTTTGAGGGGTCATAAATATGCGAGAGAGGGCTTTCTGCTTTACGACCCGTGTTTTGTACATAATTTTACGTCACCACTTGGCCAAAAAGTGGGTATTCCCGGACGCGCAGCGTGAGGAAAAACGCGCTTTGTGGCAAGGTGTGGTGTAAAAGTTATTTATTTAATCAAACATCGAAAATACTAATATTCATTTTTTTTTTGTTGGTTTTTGTTTCTTACCCTATTGTCACGAATAAATGTTTCGATGTTTAAATACCTTCTAAATCAGTGCCGATGGGTAGTGTGCCTAAAAGGCTGCCCGCCCTGTGGTCACCTGTGGTTTCGATAAGGCGCACCGCTGATACTTTGTGAATGCGGCGCGCGATCGGTCCCCACGGCCCCTGAGTCTCGACCCCAAACGCCTCAAATATGGCAGAGGCGGTTTTGCGGCAAAGCGAACGCGGGAAACGTCGCACCCGGTAGAGTGGAGGCGGTGTGACATATGAAGCAGTAATCGACAGTCGACAGTTTTGGAAAGATCAAAAATGTAAAACCACCTCCGTCCCGCACTGCGCCGCGCCCCCTCTGTGCGTTTTGCCCTCAAATTTCGAACATATGTTCCTGAGACTTGGATGTTTTCTATGTTTTTTTTATTATATTTTATACCACGTCGGTGGCAAACAAGCGTACGGCCCGCCTGATGGTAAGCAGCCTATGGACGCCTGCAACTCCTAGGGGTGTCACATGCGCGTTGCCGACCCTTTAAGAATTTATACACTCCTTTCTTGAAGAACCCCATCCGTCGGGAAAACCTCGGCAAGGAGCTCATTCCACAATCGGAGCGTCCGAGGGAGGAAGTTCCTCTGAAACCGTACCGTACGCGACCATTTAGGTTCTAAGGTGTGAGGATGAATGCCCTGCCGACGGCGAGCGGTGAGATGGTAGAAAGCGTCCGTTGGCGTCATTTCGAACAGTTCTTCGGAGCACAACCCAATAATTGTATTGAAATATGTATATATCAATTAAGTATATCGTCGTCTAGCACCCAAAAGACACTAGTTCAATTTGTGTAATAAATTGTCCTCTCATCATCATCCTCCTAGCGTTATTCCCAGTACAGTTGCAGCCTGAAGGACGCCTGGGGTCCGCTACCTAATCCCAAGAATTGGCGTAGGCACTAGTTTTTACGGAAGCGACTGCCATCTGACCTTCCAACCAGAGGGGGAAACTAGACCTTATTGGGATTAGGCTTGTCAAGTGAGTGGGCAACTTAACTGTTCGAAGTTCTCAAGCCGCCCGGAGGCCTCTAACTTGGCTTAACGACTGCTATCATAGACAGCAACCGGGATCAACGGCTTCACGTGCCTTCCATAGCACGGGAGCGCTCAGTTAGTAACCACTCAAAGCGGTCACCCATCCAAGGACTGACCTCGCCCGACATTGCTCAACCGCGTGCGGTATGCGGGCGCCGCTGGGCCACGAACGCTCTGTAATAAATTGTCCTCTGATATTTATTTATTTCTTTCACCCCAGGGATCAAACTTGTCAATAATAAAAACGCAAAATACATTTTAAAATAATTTATTTCTGCGTTCACATACCTTACTAATACATAATTACTCTAGTAATATACTTTGGTACACTATCTACACATGCATTTCTATTGAATACAGTTACTGGATATGCAGTCATACAAACACTGAGATTTTCCATCAGTGAGGTTAGGCGGAGTGAGAAATTTCTTTATCGACGGTAAATAGTTATTTGTTCGACAAGAGAGCAAAGTCGATTTTTGCTGCGAATGTTGATGTTGAGTCCTGAGCAAGCGAAAGATTCTATAGATAAAATTTGAATCTTGAGAGTAGCGAGGGACTCAAAGATACGAGATGCAAATTATCTTTGCTCTCGTGTGATACATACAACTTTTCACCTCAGCGGCGAGAATCTATAACGCAAAGGAATACTGATAGAGAGAATGAAGTTACTTAAAGTAACCTACGATATGAAAAATTAAAAAGTAAGTTTTTTTCATGCTCGTAGCAAAATTGCATTTTGCTCACTGATTTCAAGCAGGAAAAGTCGTTTTCACCCTCGCAGCAAAATTGCATTTTGCTCACTGGTTTCAAGCAGCAAAACCGCCGGCTCGAAAATGGCGGTTTGCTCTCTCGCTACGCTCGTGATTCAATTATAGAATCTTTCGATTACTCGGGGCTCAACATCAACACTCGCAGCAAAAATCTACTTTGCTCTCTTGTTGAACAAATAACTATTTATCGCCAATTGCATACAGAGAAGTCATCTTAAGGGACCCCCGCACGCTCTACTGAACTCGATTCTCTATACAAACGTAGATTCGCTCTCATTTTAAAACGGCATGCTGAAATAACATTAAACTTTGTATACACAATGGGATCCGCCATATCAAGGCCGGAAATTAGTTTCTGTTGTTAAAAATTGTAATAGAAAAAAAACGAGTTTTTGATTTTTTTGGTCTTGTATGAAAATCATAATAATCGCTGTATTTTTTCTCCATTATAATTTCAAGCAACAGAAACTGATTTCCGGCCTAGATATGCCGGATTCCATTATGTATACAAAGTTTCATGTTATTCTAGCATGTCGTTTCAAAATGCGAGATAAACTACATTTGTATGGAGAACCGAGCTTCCTGCGGACTCTTATGAACAACCCTCCAATTTGTTTCTGCTCCCATCTACGTAATCGCATAGTCGTGGAACATCCTGTATATAGCAATTTCAAAGCGACCATCCCTTTCCGATATCATCAAGTTAGAATGAGATAGCGAGATATTTTGGACTAGAGCATAAACTTATCTAAAATGTATGACTCAGTATATCCAATAAAACCGTGGGATATGATTTCATAATTAACATTAGATCTTAGACAGACTTAATTGTTAATAATATTTTCTCAAGCATGCAATGAAATTTCGTCATTACGTGTGTTATGACACTTAACAGGCTTCAAAATATCACGTTGGAGGCAGAACAACTCGGGAGAACTGTAAAGGAATTTCATACAAAATTGAAGGCCTAGGCCGGGAAGTATTTTTTTTTAAATTTTAATGTCAAACATGGCGTCTGTTAAATTTGTTTTGGATTGGCGTATTTTTTTTTATTTCATTGCATATGTTTGAGAAAGCACTATACAAATCTCGGCGAGAAACGTTGGGCTGCAGGCCGTGTATACCTATCCGTCAGCCGTCTATATCTACTTGACCTGCAATCCTTCGTTTCCCGGCCTCTATAGTAATGTACTACAGAAGGTCACCTTTTGGCGATGTCAGTAACACAGCATTTCATTTCCTTAATCCTTACAGAGCCCAGTCCTGCCTTGCTAGCATCGCTCATACCGTCACTTTATATGGCCAAAATGTGCTAAGACGTCACATAAAACGTGACGGTATAAGCTATCGTGCTAGCGAGGCAACTAGTAGTAGTCTGGCTACTGTCAAGGCATCAGTGCAAATTCAGATACTTTTGAATGCCTTTAAATATACAGATATAATTGATGGAGTATGTACACAGTTCTGAGTTACGCATTTAAAAATTATTGAGTTACGAAGTGGTGTAATAAAAAAACCACTTTCGCAACTGGTAAAAAATAAGAACGCGCGTGAACTGGTACATGAAAATATTGTTTATAAACTAATCACTATCACGAGTTACGAAGGTACTGTTACGAAAGTTCCATTTTCGCGACCAATACGGAATAAGCTCGTAACTAATATACTAACATAGATCAACTACTGAATGGCGTATTTCAGGCGGCGTAGTACGACAACTATTGTATTAACCTCCTGAGCCCCCATAGTATAGGTACCGCATTTTTTTAAACTATATTTAGACATTTATTAAGGTTGAGACTACTTCGACAATTTCTGACTCAGGAGGTAAGATGATATTGGATGGATCTGCTAATGATTGTATTAGTAAAGTATTTTATAATGTAAAAATAATATATGTAGCATTTTTAATTGTTGTACACTAATTGGTATTTTGACATTAAACAAGATGTTTATATTTAAAAACACTACACTACATATGTTGTAGACAGGTAAAAAAGTAACATGAAATCCAGTAGTGTGATGATCACATTAAAAAATAATGTCGGCCCAATCCTGATTATTACAATTAAAAATATAATTAGATCTTAAAGATAAGTTACATGAGATTCGAACTTAAAATTACAGTCTTAATAATTTTATTTGGCATTTTGACAGAACCAAAAGGACATTTTGTGCTTTCAGTTACATAACTAGTTTCTTATTTCGAAACTTTTTCTGTAAAAGACGATAAAGCATATCAATAAAGCTCTCAAAAATAAAGAGAACAACTTTTGATTATATAATCAAAATCTTAGAAATGTGCGTAAAACATCTTGGTTCCAGTATAGTAATTTCCAATTTATTAATAGCCTAGTCACATATTAGCTCGACTTTAGGATATTTTTTTTTATTATTAAAAATGGGATTGCTTTTGGCCAGCATCTAGCCAGGGGGCAAAGATGAGGCCGACGATGAAGCGAGCTCACCCAGAAGATGCCTATTCACTCGTGCCTTAAAAAGGTCCAGGTTATTATGAACTCGGAAATACAGACGCCGGCAGAGAATTCCAAACCTTAGAAGTGCGCATTATAAAAGAAGATGCAAAGCGCTTGGTTCGAATTAGAGGAATTTCGACCAGGTAAGGATGGTAGCCAGCCGTACGTCTGGATGTCCGATGGAAGAAGGGGGAAGGCGGTATGAGCTCATGGAGCTCCTGAGCACACTCACCGAAGTACAGTTTGTAGAAGACGCACAGACATGCTACTTTGCGTCGATGTGCCGTACTGCCGCCAATGAGCCTCCTGGCTCTGCGGTCCACCGAGTCGAGTGCGGCAAGTTGGTACTTAGCCGAGCCATCCCAAAGGTGACTACAATACTCCATGCAAGACGGGACTTGGGCTTTATATAAAGATAGAAGCTGCCCAGGGGTGAAGTATCGCTTCACCTTATTTAGGATGCTCAGCTTTTATATTTTTCTGTTTTCGTAACTTGATGGACCTTTGTTATATAATATACATATAGTAAAATAAGTACTTAAAACGTAATCTTATTATTTTCTTGTGACACCAGTTAAGACTGATTAAAGGGAAGATATGACCTTACTTTCCAAAGTTGTACAGTGAACGTCAAATGTAAGTGTAATATGATAAATATCTATTAAGTATAATATTGCATCCAATGCAATGGAATTTAATTAAGAATCTGCATAGTATAACAAAACATAAAATTTAATGGCACCTCGGAAACATTATTTTACTAAGACTTAGATAGTGACATGAAAGTATGTCGTTATTAAATATTATATAATATTATAAATAAACAGTATTGATGTATGAAATGTTAATAAATAAATGTACTTTAATCCTTTGAACGCTCTATATTCATACATAAGCGTGAACAGGTAACAGAGAGTTACTTTCGCATTTATACAAGGGGGGATAGAAAAATTTGCGGCCTGACATATAAAGTAAAAGAAACGCCTCAATCACTTTTTTTTTATTTTGAAATGTATCAATCTTCATACATCATCATCATCATCATGTCATCCGAAACCGTCCACTGCTGGACATAGGCCTCCGCCAAAGACTTCCACGGGACCCGGGTACGTCCTAAAACTACGACCATAACCACCGGAGGATGGGCAGCAGCATTCCTAGAGTGCGGTGGAGACACTGCGATCGCCAACCCGCATGCCAAGCGTGGCGATTATGGCAATTACCCCCTATGACAGATACAATCTTCATACATAAGCGAGTAAAATACAATTGAAATATCAGTGACAAAGAACTTCGTTATCGCAAGAAAATGGCCCTACAAAACCACTATGCCAGCTTAGTTTCGGGGAAGCATTGGAACCGTAACTCTTTTTTTAATTTGTATAGCAAATATTGTACCTCATAACCACATCTCCAATGTCGAATAGGCGATTTATTTTATCACATCGTGTCTGTTTGATGCCGACCTAGGAACCCTCGGTTCTTATTAAGTGCTGTGACCATTTGTGGAACTTATTCTTTATGGGCGTTTTTCAGATTTAAAATCAACGTAAACTTATTTATACCCAGTTGCTAATTGCCCAAAGTTCTTGGCAGACATGGTCCCCTTTTGCAGTATGCCTATAATAATAAATATATCACGATTATATAAAAACGGTGGTAAGTATTACATTCTAAGAGAATTATTCAATGCGTACACTTTTAATTTCATCTTTACTTTCACTTTATATCTCAGGCCGCGTACTTTTCATTCACCCCTCGTAGTATGAATGGCGTTCAAAGGCATAAGAAGTAACTCTTCACGTGTCACTCTGACGCAAAAAGGTACATTTAAAGTCAATAAAGCGCAATTTCCTTACTGACGCAATCAGAAATCGACCATATTCACATAAATAAAGAATTTACTTGAAAATTACACATAGATATCTCTTGTTAAATTGAGTAATTATTACTAATATTGTTACACATATTATATATAACATGTATTGTCTATGCTATAGATTAAAAATGTATTTACATAAACTGGTAAAGGCAGTAATACGCAACAGTCTTGTGGTTTAATAAAAAAATAGCTTTGGTAGGGTCAGACTTGAAAAAATAACTAATAGAGAGAAACACAAATGGTTGCATCTCTTTCTGATTAGTACAGTGTTAGAGAGTCGCCAATCGAGCATATTTAAAAATAAAATTAGAATCTAGTTGTCTATCGTAACTAGGTTAAGAATATATGTTAATAATGTTTTGGCCGGGACTAATCATAAAACAAACAAATAACTTGTCTAGAAATGTAAAAGCCATACATTTCAGAAGAAAACTATCGTAGAAACTATTCAATATACAGGGTGTGGCCTGTAATAGGAACAAAAAATTAAATGGTACACTATTGAGCTCTCCAGCAATTACTTCCAAATGATTTTAATTAAATAAAAAAAGATTTTTTTTTATTTTTTTTTTCGTAAATGTAGCTTATATGTACTTTTTTACTCTACTAGAGTGATGTTAATAACAATTTATTCAAAAACACTAAAAATTATAAATTTTTTTAATAAAATCCCAAAAATATTCTTGTAAACCAAAAATGCGACAACGATTATTAGTCATAACTTGAAGCAACCTCAAAATCAGCATTGACTGCCGCGCTATAATCTCTGGGTGCCAAGACCAATTACTAGGAGGTCATAACTTTAGATCAAAATTTCTCCCAATTAAAAAAGATATTTTTTTTGGACACAAGAGGTTACTGCAGATGATCTAAGGAAGCGTCCTTTAAATTTATTGCTCCTATTACAGGCCACACCCATATTTTACGACTTTTGGCGATTTAATCGATTACGCTAAGTATAATCTTGCCAACCGTGTCACTATTAAAGTAGCTTAAACATTCCATTTGTAACGGGACGCTCTTTTCTTGTTCGCTCTGGCTCGTGTTTGTAATTAAACCTAGCTGGTCACATTTATAATAAACTAGATTTTGCCCGCGACTTCGTCTGCGAACACTCTTTAATCACCTCAGAGTAAGGCATTCCTGAGATCCTATACGAATTCCACCAAGAGTAATGGAGGTATTCCACTCATCCAATATCTTTGTCCAATATACATTTGATCAAAGAAATTGGATGATTTCATCCAACTTGGATGGGACCCCGACATTTGATCAAAGATTCTGATGACAGTTAAATCAATATGGCTACGCATGAAAAAGAAAAAAACTTGTAAAAAGATATTGGATGAGTGGAATGGGCCTCCGTCAAAGAACTTTGATCAAAGATTTGACAAAGATATTGGGCGAGTGGAATACCACCCTTAGGGTCTAAGTCTAGTTTCCCCCTTTGGTTGGATGGTCAGATGGCAGTCGCTTTCGTAAAAACTAGGGCCTACGCCAATTCTTAGTATTTGGTAGCGGACCCCGGGCATCCTTCAGGATGCAACTGTACTGGGAATAACGCTAGGATGATGTTTAGTCAAGAGAATGGTGCAAGAAAAAAAGATGGGTTCCAGTTACTTTATAGCTACACGGATGGTTGACCATAAATACCATAATACACGACTAATTCTAAAGAGTATGTACATTACTGTATCAAACACAGTTTCACATAGGGAGGTATTCCACTCATCCAATATCTTTGTCCAATATACATGTGATCAAAGAAATTGGATGATTTCATCCAACTTGGATGGGACCCCGAAATTTAATCAAAGATTCTGAAGACAGTTAAATCAATATGGCTACGCATGAAAAAAAATTAGACAAAGATATTGGATGAGTGGAATGGGCCTCCGTCAAAGAACTTTAATCAAAGATTTGACAAAGATATTGGATGAGTAGGATCAACCCCGCCCCGTATTAAACTCATCCAATATCTTAGATCAAAGAAATTGGATGATTTCATCCAACTTGGATGGGACCCCGAAATTTAATCAAAGATTCTGATGACAGTTAAATCAATATGGCTACGCATGAAAAAAATTAGACAAAGATATTGGATGAGTGGAATGGGCCTCCGTCAAAGAACTTTAATGATTAAAGTTCTTTATCTTTGTCAAATCTTTGATTAAAGTTTAATCAAAGGTTTGACAAAGATATTGGATGAGTAGGATCCACCCCGCCCCGTATTAAACTCATCAATATCTTAGTCCAATATCTTTGATCAAAGAAATTTGATGATTTCATCAAACTTGGATGGGATCAAATGTCGGGGTTTGATCAAAGATTCCGATGACAGTTAAGTATGGCTACGCATGAAAAAAAATAAAAACTTGGACAAAGATATTGGATGAGTGAAATGGGCCTCTGTCAAAGAAATTTGATCAAAGATTGGACAAAGATATTGGACGAGTGGAATACCACCCTAATTTCTATCTGATCACATATTCGCTAAATTACATTAATAACAGACTTTAATAAGTTCATACCAGATAAATTTTAATATTTACTTACAATTTTTTTTTATCTCAATGATTATTGGTGTCATTTTCAAGGAAAAGAGTACCGTTTACTGAGGCTATGAGGCCTATCGACTACAAAATCGTTATAGGCGCCAGTGTAGCGTGAGGTCTCCGAAATGTCAAATGTCACTGCTTGTGAGTGGGCTACGCGGGTTGTTTATACCAAGTCGGTGGCAAACAAGCGTACGGCCCGCCTGATGGTAAGCGGTCACCGCAGCCTATGGACATCTGCAACTCCAGGGGTGTCGCAATCGCGTTGCCGAGCCTTTAAAAATGTACACACTCCTTTGAAGAATCCCATTTATCGTTTAATTTTAATTAGTATAATTTGCAATTGTATAAAATAATCCATGCAAACATTACTCATAGAGTACATATGATCGTCTGTCAAATTAAACCAGCTTGGCAGAACTGGTTTTCCACGAGGTGTGTTAAGGCGCAGGGTAGGGCAAGCCATTCTCCATACAAAGGTTGTGCAAGTTTTTGCGTTAGTTTTGGCACTACAGCATTGAATTTTTTTTTTTGGTACGTTATGGATATACGCAGAACTTGATGTTGAAATTTTGCATTATTTAAAAAAAAAAAACAAAAATTAATTAAAATTAAAAATATACCGGGTGGCCCATTCAAATCGGTCAGTATGGGAAAGTCTGAAACTATAAGACATACGAAGATTTGTTCTTAGGAACCATGTCACCGATTTTACAAGTAGAGAGGTACAAACAACCATAGAGACAATTTTACATGCCTGAACTTGTTGAATATTGTAACGGTGGTCACTTTGAACACCTACTATGATAAATTAAAGTATGTGAAAAAAATGCATTTTATTCATTTTAGACATTATGTTTCTTAGAGACATTTACTGCTTAAGACCTACACAAACGATATCTGAATAGAAATAGTGTAAGTTTATTTTTTCAAAACAACCGGGTTCGATTCCCTAGCTGGGTACAGTGTTTTTTTCAAATGTATGAATGCAGTTTTTCTTTTTATCAAAATCGGTGACATGGTTCCTAAGAACAAATCTTCGTATGTCTTATAGTTTCAGACTTTCCCATACTGACCGATTTGAATGGGCCACCCTGTATATATCAAGACATAGCTCACAAAAAAATAAGCATATGGACCAAAAATAGTAACTGGAGTGCAAACACAAACGAAGAAAAACTTGCACAAAGTTTGTATGGAAAGAGCTTGCCCAGCCCTTCGGCTTAATGTGGTGAATATTTTGCTATACCCGAGATTAAGAGTGCGCAGTACGTTCGGTTCTCCATACAAATGTATTTACGCTCTCATTTTAAAACGCCATGCTAGAATAACATGAAACTTTGCATACACAATGGGATCTGGCATATCTAGGTCGGAAATTAGTTTTTTGATATGGTGATGGTGGAATGAAAACTTTGTTTTCTCGCCCGTAATATCTAATAACAAACTTTGACAGCTGGACCTCACTCGATAGTGGCGCCATCTGGTGACCACAAAAACAGTGGCCCTCATTAGAGATCTACCAAATAGGGCCCTTTTCTTTGAGAATGGCAGATTTAGATATATAACTTTACTATAATAACATAGTCTCTTAAATATTATAGCTTAATATCGCTTATCGAAATGTACGATACCAGATCGTTTTCATTGTTAATTTCTCTTAGTAAAAGTTACGATTTTAGATTTTCCATTTTCGCAACTCTGTCGGTTCGCGTAAATGTTAAAATAATTACTTGCATCATTTGATACCATTTTTCTTTGATTTGACATTGTTACTGTCAATCTCACCGCCAAAATAATACATAGAAAACTTAGACTTCTAATTGGCCTGTATATTTAATACTTATTAGAAAATTACCATTTTCGTAACTAATAAATGCCATAGTAAATTAATAAGATACACACAGTTCCAAAAACTAAAAGTTAAACGGAGGGAAATTCGCATATTTTTCTTCTCCCTCCTCGTGCTATCTCACTTTTTAGAGGATTTTCTAATATCTTAAGGCCCACCACATAAAATTTCTGTCAGTGAAATATGAACCACATTATTTAGGATATAAGGTTGAATTCCTTTTGTTCCGAAATTGAATGACACAAAAGAAATACAACTTTACTTTCACAGGGCTCCGATCTTAGAGAGCTTTTTTTTTAAATTAGTTTTAGTTGTTTTGTTTTATATAAGTATCCTGTTTTCGTGTTTGTTGAATACAACTTCAAACGTGTTATGAAAGGTCTAAATTCTAAAGAAACCGAGTGTTCATTCTAATGAATATTGAGCCTTATGAGGTTATAAAAACATTAATGATTGAATATAACGAAAATTACATGAACCGTATTGGCATCGATCGTAAGTTTTCATAATTGACAACATTTCATTTTTTTAAGCAGGCTTTTTTCCGATGAAATCAAATAGACGATAAATAGTTAAGTAAAACCACATTTTTAAATTCTCGATAATATCCCAATTTCATATAAATAAATCAATTTCAAAAGTTCCTCATTCTAAAAGAGAGTAAGTGACAAGTAAGGCGTCACAGCGTAACAAATCTATACAGAAGCACTGTTACTAAGACAAATTTACTAAAGAAAGTGAGCTGCTGTTCTTTTTGTGCGCTGTGACTGTCACAATTTCATAGTAGTGACGTCATTACTACGATATGGGCTTTCTTCACATTTTCGTGAATATTTTGAAAACTAATAGCTATAAAAATATGAAAAAAAATATTTTGGGGTTTTCTTGTTACCAAATTAACGAAATGAGTTAAGATTTCATACTACTTAATAATATGAAATGTTGTCAATTGTGTTCAAAAACTATAAGTAAAGACCAGCTTTTCAATAAACCCCGCCCCCTAACCCTGCGCGGTGGCACAACAATACCACAACTTTGATAAACTAGTATATGCCTCGCCTCCGGGCTCGTGACATAAAACCACACTCGTTAATGCATCATTACGTAACAGTTGCATAAACTACTAATACTTCAACACAATTCCAACTCGACTCGCGGCGTCTATTAAGTATATGTCTGTGAACATACCCGCAGTTCTTCTTGCACTTTTGATTCCAAAGCTGAAGATGTTGTCATTAGTTGGTAGTTTCTTTGCGTGCGGTGAATGAAACGATGGAGCGTATGCCTTTGACTGAGGTCTGTGGAGAAATAGACATTTATATCATTTATTGCTTCAAAATATAGTATTCATATTCATATTCATATATTTATTGCGATCATGTTCATTACATTGGTATGTTAGTGTTCTTGTGGTTAGTAGATACATGATACCACGTTAGGGCACTGCAATTATCTTACTAGCTAGGCAAGGGTGTAGCATATTCATTTCAAGAAGGGAAAGAAATCTTACAGCCTTCTTAGAATGAAATCGCCAACCTAAACAAAATTATTAATTACATTATATAATAATATTATTATCATCTGACCAATCGACTTACATGCAATAGTGGAATTTATGTGAAATGTATAATTCGACGACAAGAACTAGTACATTGTTTAACAAGGGGCGTAAGTGGATAATTGCTAACGAGAGTCTACCAGAACTTTTAATGACTCGATTTTGCTATTTTCTCACGTCCCAGGTAATCACAATGATTTCATCACATTTGCGAGGAAATAAATTACTCCAGCACAATTCAAAATTGAAGAAATCGACAACTTCACCTCCGATATCAGTGCATGGTCGCCGAGAGGAGCTCGCAGCTTCAATATTGCAACCAATCACAAAGCAGTATTCTTGCGGCGCGCGGCCTACTAGATTTGACAGCTTCAATATTTCAACTAATCACAGAGCGGTATTCTTGTGGAGTGTGGCCAACTAGATTTTTTTAGACCAATCAGATCACACAAATTCTTATGCATTGTCGGCGCAACATGTTTTCTTCTTCCATTCCTCTCTATTATTCGTCACTTCAGCGCTTACCCCTTTCTTTCTCATATCCTCTCTCACACAATCCATCCATCGCTTTTTGGGCCTTCCAATCGCTCTTCGTTCTTCGACATTCAACCCTAACATAACATTCTTTTATCAATATGACATTCATCCCTCCTCATTACATGCCCATACCATGCTAACCGACTGCTCCTCATTTTCTCCGTCGCGGGTGCCACTTTCAAACTTCCCCTTATATACTCATCTCTAATCCGATCTTTCCTCGTCACTCCACACATCCATCTCAGCATTCTCATTGCGTGCACTCCTCTTTCATCCGTCACTTTTGTTGCCCAACATTCTGACTCATACGTTACTTTTTGGGTCGAGACTCTTCAGACTCAGAAACTCTTTCGAAAGTTAGCTAAACGGCTGGTCGACGTAACCGGGGTTAAAGATCCGGCGGCTTCCTCGCCCAACGCCTAAGTATTGCGATCCAGCGAGGAAATGCTACCAGCATCCTCGGCACCATGCCACAGGGGCCAATTTTAGACTTAGGTTTTTAGATTTATAAGGTTTTAATTAAGTTTTTACCTCAGCGACTCGAAAATGGCGGTTTTGCTGCTTGAAACCAGTGAGCAAAATGCAATTTTGCTGCGAGCGTCTAAACAACTTATTTATTAATTTTTCACATCGTAGGTTAGTTTAAGTAACTTCATTCTCTCTATCAAAATTCCTTTGCGATATATGTTCTCGCCGCTGAGGTGAAAAGTTGTATGTATCACACGAGAGCAAAGATATTTGCATCTCGTGTCTTTGAGTCCCTCGCTACGCTCAAGATTCTAATTTTGAAACACTCGCTACGCTCTTGATTCAATTATAGAATCTTTCCCTTGCTCGGGACTCAACATCAACACTCGCAGCAAAAATCTACTTTGCTCTCTTGTTGATCACCGTGTAACAGGCCCCTATGGGCCCTACGGAAGATCAGCGCCGGCTGCAAAGCCTGCATATATGCTGAGTAGGTTCCCTTTCATAACTACGGCTTTGTTTGTGTGTTGTCTATGCATTTATCTAATGTTAATATTGTGCTTGTTACGAATAAATTTTTGAATCTTGAATCTTGAACAAATTATTATTTTATAATGTACCATCAGCTGCAGAGAAACGTGACCCCCTATGCATACAAACTTCTATGCAGAGGAGGTCACGTTTCTCTGCAACTGACTATACATGTTGTTAATTAAATACAAAGTTGAGCAAATAAATTCATTAATGATTAGATTCATTAGGTAATATGTATTGTTAATTATGTTATTACATTTACTTGTGTATAAAGCATATCCAAGCCTTCAAAAATAAATGTACATAGTACCGTACAAATACATCTCAACAGAATTATCATTTGAAAATATCTACAGGTCTCATCCGTCATATTCATCTGAGCAAGCCTCTCAATAATATTTAAGCAACTGAAAAATAATAAATATATGTACTGCAATTATGCTAAACAGACGGCCTGTTTAGCATAGCTGGTAGTGACACTGCCTCCGAAGTTAGAGGTCCCGGGTTCGAATCCCGGCCAGGTCATAATTTGTGCAATTTAGCACGGATATTTGTTCTTGAGTCTTGGATGTTTTCTATGTATTTAAAAATATATTTATCTATATAAGAATGTATATCTATATCGTCGTCTAGTACCCATAGTACAAGCTTTGCTTAGTTCGGAACTACGTCGATTTGTGTAAGATTGCTCCCCAATATTTACTATAGTACTAAGATTCCAAATTTCAAATTAAAGGAAAAAAAGTAACTTGATATTTGGAATTTTCGTAAGCACCGTTACTGCTTTATACAAAATTAATTTAGTACTGTCATTTTTACAAAATTATTTAAACAAGTGGAGTGGATGCAGCACGATTACATTGAGTTTGACACTGACATATACTCCAATTCCATTGGACAGTCTACTTTAAAGCTTATGTAATAGAGTTTCTATTAGAAACATACGGTTTTAAGACAGTGTCTATAAAATAGGAACTCTATTACATAAGTGTTTAAGTAGAATATCCAATTGCAATAAGAGCAGATGTCAGCCCGGCTAGTATGATAGCTTATACCGTCACGTTATATGTGACGTTTCAGTACATTTTGGCCATATAACGTGACGGTATAAGCTATCATACTAGCCGGGCAGTAGCATACTTAATAGTACATTACGATACAAGGGTTGGAAAACAAAGAAAGGCCGATATCGCAGAAGTTTGAGGCCCGAGCAAAAAGTTGGGTTTTTCCGGACGCGCAGCGTGCGCAAAAGCGCGCTTTTTGGCAAGGTGTAGTGTAATTTACCTGTAACTATTGACACAAGGGTTATTTTCAAATATTTATAAACATGTAGCATATACATTTATTTTTGAAAGGCTTGGATTTGATCATATATTTATGAACTCGAGTGTACAGCCGATACTGTAGTGTACAGTGCGACACAAAAGAGTAGAAATTAAAAAGTGGCAACACTGTCGTGTCATCACTTTCAAATCAATCTAGGAAAAAAGGGACGACACTACGGTGTTGCCACTTTTTAATTTCTACTCTTTTGTGACGCACTGTAGTCTCACCTCACCTTTTTCTTGGAGCCGTTGAGGATGTCCTTATACATTTCCGAGCGGAGGTACCGCGAGTAGCTGTCAGATTTCATCAGGTGGTACACATGAGCCTGTCAACAAAACGGGTACGTTGTAATTCATAATTAATTTATTAATTGTAAAGTCAACAGCAAGTCGCAGTCGTCGCAGAGGACAGGGAGACGTGAATACAGTTGGAGGAAGCCGACGCCCGAAAGGGGGTCCCGTGATGTAATTGGGATAGACTTATAAGTAAATTGCAATTTACCAAAAATATCTAGTCACTGTTAAGTAATATCATAACATTTATAATTAAATTTTATTTATTTACATTCTTTTTTACATATTTTTAATTATAATTTTAGATTTTTTTCTCATCATTATCATAATATAAGTATATTCCAATTCAATTAAATTAAGTAAATGAAATTAATTGAAATAACTACTTTATCATATTATACCAACATTGAAATATACAATATTAATTAGATTTTAGAAGTAAAATGAACTGAAATAACTATATTATCATATTATACCAAAAATGGATTATATAAAATTAATTAAGTTGCTATAAGTGAAATATAGTTGCTTAAAAAATAATGGTTAAAAGAACTGCGTGTTATTAATTGTGTTGCACTATTATTGGACTTTGGATTGAATAAAGGCTTTTTTATTTTTTTATTTTATTCATTAAAGTTAACAGCAAAAGTAGATGATCATTTTAGTACTTTGTCGAACTAACGTAACAATACTGCGACAGTTGGGATACGTCAAAGTATAAGTAGTGAAAGTGACAAGGTAAAATGATCATCTACTTCTGCCGTTGACTGTACCATGGTAAGGATGTTAAATACAATAAAGAGTTCCACATGGTCCCCTGTAGGGTGTAACAAGTAAATTACTTTCGAGACGTTTTTGAATCTGTAAACACGCAGAAAACCAAAACAATAGTCACATCCAAGCATAATAAAGTCTTAAGTCCTATACGCATAAAAGATACAATCATTCAACAAGTCGACAGATTTAAATATTTAGGCAGCATAATAACCTGTGACTCCAGATGTACTCAAGATATCACCACCCGAGTAGCTATGGCCAAGAAAGCTTTCAATGCTAAAAAACACATCTTCAGAGCCAAGATATCTAAAACCGTCAGGAAACGATTTATAAAGACCTACATCTGGAGCATAGCGCTGTACGGAAGCGAGACGTGGACATTGACTCAGCGAGATAAAGAAAGATTAAGTGCCTTCGAAATGTGGTGCTGGCGGCGAATGGAAGCCATAAGCTGGACAGAAAGGAAAACAAATGAAGAGGTTTTGGATTTGGTAGGAGAGAAGAGACTGCTTTTGAAGATGATTGAGAACAGAAGAGGAAATATGTTGGGGCACCTGATACGACATGACAATTACATAAAAACTATAATTGAAGGAAAGATAGAGGGGAGCAGAGGCAGGGGAAGACCGAGACGTGCGTTTATGGATCAAGCCAAAGAGAAGGTCAATGTAATGTCGCATCAGGAGCTCAAAGCATTGGCAGAGAACCGAACAGAATGGCGATTACTCCACCGACAAGAGCTACACTCTTAAATATGATGATGATGATGAGTAGTATTTGCATATTTACAGGGACACACGTACACGTTGACGTAGATATATAGACACACGTGAACGTGTGTGAGGCTGGCTACCGAGGTCACAACTACAAATGCAACAACGTCTCGAAAGTAATTTACCTGTACATAATGTGGTAGAAGAAATAAGTTTATATCGATATTTTTCAAGTGGAAAACACTAACAGCATACATAACAGGAGACGCCATTAGTATATAGGTACTTACCCCTCTGCCAAAAACTAGGCACAATGAGCAAGAAATTATTACAAAAACTACTTCATTAATCGATTATAATATAAGTATGTCTCGAAGTCGTTTTCGGCGTGTGAAGAGCTCCGTGAAAATACATTTATCTGCTGTTTAGGTTAATAAAACGTTGTACTTTATCAAATTTACAAAATATTGATGATAATTTCACATACTGTACGCATGTTTTTGCTTTATTTATAATTTTATGCGCAATTCAAGTTTTATTTCAAATCGTAAATCGAGCATCGATTACAAAATCGATTTAAAAACTTTCGTGCTTGACTATTAGGGATAGCTGTTAAACGTCACTTTGACGTCACCGTATTTAAAGAAATAAGGACTACTGTTTATGGAACCTTATAATTTTATTGTAACAAGAAATTTATGAGAATTTCTTAGAAACATGGTCCTTATCGACTTTGGTCAATTTGGCCATCCGATAGTAACCCAATAATGGATCTAACGTTAACGAGAATAAGGTCGAATTTTATTGCTCAATTTTAGTATTTTGAATGTGCGTGAGTTGATTTTTTATTTAGTGTGGGTGCGTAGTAATGGAACAATATATTGTAAGTGTGCGTAGTTTTTTTATATGTGTGGAACCTCGCCACCCGCAAAAATTGGTATAATATTTTGTTTGGTAAGATGCGCTGATGGCTACTCCAGTTATGTATGCTCTAAGGGAAAACTATTAGATAGAGCTATCATAAGGAATAGTTTTACAATTTGTCGTCTTAATCAGTCAGTATTTTTATTATTTGATTGGTATTTTAATTAATAATATTAATATTTTATTTTAAAACAATGATTTGCATGTTGACCGTTATGTTGGCTGAATACTGATTCTGTAATTATTTTAAGACCTTATGAATATGTAAAGTATTCCAGCAAATAAACATTTCTATTTCTTAAATCGAAATTAAATATTTGAGTGTATTACACACACCAAGTGTACATTTTTGGACAAGGAATGTCTTGAACTGAACTTGCTTTCCCCGCTTGCTTTCTTTTGGACCCGGGTATGTCCTAAAACTACGACCAAGACCACCGGGGAATGGGCAGCAGCATTCCTAGAGTGCGGTGGAGATACTGCGATCGCCAACCCGCATGCCAAGCGTGGCGATTATGGCATTTACCCCCCATGAAATTGGGGGAGGCCTATGTCCAGCAGTGGACGTCCTAGGGCTGATATGGTGGTGGTGGTGGGAACTTGCTTTCAGTTTCTGTCCGATTCTTCTGCCTTAATTTGTACTGGGAGAGTGATCTGTACATTTAACTCTGTTTGTTCTCCTAATCATCATCATCATGTCAGCCGAAAGACGTCCACTGCTGGACATAGGCCTCCCCCAAAGACTTCCACAATGACCGGTCCTGCGCCACCCGCATCCAGCGGACACCCGCGACCTTCACCAGGGCATCAGTCCAACGTGTCGAGGGCCTGCCCACGCTACGCCTTCCGGTACGTGGTCGCCACTCGAGAACCTTTCCGCCCCAACGGCCATCGGTTCTACGTGCTATGTGCCCCGCCCACTGCCACTTAAGTTTAGCGATTCGGAGGGCTATATCGGTCACTTTGGTTCTGCTGCGGATGGCCTCATTCCTGATGCGACAACGCAGATAAACTCCCGGCATAGCCCTCTCCATTGCTCTTTGCGTGACTTTGAGCCTTCTTATGAGGCCCATAGTAAGCGACCACGTTTCGATACCATACCTTAAACCTCCGAAAAAATTAATAAAATAAAAAACTCCGAAACTGTTCCCATAATAAATAAAATAAAATAAAAATCACACCACCATACCTGCGCTTGATCGAAGCAGTATCTGTCAGCTGTGCCGGATTCCACCTTCACGCGGGTCTGCTCCCTGTATCAAACAAAACATATAACATGTTTACAATACAATACAATACAATAGAAATACTGTTGGCCTATTTAGCCTAGTTGTTAGTGTCACTGCCTCCGAAGCTAGAGGTCCCGGTTTCGAATCCCGGTAAGGTTTCTGTGGGGTAGCAATTTGACCAACGATTTAAGCGGTCTACAAAAGCAGCTATTAGCGATTTAGGCGAGGAAACAAGAGAAATGGCGACCGGAATTTGGCCACATAAGAACTTTAGGAAGGCTGTTTTAACCAACGGTAACAATATATTATTCGAGTCAAGTTGACCAATAAGAGAACAAGTGAGGCAATCCCGGATTCCACCAGGGTAAATATTGCTTTTCTCCAACAATGTAAGATGTGCCCTGGGTGGCCAAGTGGATACTGGGAGGATAGAGGCGTGGGTTCGATTTTCGCCTTAGGCTAGCTCTCGGACGCTCAGATATCGATTTTGATCAAAATCGGAACGTAATAAAAGGAAATCAATGGCCGCCAATTTTTTTTTTCAAATTTTACCACAGATTCGTATTAAGAGACCTCTCGGATGCTCAGATATCGATTTTGAACGAAATTGGAACGTATTTAAAGAAAATCAATATGGCTGTAACTTTTTTCAAATTTTACCCTGGATTCGTATTAAAAGATCTCTCGGACGTTCAGATATCGATATTGAACGAAATCAGAACGTATATGAAGAAAAATAGCCTTATTGAGGCCGCCATTTTTTTCAAATCTGACCTTGGATCCGTATTAAGAGACCTGCTGGATCCTTGGATATCGATTTTGAATGAAATCGCTATGTAAATAAAGAAAATCAATATGGCCGTCGCTTTCCACAAAATTTACCTTGGATTCGTTATGGTCCTCTCGGAGCTTTAGATATCGATTTTGAACAAAATTATACCGAAAATAAATAATTTAAATTAGCCGCTTTTTTATCAAGAAGTTTGAAAAGATCTTTCAAACTTCCAGGTAACGATGTTTAAAATTGGATCATAAAATATTTTAAAAATGTAGGAAAAAAAAGTAAAAAACAAACTAATAACTCCCTTAATTTTTTTGACAACCTTTACCGTAGAGCAGTTACGCTACGCGCGTGCGTAATCTCGACAGATGAATGAAGATTGGCTACCGGTAGGAGCAGTTAATACAGTGTTATTATGGTGTGGGTGGTGGGTGGTTGGCTGACCGGCTGTTGGCGTCGACGTTGACGGGCGAGGGCGCGTCGGCGGCGAGGAACTCGCGCCAGATGTCGCGCGCGCGCGCCGCCACGCGCCGGATGGGCTGCGCCTTCAGCTCCTGCACCGCCAGCCAGAACCTGCCGACGAACACGCACCCAATACATACTTACAGCGAGTACAAACATTTCAACCTTCTCTGCACATATTAGATCCTATCCTAGCCTATTTGTATAATAGTACATTACTACAGAGGCCGGGACGAAAGGGGTTGCCGGCCGAAGACATATATACGGCCGAGCGAAGCGAGGCCGGATAGGTCTAAGGCGGGCAACCCCATATTTCCCGCCGAGGTATGTATAGTGCTTTTCTCAAACGTGCAATGAAATAAACAACAACAAAAATTAAAGTTTTATTTTTAATACGCATATTGGCAGATTGTCATGATGCCTGTGCCACAAATTTGTGTGGAATGGAAATTAAAAAAGAGGACTTTGCCGGCCTAGGCCTGCAAGATTTGTATGAAATTCCATTAACCACTTCTTGTCCTAACCGCACCTGAAACGTCATACTTCGCAGCCTATAATAAGGAACATAACATCAATATTAAATTGCATGTTTGAGAAAAGAATATTTTGACTTTGACTTTAGAGTAGAGCCATTATTAACATTTCCGACATAAATAGTGTAAAACCTTTTCGGCACAAGTGAAGTGTACGTCGTGGGAAATGTTAATAAGACGAGTGTTTAGTAGATATTGAACGTTTATTCATAGTGTACAAGCCTTATATACTAATAGAACAAAGGATTCATCCGTGCGTTATTAATTCCCATATGTGACATTGGAAAGTGACGGCACAATTGATAGTTGATACTTCTCCCATATATGGAATAATAAATCATTGTTGCATTTACTCAGGATCAGGTATCATATTACATGTTATTGGAAATAGAAAATAGAAAATGATTTATTTATTAACTATCAGCTGCGGCTTCGTGTGTGGTCTTAAGGACCATACTACACAAGTTATAATAAAATATGTTTTAACCTTTTGAATACAAGTTAGTATAATTCCTTTTTTAACCTTTGGACACAAGTTAAAAGAATAACTTTTAGACACAAGTTAGTACAGAACCATTTTTAACCTTCTGGACACAAGTTAGAGTAGAACCATTTTTAACCTTTTGGACACAAGTTATAGTAGAACCATTTTTATCCTTTTAAACACAAGTAATTATAAAACCATTTTAAACCTTTGGACACAAGTTAAAAGAATATATTTTACCCTTTTAGACACATGTTAGTACACAACCATTTTTAACCTCCTGGACACAAGTTAATATAAAACCATTTTTAAACTTTTTGGACACGAGTTAAAGTAGGATCATTTTTACCCTTTTATGCACAAGTTAGCATAGAACCATTTGTTACTTTTTCGTCAAAAATTAGATTAGAACCATTTTTAACAGTTTAAGCACAAGTTACTATTGTATAATTTTAACCTTTTGGACACAAGTCAGAGTAGAAGCTTTTAACCTCTTGGACATAAGTCACAGTAGAACCTTTTTAACCTTTTCGACACAAGTTAGTATAAAACCATGTTTAAACTTTTGGGCACAAGTTACAGTAAAATATATTTTAACCTTTTGAATAACAATGAGCTTAATACTACACAAAACTCACTTGAGATTCTCCCCGGAGAACTCCTTAGAGAGGAACTTGGCGAAGTGCTCCTGGCCCGCCGGGTCTGCGAGTAGTTCCCGCAGACCGAAGGCCCAGCGTCGGACACGGCGCAGAGGCAGTGGGTCTTTGCTGTAAAAACATATGTAAGTGAGGTAACAATTTTGTAAGTAATCCTTTCTACATCATCATCATCAGAATTGCCGCATCACCAGTGCAAGTGCCCGGCAAGTGTGCCGGTATCCGGTCGAGCTAAAATTTGGCATATGTAAGTTTGGTGACAATACAATATTACGGCACCACCGGGCTGATCTGATGACGGAGACAGCATAGCAGCAAGCATAGCAACTCCTAAACTACATAAGATAAAACTATAGTGTTCGGGGCCATAAAGAAACAAACATACATACATAGACTGTTAAACACATTACCCTCCTTTGCGTCGCGCAGTCGGGTAAAAAGGTTTTTTTTTGACAGGAACTTATTATATGTTTATTTCTAGTCACGATACAATACAAATTAAAGGATGATTCACAGTAGGCCGTTCCGTGTCCGGGCCGGCTCTTATTTCACGACAGCAAACGAACAATAGAGACGAAACAAACACACGGATGTGTACATACTTCACTTAACACCAATTAATTAACTAGAACAAATTACTGGCCGTGCATAGAGGAGTGTTGGTACCGACACTAATGTATGGTAGCGAAAGTTGGGTGTGGCAGAAGAAACATCAGAGTCGAGTGAATGCAGTGGAAATGAGAGCGCTGAGAAGTATGTGTAGCGTTACTTTGAGAGATAGAGTGAGAAACACCGTTATAAGACGGAGGTGTGGAGTGAATGAAGATATAGTGACGAAAATCGAGAAAGGTATGCTAAGATGGTTTGGACATGTAGAGAGGATAGATGAAAGAAGATTGACAAAACGAGTGTATGAAGGAAGAGTGGATGGAAAAGTTGGAAGGGGAAGACCTCGGCGAACGTACTCCGACCAAATCGGAGACATTCTGCAGAAAGGCCAGGTCAGGAGTACCCTAAATCGGCGCGCATGCATGAAGAATGTTATGAAAGTTCATGAAGCGAAAGTTGTATGTCAGGATCGTAGCAAGTGGAAATCTGTGATCTCTGCCTACCCCTCTGGGAAACAGGCGTGATTATATGTATGTATGTATGTAATTAATTAGAATAATTAACCTTTTAACCGCCGTAGTCTGATGTATGAAGCATACAATATCCAGCTCATTTCGCCGCTGTCTGGTGTGTTTTTACAGGATGTTCATCCGTCTCACGGATTCTATTTGGATTAATTTATACATAAAAAACATGTAACCTCGTACCGGCGGCGACCCGGGCATGTTCGATGAAAAATTATCGGCGGTTAAAAGGTTAATATTGAATTTAATACTATTTACGAGAGGAGCGCTCGTGACCCAGCGGCGCCCGCGTACCGCGTGCGTTATACGAGGTTAAGCAATCTCGGGCGAGGTCAGTCCTTGAATGGGTGACCGCTTTGTGGTTACGAACGGAGCGCTCCCGTGCTTTGGAAGGCACGTTAAGCCGTTGCTCCCGGTTTCTGTCGCAGACAGCAGTCGTTAAGCCAAGTTAGAGGCCTTCGGGCGGCTTGAGAACTTCTAACAGTCAAGTTGCCCACTCACTTGACAAGCCTAATCCCAATAAGGTCTAGTTTCCCCTCGGGTTGGAAGATCAGATGGCAGTCTCTTCCGAAAAACTAGTGCCTACGCCAATTCTTGGGATTAGGTAGCGTACCTCTGGCATCCTTCAGGATGCAACTGTACTGGGAATAACGCCAGGATGACGATTCAATTTATTACTATTGCGTGTGTATGTGTGTGTTGGTGTGTCATGAACTCACCATTGCTTCTCCATCTCCCAGAGCTCCGTGGTCTCGTGTATCCACGGGTTGGGGTATTCCGGCGGCGTCAGGAACATGTCGTACTCCGCGTATTGCTCGTAATATGCGATGAAACTGAAATACAAATCTGATGTCAACGATCCGTCTCAGTTTAAAACGCTCATCTACACTAAAGAGCAAACAACGAGAGGTTATGTATATAAATTTGTTCAGGCTTACAAATTCACATTACACGAATAAGCACGTATTAATTTTGAACTTTTCATTTCACCATCCAAGATAAGTATAGTACATTACGATACAAATGCAGAGAACAGGAAGTTCGTACGTGTATCGTACAACGTTTTACAGTGCATATGGCTCTTTAAAGTTTCGAAATATGCACGTAATCTGCTGATTACCGCACTCGTGCGGTAAAGTAGCACCATATGTAGATAATGTAATAGCTATTTACGATACAAGGGTTGTAAAACATAGAAAGGCCGATATTGCAGATGTTTGAGGCCCGAGCCGCAGGCGAGGGTCATAAATATGCGAGAGAGGGCTTTCTGTTTTACGACCCGTGTTTCGTACACAATTGTACGTCACCACTTAGCCAAAAAATGAGTTTTTCCGGACGCGCAGCGTGCCGAAAAATGCGCAGTTTGGCAAGGTGTGGTGTAAATTTCTTTACAGTACACATGGTGCTACATTACCGCACGAGTGCGGTAATCAGCAGATTACGTGCATATGTCGAAACTTTAAAGAGCCATACGTACTGTAAAACGTTGTACGATACACGTGCAAACAGGCAATTCGCAACTCGTGTCGATTTAAAACACTCCCTTCGGTCGTGTTCTAATTTATCACCACTCGTTGCTAATTTCCTGTTCTCTGCACTTGTATCGTAATGTACTATTACGCAATCAACGCCTATGCGAACAAACATATTGGTAGTAAAAACGGCCGTTTTATTTTTGAACTCACAGATCGACGAATACAGCAACGTAAAAACTAGTTTGATGTATTCAAAGGGTACTTATATACAAAATACATTACATAGTGGCCTCCTTTTTCAATAACTTTCGTTAAAAGAGCTCGGAGGCTAGAGCGATTGGCCGTGTATGCCAGATGTCGCAGGTTCGAATCCTGCTCGGAGCATTAAATTTTTCAATTTTTCTCTCTAATTTGAAATTTTCGTCAGCAGCGTTACTGCTTTAGTACAAAATTAATCTTTCGTTAAATTTAAATAATCACAAACGAATAATAAATAAACGAATAATCTATACGAGTGGACACGTTGAAGCCCTCTTAACAAATATCGCTTCAATCATGTCAGTTTCAAGCTGTTCAATCGCATAAATTCTACTAAACACAATAAAAGTTACTTTTTTTCTTCAAATTAGGCATATTACATGCACCTATGAACGTCAATAAACTACCACCGGTTCGGAAAAATAAAACTCTGCCACGAGAGGAACCGGCGTAAGAAACTCGGCGAGGTGTCAATTTTTCAAAACAATATACACTGTATAGTTAAATATAAAATTACAGTGTCAGCTACTAGAAAAAAAAATGCTACAGTCGAAAACCTATTCTAGCGATAGATTAGCCGTGCAGGACACTGTCACTGCCAAACATCCCTACTCACACTTAAACAAAATCATTTCACCTAGTCCCAAACTAAGCAAAGCTTGTATTATGGGTACTAGACGACGATATACATACTTATATAGATAAATACATACTTAAATACATAGAAAACATCCAACACCCACCCATATTTTAATCAATTTATTTGAATTATCAATACTTATGTGATAATTTGACTTAAAAGCATTTTAGAATGTGTAAGGTCTCTTACGGTGTTTTAAGTAAGATGCTCGATGACCTCAGCAAAGCCTCCGAGCGATATAGCCTAAGTATGAACTTGGATAAGACGAAGATCGTGTCGAATGCCCATGTAGCACCAACTCCCTTAACAATCGGACACTTTACGCTCGAAGTTGTAGACGATTACATATACCTAGGACAGACTGTCCAGTTAGGTAAGTCCAACATCGAGAAAGAGGTTAGTCGTCAAATCCGACTCGGCTGGGCAGCGTTCGCTAAGCTACGGCAAATGTTTTCGTCCAACATTCCGCAGCGTCTCAAGATTTTTGACCAGTGTGTGTTGCCAGTGATGACATACAGTATGGTGTTCTTCAAGAAAGGAGTGTATAAATCCTAAAAGGGTCGGCAACGCGCATGTGACACCCCTAGGAGTTGCAGGCGTCCATAGGCTGCGGTGACCGCTTACCATCAGGCGGGCCATACGCTTGTTTGCCACCGACGTTGTATAAAAAAATATCTCTCTCGAAAACGTGGTCGCTTACTATGGGCATAAGAAGGCTCAAAGTCACCCAAAGAGCAATGGAGAGGGCTATGCTGGGAGTTTCTCTGCGTGATCGCATCAGGAATGAGGCCATCCGCAGCAGAACCAAAGTAACCGATATAGCCCTCCGAATTGCTAAACTTAAATGGCAGTGGGCGGGGCACATAGCACGTAGAACCGATGGACGTTGGCGCGGGAAAGGTTCTCGAGTGGTAACCACGTACCGGAAGACGCAGCGTGGGCAGGCCCCCCACAAGGTGGAATGATGACCTGGTGTCGGTCGCGGAAGTCCGCTAGATGCGGGTGGCGCACCTCCGGTCCACCATATCCACTGCTGGACATAGGCCTCCCCCAATTTCATGGGGGGGTAAATGCCATAATCTCCACGCTTGGCATGCGGGTTGGCGATCGCAGTATCTCCACCGCACTCCAGGGATGCTGCTGCCCATCCCCCGGTGGTCTTGGTCGTAGTTTAAGGACATACCCGGGCCCACCTCCGGTCATTGAGGTATATTTGGCCGGTCTATTCTCATTGGACATCCCTCGGCTAGTTAGATTACAGATGATGCTGGCTAGTGACTTACATGTCAGCGACCTTGCTGACGCGGACGTTCCGCCGCTCCAGCCTCGCGCGCAGCATGGCGAGCTGCCGCCGCGCCGCCTCCACCTGCCGCTCTATACTTGGAGTCGACATCTGGAACGACCGCAGCGTTAAACAAACTAATACAGCGAAGTGCTAACATAGTTAAATAATAGTACATTACGATACAAGTGCAGAGAACAGGAAATTCGCAACGAGTGGTGATAAATTAAAACACGACCGAAGGGAGTGTTTTAAATCGACACGAGTTGCGAATTACCTATTCGCACGTGTATCGTACATCGTTTTACAGTACATATGGCTCTTTAAAGTTTCGACATATGCACTTAATCTGCTGATTACCGCACTCGTGTCCATGTAATAATACATTATTGACGAGGCGCGGAAAGTAAGGGATTGGCAGGGCAGTCGAGCAACCCCGTTTTCCAGCAAGGTAAAGATATTGCTGTTAACACAAAAATATTGCAAAATCTTTGTCCAATATCTTTGTACAAGCTTAGATGAAATTTCTTTGACGGAGGCCCATTCCAATCATCCAATATCTTTGTCCAAGATTTTTCAAGACAAGAAGTCAAGTTGCCCACTCACTTGACAAGCCTAATCCCAATAAGGTCTAGTTTCCCCCTCGGGTTGGAAGGTCAGATGGCAGTCGCTTCCGTAAAAACTAGTGCCTACGCCAATTCTTGGGATTAGGTAGCGGGCCCCGGGCATCCTTCAGGATGCAACTGTACTGGGAATAACGCTAGGAGGATGATAATATGATTGACCATAAATTAGGATGTTGACACCAATAAAAATAAATTACTCTTACATTACCAATAAATAAATCTCACGAAAATATTCAGAATACCTCACACTTCTACTCATTTTTGCCATTTTAAAGCTTTTTAAATACATAAAAAACAATAAAGGGACGCTATTTGATCATACAAAAGGCGTGACGTCACTTGTTCCTATTTCCTCACAAACTTCATACTAACAGAGCGTTTTTGACGTTTCATTAAAAGTTGCTGATTTGACTATTCAATATGTAGCGAGTAACATCCACTTTTACGGTCATTTTTGAGAAATAGTATTTTTCTCAAACATGCAATGAAATATTGATGTTATGTTCCTTATAACAGGCTGCGAAGTATGACGATTCAAGTGCGGCTAGGACAAGAGGTCGTTAATGGAATTTCATACAAATCTTGCAGGCCAAGGCCGGCAAAGTCCTCTTTTTTAATTTCCATTCCACATAAATTGTGGCACAGGCACCATGACATTCTGCCACAAAAAAATAAAACTTTGATTTTTTTGTTGTTTATTTCATTGCATGTTTGAGAAAATCACTATACATACCTCGGCGGGAAATATGGGGTTGCCCGCCTCAGACCTATCCGACCTCGCTTCGCTCGGCCGTCTATATATGTCTTCGGCCGGCAACCCCTTACGTCCCGGCCTCTGTAGTAATGTACTATTATGCAACCGGTAAATAGTAAGGGTTCTTAAAATTCGAGAGTCGCTGTAACAAGACCAGGCGAGTTTTTTATGAAAGACTCAAAAAAAATTTAAACTATATAATTATGTAACATTGCATACATTTTTTTCTACATCTATATACTATATCTCCATCCATCTGCCAAACACCCTGTATATGCTATCTGGTAAATAAATAAATTTTGTATTGTAATGTACTGTTATAAGGGTAACAATGACCTTTTGCTGAAGAAATTTTGTATTGAAAATAATAAATATAATAATCACCTTGTTAGCCTCTGGAATGCACACAGTTATCTCCGGTTGAGATGTTTCCCCTGGAAAAGGAAATAACATTTAACTCAACAAATATATAGGTGCCCAATAATTGATAGAATGATGAAGGTCGCTGGTGTCCGCTGGATGCGGGTGGCGCAGGACCGATCATTGTGGAAGTCTTTGGGGGAGGCCTATGTCCAGCAGTGGACGTCTTTCGGCTGACATGATGATGATGATGAATTGATAGAATCAGGCGTTACTTTGCGGAAATCCATGACAAGCTTCTTGAACAATATATCTTTGCTATTCCGCTAAAAAAATAGCAAAGAGAAGATTTTTAGCGGAATAGCAAAGAAATATTGTTCAAGAAGCATATACACCCATCCTGGGGAATATCATTTATTTATGTACAAAGAATATATATACAAGAATACTTAACCAAAATAATATAAATAAAATTAAAACTAACTTAAATCTAAAACAGGCCCTTGAGGCATTCTGCCGAGGATGCTGGCGGCAAATATATTGTTTTATATAAATATTCGATTTAGGCATATTACATGCACCTATGAACGTCAATAAACTACCACCGGTTCGGAAAAATAAAACTCTGCCACGAGAAGAACCGGCGTAAGAAACTCGGCGAAATGTCATTTTTTTCAAAACAATATACATCGTATACTTTAATATAAAATTAAGTGTCGCGATTCATTCATTACCCGTGCAGGACGCTATCACTGCCAAACATCCCTATCCATGATGTAATCGTTGACCTTATAATATGCTTTTGAAATAAGTGTTTGTTTTACTAGATTTTAATTTAGAATTGGTAAGTTCATTAGCTAGTTTATTGGAGAATTCGCTGAATAACTTCCTACTTTGAAAGCATATGCATGAATTACTACAACTTATTATATGTATACAACATAATACATAATACAGAAATTTCTATACTTCTTATAGCGCAGAAGTTATTTATATTGAGCCTTCTTCCTTAGGCAGTAAAGTCGCTTTTTGTACCAACAAATGTGATACAATTCGGTCAATTCAAATGATAATATATATATTTATTTACCATTTTCTTTGACAACGTTCTCAGCTTTCTTCTGTATCTCCTCCTCACTCTCTTCAGGATTTGTGATCGTTACTATCGGGTTGTTCTGAAATTGGTACAAAATAGACATTAAATGGATGAAGAAGGGTTAGACGACCGAGCCTTAAGGCGAGAACTTTATTAAACAATAACAAAGCGAGATGAGTGATTGCGCACATAATCTCGAATAGAGATTTTTCCAAAATGTGGAATGTAAAAATGTACACTAACTGCTGAAATAAATAGTTTTAAATTATTATTTTTAGGGTTCCGTACCCAAAGGGTAAAAACGGGACCCTATTACTAAGACTTCGCTGTCCGTCCGTCCGTCTGTCACCAGGCTGTAATCTCAAGAACTGTAATAGATTGAAATTTTCACAGATTGTGATCTGTGGCCGCTATAACAACAAATACTAAAAACAAAATAATGATAATAATTAAGGGGGCTCACATACAAAAAACGTGATATTTTAGCCCTTTTTCATGGCTACCACTCGCCGAGCTAGATCTCAAGAACCGTAATAGCTAGACAGTTGCAATTTGCACAGATTATGTATTTCTGTTGCCGCTACAACAACAAATATTAAAAACCTGCCTGATACTAACAATATTTTATGGATCCTCAAAAATCAGAAATAAAGATTTTTTATTTTATAAGTTAAAAAAACCGGCCAAGTGCGAGTCGGACTCGCGCACGAAGGGTTCCGTACCGCATGATCTATAAAGAGCCCGACTCGCACTTGGCCGTTTTTTTTTTACTTATAAAATTAATAAAATATTAAATCTTCATTTCTGATTTTTGAGGATCCATAAAATATTGTTAGTATCCTTCGTTAAAGCTACATGTTAGTACATTATAATAATTTTGTAAAACATAATACGATGAACTGGCATAATACTTTTATAAAAAAATTGTTTATATCTGATAGTAAAAAAGTGCTACATTATGCTCTACAAGGAAATGTTTACAATGGAAAAACATGAACAGGACTTAAGTAGGTAACAACAGGCGGACTTATCGCTAAAAGCGATTTCGATATATTTGTCGTACATGATAATTATTAACTGACAATCTTACAGAATTCGAATCATCGAAGCTTTATAGATACTCGACGCCGGTATATTTGTTAGACAAATTACTTCAATACATAGAAAACATCTGTCTCGAAAATAAAATTACATGCTCGCAAACATTGTTGTGGTACATCCCTAGTTAACACGTTCCCTGTCCGAGGGCCCCCGATGTGGGGACATGAAGCTTTTTTTCAGGAGTCCGTGTCCCCACTGTGGGTCCACGGGTTGTTCACGGCTACGAACTACAACTGTCACTTGGACTTGTGACATTGAAGGATAATTTTGTATTAAATGAATTAAATAAATAAATATTATGGGACAATTTTTATACAAATCGAACTAGTCCCATAGTAAGCTCAATAAGGCATGTGTTATGGGTACTAGACGATGACATATTTAATAGAATATATACTTCCACCACCACCATATCAGCCCTAGGACGTCCACTGCTGGACATAGGCCTCCCCCAATTTCATGGGGGGGGTAAATGCCCTAATCGCCACGCTTGGCATGCGGGTTGGCGATCGCAGTATCTCCACCGCACTCAAGGAATGCTGCTGCCCATTCCCCGGTGGTCTTGGTAGTAGTTTTAGGACATACCCGGGTCCAACTACACGGGTCATACTTAAATACATAGAAAACATCCAAGTCTCAGGAACAAATGTCTCTGCTCACCACAGAAACAAATGCCGTTACCGGGATTCGAACTCTAGCTTCGGAGGCAGTGGCACTACCAACTAGACTAAACAGGCCGACAAATGTGTATGGGGACAGGGAACGTGTTAAAGGGCACATCCCTACCAAGCGTGCGCTTAGCTATCTGGGACGTGGTCGGGATTGCTTGGCGTGTCTACAAATTTTCCATGGCTTGTACTATTGTAACAACAATATCAAATAAATACTATTCGGGTGTAACCGTGTATTACTAGCTACCAATGCAAACATGAAGCGTGCATAGAATACCCGCATGTCACATAGTTAAATAGTACATATTTTTTTTTTTTATTAAAAATGGGATTGCTCTTGGCCAGCATCTAGCCAGGGGGCAAAGATGAGGCCGACGATGAAGCGAGCTCACCCAGAAGATGCCTATTCACTCGTGCCTTAAAAAGGTCCAGGTTATATGAACTCGGAAATACAGACGCCGGCAGAGAATTCCAAACCTTAGAAGTGCGCATTATAAAAGAAGATGCAAAGCGCTTGGTTCGAATTAAAGGAATTTCGACCTGGTAAGGATGGACATTACTACAGAGGCCGGGACGAAAGGGGTTGCCGGCCGAAGACATATATAGGATAGGTCTAAGGCGGGCAACCCCATATTTCCCGCCGAGGTATGTATAGTGCTTTTCTCAAACATGCAATGAAACAAACAACAAGAAAAATCAAAGTTTTATTTTTATTACGCATAGTGGCAGAATGTCACGATTGGAAATTAAAAAAGAGGACTTTGCCGGCCAAGGCCTGCAACATTTGTATGAAATTGCATTAACCGCCTCTTGTCCTAGCCGCACCTAAAACGTCATAATTCGCAGCCTATTATAAGGAACATAACATCAATATTTCATTGCATGTTTGAGAAAATATTTTTACCATTTTAAACAATGTCTTTAAATGAGATTTTTAATAGGTTTTATAATGTTTCTAACATATAGATTGCTAAGGTAAAGATAAAGAGTGTTGGTTTAGCCAACAAACTGTGCTGCAGTTTGTTGGCGAAGTTATTAAATGTAACTAAACTTATTAATCTTTTGTAAGAAAAAAAAACATGAAACTTTGTATATACAAGAGATCAAGAGATACAAGATATCTAGGCCGGAAATTAGTTTCTGTTGCTAGAAATTGTAATAGAAAAAAAATACAGCGAGTGTTTGAGTATTTCAGGTCTTGTATGAAAACCTTAATAATCGCCTGTATTTTTTGTCCATTTTAATTTCAAGCAACAGAAACTAATTTCCGGCCTAGATATGGCGGATCCCATTGTGTATTTTATTTCATGTTATTTCAGTATTCGCGGCGTTTTAAAATGAGAACGAGACTACCTTTGCATCAATTACGGTTACAAAACAATAAATTTGCTTTATTTCACCGTGTTGAGGCAGCTTAGACGGCCGAGCCGGCAGCGAGTCTCACTATACTACCTTGAGGTTATGCTGCTGTATCAACTCCTGGCACTGCCGCATCCTCTTGGCCTTCAGCGCGTTGATCCTGGACAGCTTCTTGGGGTCCAGCTCAGTGGTGTTCACACAGCCCGGCTAGAAAGGTAAGTTAATATTACTTGGGACTTCGGTATGGGGTTCGTCAATACCAGGCCTTTAAAACGTTATGAAAATAAGCGATATTATACCGATATATTTCGTTAGTGTTTAAAATTTCGTTATAATCATAATCGATATTCCTCATAACGATATTTCATATCATAACAAAATGAAAATCATAACCTTATATTATAATGTTATTATAACGTTATAATATCGTTTAAGATCGTGGCGGTGGCGACAATAACGTGCTCGAGTTTCACGTAAATGTCACAGCGTACGTAAGAGCGAGACTGTGTGCGAGACAGAGATAGCTTCACAAAATATCGCTATATATGTATATTGCTTTTTATTTATAACGATATAATGGATACCGGTATAAATGCGCGCCAAATATCGATTTAGGTAAAGCGTTTTATTGACAAAGTAGCGTTATGAATCATAACGATATGCGAAAATAGCGTGCTACTCCAAGGCCTGCATGTGACACCCCAGCTGTGCTACCGCGAACTTCGAAAATCGAACTTCGTGTCGTGCCGTCCCTTTCACTCTCGTGTTATACACTATATGAGTGAAAGGGACGGCACGAGACGAAGTTCGATTTTCGAAGTTCGCGGTAGGCACTCTGTAGTTGCAGGCGTCCAATTCACACAGCCCGGCTAGAAAGGTAAGTCTGTATTACGTGGGACTACAGTATGGGGTACTTCAAGAAAGGAGGGTACAATTTTTTTAAAGGGTCGGCATCGCGCATGTGACACCCCTGGAGTCGCAGGCGTCCATAGCCTGCGGTGACCGCTAACCGTCAGGCGGGCCGTATGCCTGTTTGCCTTCGACGGGGTATTAAAAAAACTTACTAGAATTTAAAATTAGAGTTTGTGTCTACAATGTAATTGATGTATATTAAAACAGAATCTTGACCCGGCACGCTACGCGTCCGGAAAAACCCACTTTCTGGCCAAGTGGTGACGTAAAATTGTATACAAAACACGGGTCGTAAAACAGAAAGCCCTCTCTAGCATATTTATGACCCTCGCCTGCGGCTCGGGCCTCAAACATCTGCGATATCGGCCTTTATTTGTTTTACAACCCTTGTATCGTAAATAGCTATTTTTTAATACTTTACTGCTCTAGGGCAAAAATGAACCAGTTTCAGCCTGCTACTGAAATGAACAATGATCCTTCCAGAGTATAAGATATGAAAAAAACTTTTCGGCTCTAGAGCAGAAATGTACCACTTTCAGCACGCCACTTAGATGAACAATGACCCACTTTTAGAGGATAATAATAATAATAATATAACCACCGGTAGCTTAGGCCCTGCCTCGCTACCGGCGGCACCCTAGGTTAGGTTTTTATAATGATTTTTTGTTTTGTAAATATTGTTTTATATTTTACTTTTTATTATTGTATCAATCAATCAATCAATCAATCAAATATTTATTTGCATAGAATACAGTACAAAGGGATGTCACAGTATTACATAATAGTGTCATGTATTCAGCCGGTCTAGGCGTGCAAATATTCATTAAAATCTAACATTCAATTCAAATAATTATTTACATTACACACATTGCTTAATGTCAATTGAAAATAATAATAATACAATCATAATTAATTCTATACTAGGTTCTAGGTATATAACTAAACAATTTTATATTGCTCCAGAAAACATCTAACACTATAAAAACATTTATCCAACAGCCAGCTATTTAACTTTGATCTGAAATTGTAAAAACCTAATCTAAGAAAGAAAATGAATAAAGAGATAATAATATTATATTTATTGCAATATTGTGAGTATGGTACAAAAGGTCTTAAGCTATTTTTTAATACTTTACTGCTCTAGGGCAGAAATGAACCACTTTCAGCCTGCTACTGAAATGAACAATCATCCTTCCAGAGTATAAGATATGAAAAAAAAAATCGGCTCCAGAGCAGAAATGTACCACTTTCAGCACGCCACTTAGTTGAACAACGACCCACTTTTAGAGTATAATAATAATAATATTATATTGATTGCAATATTGTGTGTATGGTATATACAAAAGGTCTTAAATTATTGTTTGAGGAATGAACAATAAATATTTATGATGATGATTATCTAGTTGGAAATACTACTTACCATAGGCACAAAAGATCCCATAGGGTCGAAGTGCATCCGCAAGGGCCCTCATATAATTAAGATAAGACTTACCATAGGGCGATGGACATCCCAGAAAGCTCTCTCCTGGCTGTCCAGAACTTTCCGCTCGAGCTTATCCCGTTTCTTATCCACCTGCGCAGACAAAACAATATAAAGCGTGGACACGAAAAAAATCTGATCATGTATGGTATGATATGGTAAATCTTGTCAATGAATGTGGATTTTCAAGCAGCACTTTTTTTTTAAATTTGTGGTTATCAAACTACATAATATAAATACAATCATAATATAACGTTAAGTTGTCTGTGACTTTCAGCATTATATATTCCACCATACCTATATTTTGTTGAACAGCGCCTTCGGACAGTCTGTACCAAGTTTTCCTGTTAATATTTTTACTTTTATTTTTAACTGAATATTTCAAATTTTACCTTATTACATCATCCTTTGACAATAGCTAACATTTTTTCTAGTCGAGTTCAGATTGACGTTGTTGGATTTTTTTTTTAATTTTTTTTTTTTGCGTTTCTTACAGAAAAATGCCTCCCATATAAAACAACTTTCAACGCTTGGAGTAGAAAGTCTTCCTGGCTGCCTCAAGTAGAAAAGAGTTCAAACAAGTATGTTTTTGGAAAGATGAAATTCTAATGAGCTTAAAACAACTTGTAAAAATATAAATACAATTGTAGCTTTGTAGCAGGAAGCGAGTGAAGATTATCAGAAACCGCTGTTCAACAAAATATCGGTACGGTGAAATATATAATGCTGAAAGTCACAGAAAACTTAACGTTATATTATGATTGTATTTTTATTATGTAGTTTGATATCCACAAATTATTTTAGAGCGAAACTACGTGTGTACGGAAAACCGAGCTTACTGCGGACTCTTAATGAAATTTATGAATTAATCATGTATTTAATTTTAATTCTTTCAGTTATTTTAATATTATTAATCAACTCCTATTTCTCTTAGTAATGTACTTTAGCATAAATAGTCTCACATGGAAGTAAGTAGAGTGTGTCTATGACTTGTAATAATAATATTACCAATAAACGAGTTTAAGTTTAAGTAAACTCAATAAGGAATGTGTTATACGTAGAAAATATCCAAGTCTCAGGAACAAATGTAACTGCTCACCACAGGAACAAATGCCCTTACCGGGATTCGAAACCGGAACCTCTAGCTTCGGAGGCAGTGTCACTACCAACTAGGCTAAACAGGCCGACGAATAAATAAAACTTAGATGAGTTGAAAAACCCCCGTCATTTTCATTTCAAAGCTCAATATCTCAAAAACGACTGAACAGATTTTCATGAAACATGGCTATGACACAAAAAAACACAACGAAAATCGGTTCATCCGTTTACACACGATACCACAGACAGATACACAGATACTTTGCGTCGGGGGTTAAAATCGACCTAGTCCCAAACTAAGCAAAGCTTGTGAACAAACTTGACGGCCTGTTTAGCCTAGTTGGTAGTGACACTGCCTCCGAAGCGTGAGGTCCCGGGTTCGAATCCCGGCCAGGGCATTATTTGTGCATTTAGCATGGATTTTGTTCTTGGGTCTTGGATGTTCTCTATGTATTTAAGTATATATTTATCTATATAAGTATGTATATCGTCGTCTAGTACCCATAGTACAAGCTTTGCTTAGTTTGGGACTAGGTTGATTGGTGTAAGATTGTCCCCCAATATTTATTTATTTATTTATTTAGTCAGTTGACCTTGCTCTGGGCTTCCGCCTGCATGAATATGAACTCCCATTTCCGGCTGAACATCTTCTGGAGCCGAGCCAGGGATTCAGCCTCGTAATCAGCGAGTTCCAGTCGAGCCTTGTTCTGCATCGTTCGCTTGCAGAGATACACAGCTGGAACATAAAAATTACAAGTGTACAATGTAATACTACATTACTATAGAGGCCGGGAAACGAATGGTTGCAGGCCAAGTAGATAGGGATACGCGGACTGCACCTCAACGTTGCTCGCAAATGTGTGTAGTGCTTTTCTCAAACATATCATCATCATCATTATAAATTTAAGAGCCTTGCTCTTGTCGGTGGAGTAACCGCCATTCCATTCTTCTCTGTGCTACATCTTTGAGTTCCTGATTCGACACAACATTAACTTTCTCCTTAGCCTGATCCATAAACGCACGTCTCGTTCTTCCCCTGCCTCTTCTTCCCTCTATTTTGCCCTCTATTATAGTTTTAATGTAATTGTCATGTCGTATCAGGCTCAAACATATGCAACGAATTAAAAAAAATACACCACACACAAACAAATTTAACAGACGCCATGTTTGACATTGAAATTAAATATATATATATATATATCCCTACATTACTCCAAGATTGTTCGCATGTATATTTTACCAGATGTAAACAGTTGTAGGTAAACCTTAAATAAATAAACAAAAATATAAATAAAACAAAAATTGCAACATAAATCAAATAAATGAACTACATTCTGCAAGTGGGCCGCAATGGCACTTTTACAAGTCAAAATCTACTAGCGTTTCTGCAAAAGAAGACCACTCATCATCATCATCATCATGTCAGCCGAAAGACGTCCACTGCTGGACATAGGCCTCCCCCAAAGACTTCCACAATGACCGGTCCTGCGCCGCCCGCATCCAGCGGACACCCGCGACCTTCACCAGGTCATCAGTCCACCGTGTGGAGGGCCTGCCCGCGCTACGCCTTCCGGTACGTGGTCGCCACTCGAGAACCTTTCCGCCCCAACGGCCATCGGTTCTACGTGCTATGTGCCCCGCCCACTGCCACTTAAGTTTAGCGATTCGGAGGGCTATATCGGTCACTTTGGTTCTGCTGCGGATGGCCTCATTCCTGATGCGATCACGCAGAGAAACTCCCAACATAGCTCTCTCCAAAGAAGACCGCTGCCGAGAAGAAACGCCGAAAGAAACTCGCCAGTCAGTCATTTTTTCCCAAAAATATGCTTATTACAATGATAATACTTAATATAAGTAAATCTGAGTATAGAATAGAGATACACCGAATATTCAGTTACTATACGGTATCCGGCCTATCCGGCCTTCATTTTAATATAGAAATAGAAATATTAATTTCACAAAAACATGTTACATGGAATACATGTCTTTGGGTCCTGAGCTAGGAGCCCCTGTGTTACAGGACCCAGTAGAATAACAAGCTTACAACTTTGACATGCCTTCGTACAGGGTATCTTTGATGTTTGTGTGTGTGTGCGTGTGTGTGTGTTATATTTATATTAAAAATCTTAATTTTATAGGTACCTATAGTTAAATAAAATAAAATGCTTAGCGAAGGACAGTTAGGAGCAGTTCGGTTTTGCCGTACCGTACCGTACCGTATTTCCGGACGGATACCGGATAGCAACGTACTATCCGGCCGAATACCGGATAGTAAACTTGCTTGATTTTGGGGTAAAAAATTGAATTAAAAAAATAGTAACAGTCATAATAAAAGTAGTATATTCTTTTGGAACAGTTTTAAGTAAGTTTGGTGATCAGTAAAAAAGCGAGGTTTTTTCTATTTATTATTGGAAATCCACCAAAGGCTAATTTGTGATGTATATAACGAAGGTGGACCCGGGTATGTCCTAAAACTGCGACCAAGACCACCGGGGGATGGGCAGCAGCATCCCTGGAGTGCGGTGGAGATACTGCGATCGCCAACCCGCATGCCAAGCGTGGCGATTATGGCATTTACCCCTCATGAAATTGGGGCAGGCCTTTGTCCAGCAGTGGACGTCCTTTGGCTGATATGGTGGTGGTAATAAAGTTTAAATAAATAAATAAAGTTCCGCCGGCCGGATACCCAATAATCGGCAGGTGGTCAGGCCGAATATCTGGTATCAGTTGCACCTCTAGTATGGATACAAAAGAGGAAGAAGACAACATTTACCATAATCAGTATTTTCCGGCTCCCACTGGTTAGACGGCCAGAAATATGGTGTTTGGAATCTGTAACATAATTAATGAAATATATTATACCATGGTGGTCGGCGGTTAAGAAGTCAATCCTGACATCTGTCATTTCCATAGTTTATAACCTAAAAGTCACTTAGGTTATAAAATATGGAAATGACAGGTGTCAGGATTGACTTCTTAAAACCGCCGACTATTATAATGATTTTTAACTTTAACACCTCGACGATGGTCGGGGGGTTTAAAGTAAAATAAACTATTTATTTGTGTACAAAGAAAATTTAAACAAGAATACTTAACCAAAATAATATAAATCAAATTAAAACTAACTTAAATCTAAAACAGGCCCGGCATTGTACCGAGGATGCTGGCGGCATTTCCTCGCTGTATCGCAATGCTGATACGTTGAGCGAGGAAGCCGCCAGCTCTTCGGTCACCAGCTAAATGGGGTGGGTTTTAATTTTATCCAATCCACGTAAAGAAACAATAGCTTTATTTACTAAAACCGCAAAATAACAAAATGACCATATTGTAAAAAGTCGTTAAAGCCACCAAGAAAGTTCAATTGATTATCGACTCTATCTCCGTAAGCAATGGATCACAAATGCACTGACAGAAAATATGTCTTTCTACTTGTATCATTCTCAGGTGTGTAAGTAAATGGCGGCCATGAAATGCAATATGCGTATAACTTCACATTTCTATTAAAGCAATTTATACTTTTATAAAAGGCCCTAGAGTTTATAATCCAGTGAAATGTTAAAACATGCAGTATTTATCTACGAAATATGCTTATCTTTTATGACGGACGATAATGAGGTGGCAAAATCGCATAATAGGACAATGGATTGGACACAACCAAAATCTACCAACTATGCATTGATGTTCGATAATTTCACCCCATTTGTTTTATTTAAACAAGAATACGGTAATGTCGGCCTGTTTAGACTAGTTGGTAGTGCCACTGCCTACACAGGGCGTCCCACGGCTATGCCACACGGAGGGAAAGTACCTTGAATATTGTAGATGGAACATTTTACTGAAAGAAGACATTATTTTAATCTAAAAACCAATTTAAACTGCATTCATAGATTTTTAAATAAATACATAGTTGAACCGGGAATCGAACCCGCTACACGAGAAAAATATTAACCTGTATCTTTATCATACCGATCGAAAGGATTATTTTTTGCGAAATAACATAGTGTCAGAAATAAAAGGGAGACCAAGAATTTTAACATTTTATGTGAAATTTTGTTCAGAAAAATGAAAAGCTGACGTTGCCGTAAGGACATACCACTGACATTATCATTTTAAAGTAGGTACTAATGAAACAGTACCCAATTGAGAAATACGCATCATATCCCTATTATAATTTACTTTCCTGTATCGGGACAAATGGAACAGCTACAAGCAGAACTTAACGTATTATATCAAAAGACACAAAACCTGCGCAGTGACAAGAATACTCACTGGTCACTGCAAACTAAACAAACACCTAACTAAAATGGATTTAAAACAAAGCGCAGCATGCAGGTTCTGCCAAGAGTCAGAGACAGCCATTCACATCCTCTGCTCGTGTGGACCGCTTATGGGCAAAAGAAGTATCTACCTAGGGGGGCACATCATACAACCAGAGGAGATACAACTAATTGCAGCCCAAAGAGTCTGGAAATTCATGCAAGCAGTGGGTATAAGCAACGAACTATAAGGGCTGCCACAATAGATCAAATACTGGTCGAAGCGGCATAAAATGGCCCACAACCAACCAAAATAATAATAATAATAGACGTATTATTCTAAATATCCACCACATGATCAAAAATCGACAAGGAATGAAATAATCAAAAGAGTGCGACTTTTTATTCAGTAGAATGGGACTCATTTTGAGCATTTGATAAATTAAATTGATTAATTCTGAATTAGAAATGTTAAAATTCATGTTCTTTCTTTTATTTCCGACACTATGTTATGTAGCAAAAAATAATCCTTAAGATGAAGCCTTTCGATCGGCATGATAAAGCTACAGGGTAATTTTTTTTCTAGTAGCGGGTTCGATTCCCGGTTCTATCATGTAATTATTTCAAAATCTATAAATGCAGTTTAAATTGTTTTTTACATTAAAATAATGTCTTCTTTCAGTAAAATGTTCCATCTACAATATTCAAGGTACTTTCCCTCCATGTGGCATAGCCGTGGGACGCCCTGTATACCCTTTTAGGGTTTCGTAACCAAAATGGTGAAAACGGAACCCTTATAGTTTCATCGTGTCTGTCCGTATAAGCACTAAAATATGAAATTTGGTAGGAGGGTGGATTTTATGAACGCCACACGCCTAACTGCATTGATTTTTTTTTCACCATCGTTACATGTATGGGGTACCCACCTTATTTAATACTTTTTCGTAATTTCACATCACTTTTACGTAGCTTTTCATAGATTAGACCTTCCTAACAAATTTAAACTTAAAACCTGCCGAGGTTATCCGGAGTGACTACAGTATGGGGTTCTTCAAGGAGTTTATACATTTTTAAAGGGTCGGCAACGCGCATGTTACACCTCTGGAGTTGCAGGCGTACATAGGCTGCGGTGACAGCTTACTATTAGGCGGGCCGTACGCTTCTTTGCCACCAACGTGGTATAAAAATTATATAATTGTAGTGCCGATAATCTCCGAGTAAATCGGCTGTGACATACGGACGGACGGACAGACATGACGAAACTGTAGGGTGCGGAACCCTAAAGAACACCGTATATATGTACAAGTACAGAAGTTTCTCTGTTAACAAATCCCCCGTTTAGGTATGCCAAACGTGCCTAAATGTGGCCATCTCTTTCCATCGCACGCAACGCGCTCTTTCGAGGCCCCGCCCTCAGCGCTAGGGTTACCACCAGCGAGAAACTATTTTAATAAATGTATGTACTAGTGTCCATACCTATAGTAAGTATTATCATTTCGCACTGTCAAGTTATGGTCGTCTATCGGGAACAGATAGCCGTGGGCGGCGAGTAAGTGAGCGAGGTGTAGGGCGTCCCTCTCTTCCAGAGTGAGATGGCGCATCAGCCAGGCTACGAGGTCCGTGCCAGTGAATACCTGGGGAATATAATAAAATAAATAAATAAATAGATAATTACTTGTAGACAATAATAATACAAATAAATATTCTTTATTGCACCACTTAGTGATAAGTTGTACAGTAGCTGACATACTAAAAAAAAAAAAAAAATGGTAACAACAGGCGGTCTTATCGCTTTAAGCGATCTCTACCAGACAATCTTAGCCTTGGGGAATTGAAAAAAGAAAACTACCATTTTAAAAGGGGGGGCTCTGGCACCGATTTAAGGCTCAATAAGTCAGCTAAATAAAAAATGCAAAATGCACGCAAAACTGTCAAGGGACTCTGACTTGGCAGTGTGTTTCTGAAAGTCATTTTTTGTATACAGATGTATGCAAAAAAGTATCGGTGCCTAAATACTTATGAGCCGTAGTGTATGAGTCGTGGTACTCACCGAAGGAACCTTGGTCATGAAAGTCTTGATGGTTCGCACTGGGACTCCTGTGTTCTCGTCCTGCATCTTCTCTATAATCGCCTCCATCTGCAATGTCAATAGTACATTATAGCGGAGGCCGGGAAAAGCAAGCCGTCGGAAAATACGCGTCCACGAATTGCCATTCCCGCCGAGACATATATGTATAGTGCTTTAGTCAATTTAAAAAAATGTGATAAAAACACGCTAGGCCCGGACCCCCTTCTTTTGTTTCCGCGCCCCGAAAACAAAAGACGGATCTTGCCGCTCGTTTCGCCGCACCCGGAACGTGATACTTCGCAGCTTATTATAACTAACATAACGATTCATTGCATGTTGAGTAGTATAGTCAACAGCAAAAGTAGATGATCATTTTTGTACACGTGTTAGTTTGTCTATCTTTTGGTTCCTGTCTTCCACTCAATTGCTCAAAGGTTAACTGGAAGAGATCCCTTATAGGGATAAGTTCGCCTTTGTACCGATATAACTGAATTTGTCTGTATTTTTACCGGTGTTTTGTGTACAATAAAGTATTTACATACATACATACATTTTAGTATCATGTCACTTTCACTACTTTGACGCATCCCAGCTGTCGCAGTATCGTACATTAGTGCGAAAAGGTACTAAAATGATCATCTACTTTTGCTGTTGACTGTACATTATTGTAACGAAAAAGACCACCGGGGCACGGGCAGCAGCATCCCTGGAGTGCGGTGGACATACTGCGATAGCCAAGCGTGGCGATTATAGCGTTTATCCCCCATGAAATTGGGGGAGGCCTATGTCCAGCAGTGGACGTCTCTAGGCTGATGTGGTGGTGGTGGTGGTGCTGGGACATTATTGCCGAGGCTCGGAGAGTAATTGCCTGTGTTAATTTAATTTTAGTGATAATGTTTAGTTTTAGATTTGTGTTATTTTTATTGTTAATAGACCCAAATTATTTATATTAAACTATTTGTTATCATTGTAGTGTTGAAATTGAAATCGACAAACAAAAAACGACATCCTCTGGGAGTTTGTTCCAAGTACGTTCCAAGCTCCCAGATTTCCGAACATGTTTGAGATAAAGAACATTACCTTTTTGTAGATGAGATAGTTAGGCGACTCCTCAGGCGACGGGATGGTAGACATGAGAGCTTGCACGCTCGGCGGGATCTTCGGCACTATCTCTTTCTTGTCCTTATCTTTGTCCTTGTCTTCTTTCACACATTTTGAGTTGTCTCTGGAATTTGAAAATATTAATTGAAGTAATCTCTCTCTTAGGGATCGTATCCGGAATGATGTTATTCGTCAGAGAACAAAGGTTACCGAAATAGTTCAGCGAATTAGTACGCTGAAGTTGCAGTGGGCAGGTCACATATGTCGCAGAACCGATGGCCGTTGGGGCAGACTGGTTCTTGAGTGGAGACCGCGTGTCAGCAAACGTTGTGTAGGACGCCCTGTAGCTAGGTGGGGTGACGACATCCGTAAGGCAGGAGGCAGGGATTGGAGAAGAGTTGAAGACCGAGCTCGGTGGCGTGCCGTGGGAGAGGCCTATCCAGCAGTGGACTGACACAGGCTGATGATGATGATGATGAATTGCAGTAATGTATGTCCGCGCATGTGTACCAAAGTAACCGATACGAGGGTAAAACTGAAAGTTTCGGGAATAGAAGAAATATGCAGTATAAGTGAGTTTATTTATTTTTATTGTTTTTCAAAATATTCTCCTTTGTATTTCATGCACTTATGCATGCGTTCAAACCAGTCCATAAAGCACTTTTTGAACTCTGAAGTAGGGGTCGACAAAATGGCTATTTTATAGGCCTCCACTGCTTCTTCTGGCGTCTGAAACCGCTGACCACGCAGTTTGTCCTTGATTCTGGGGAATGTAAAAAAGTCGTTGGGACTTAAGTCAGGGCTATATGGAGGGTGGTCCAATATTTCGACTTTTTCACCGTCCAGGTACTCAGTTGTTGTCCGAGCGGTGTGTGGGCTGGCGTTGTCGTGGTGAAGGATGATGCGACGACTAGGGTTTGTTTTTCGGAGTTCAGCAAAGGACGTTCGGCAAACAAATAGTGGTGTACCAATCAGCATTGACTGTTCTACGATCCTCAAGAGCCACAGTAGCTACGTGACCAGATTTAGAGATAAACGTAGCCACCATCTTCTTAGCCGTACTGCGAGAACGAACAACTTTTGTGGGTTTGAGCTCGTCTTCGAAGACCCATACTCGGGATTGGTTTTTAGTTTCAGGCTCATAAGCGTATATCCACGACTCGTCACTGATACTATGCTAAAAACAGCATTTGAGCGTCCCTTGTTAAATCTTTTCAAAGTTTTGCGGCACCAATTGACACGGACTATTTTCTGCTCGTCAGACAATAGGTGAGGTATCCAACGGGAAAATAACTTTTTTCACGCCTAATTCTTCTTTTAAAATAATTTGTATTTGACTCATTCCAATACCCAGGTGCTCTTGAATTTCCCGATATGTCACATGTCGGTCTTCATTTATCAGACGACGCACAACATCGACGTTTTCTTGCGTGACTGCCGATTTTGGTCGACCCTTCACGCACTTCGTCGGTGAGGGATACACGGCCACGTTGAAATTCTGAATACCACCTGTATATTGTAGTCTTTGAAGGAGCTTCAATATTAAAAGCAGCAACCATCCGCTCTTCACATTGTTTTTGTGTTAGTCCACTTTTAAAGTCATAATAAATCATAGCTCTGAAATTTTCACGGCACAATTCCATTTTAAGCAGTGACTCGACGACTTCAATAAACAATTGAAACCGAACCATACTTTTTTTTTCTAAGTGGCCAGTGTGTTGAGATAAGGAAACTTCAGAGATTATAAAAAGGTATAATACATGTTAAAAATAAATTAATAAGTATTCGATTCCCGCCACTTTCAGTGCAAGCCTCGTATAGCCCTCCGAATCGCTAAACTTAACTGGCAGTGGACGGGGACATTGCAAGTAGAACAGATGGCCGTGGGGCGCAAAGGTTCTCGAGTGGCGACCACGTACTGAAACGCGCAGCGAGGGTAGGCCCCCCACAACGTGGACTGGTGACCTGGTAAAGGTCGAGGTAGTTCGCTGGATGTGGGTGGCGTTATGGCACTCTTTAGGGGAGGCCTATGTCCGGCAGTGGACGTCCATCAGCTGATATGATGATGTTCACGCATCACTCAAAGTACCCCAGAGGATTTATTTTTTATGATAGACTGACCAGCGATTGGCCTTAGTCTCACCTGATGGAAAGCGATGACAAGGCCTAAGATGTTGCTCATTGATTCAGTAATAGCCTATTCACTCGTCTTGAGGTACCGGACAACTCTTCTTGGACGGCAATAGACAACCTTTGCAACAAGAATGACCCGGAGCGGGGGTCAAGGACTCGAGTCAAATAATAATACCACTACCGAGCGGGATGGTCATATTCATATACTATGTATTTGAATAAGAGTGACATTACTTTTTATCCTTATCATAGTTCTATGTTTATTTATTTGCGTCATTGTAAAATAGTTTGACGCAAATAACGATTATACGCCCAAATTGAAGTTTGTTTATGGTAATGCCATTTTATAGGTAGAATTGACAACATTTCATTTTTTTAAGCAGCCTTTTTTCCGATTAAATCAAATAAAGGATAAAAAGTTAAGTAAAACCACATTTTTAAATTCTCCAAAATATCCCCATCCAAAAAATCAATTTCAAAAGTTCCTCATTCTAAAAGAGAGTAAGTGACAAGTAAGGCGTCACAGCGTAACAAATCATACAGAAGCACTGTTACTAAGACAAATTTACTAAAGAAAGTGAACTCCTGTTCTTTTTGTGCGCCGTGACTGTCACAATTTCATAGTAGTGACGTCATTACTACGATATGGGTTTTCTTTACATTTTCGTGAGTATTTAGAAAACTAATGGCTATAAAAATATAAAAAAAAAATATTTTGTGGTTTCCTGTTCCCAAATTAACGAAACGAGTTAAGATTTCATACTACTTAATAATTTGAAATGTCAATTATTAATTTATTATCAGGCAGCGAAACTTTGGTGCCGATGACATCATTATGACGCAACTAAATTGGCATACAGGATGTTTTTATAAATTATACACAACATAGTTATTAACCTTTACCACGCTTTGACAGATGCAACAGTTGTCACTAGCATGCCGATTTAATAGAAATGTCAAAGATTTATTGTATTATAATAGAAATTTGTTAAATCCATATACAAGTCTTGATGTGTCATTTTTGATCCTTCTCTTTCAATGTGCTTTCTAGTTTTTAAATGTTTTTCTATGTTACTTGGTTTAGCTGGTAATTTTTTTCATTTTTAACAACTGAAAAGGAAACGTCTGCAAATTCGGCTGCACAGACTCCATTGCGACTACGGTCAAGCCAAGCGATACCTATAATGTGTACCTTATAAATGCTGTACCTTATCAATTCACATTTCTTAAATTCACGAATAAAAAATACTAAAACGATGTACAATATTGCCTTCGATAATTTTCTGATGAAAATGACAAAGACAGTTAAGTAATGATGTTTTTATAAGTACTGGCCGTCTCAAGTGTCAATAAAATATCCGTGTACTAAAGAGGCCAATAAGTTGTTAGTGATTAATGATTATCTATCATCCAAATAAAAACACTCTGTATGAAGCCGCTACGTCATACGTCTGTCATCGGCACCAAAGTTTCGCTGCCTGTTTATTATCCTAGCACAGCCTAGCACAGGGTAGTTTTTATTTGTGTTCAAATAAAATAATTCAAATTGGTAGACTGATTTCTTGAACTGTTTCATTATATTACATGGTATGTTTTCAGACCATTTAAAATGTGCACAATGAAATACATTTAAATTCATTTTGCAAGTGGTTTAAACCGCCACTAGGCATGGTCCAGATGGTAAACGAAAAGCAGGTTGTACTCATACTAATTCATTTGCAATGATTTTATACATAACACGTCAAAATAATTTCAAAATATTACATTGAATTTTTTTACGGATTAAATATGTCAGTGTCTCTTACAGTTAAATTACAAATAAAATATAAAAAATATAAAACAACACATGACTTAAACCAACTAATTGAATAACCCACCCCGGGTCATTCCCGGTGCAAAGGTGCCCAAAATGCTTGCTGCTTTACCGCGTTGGATGGCAATAGACAACCTTTGCAACAAGAATGACCCAGAGCGGGGGTGAAGGGCCCTGTCCCGCATAACTCTCCCCCAATTACTAATTAAGTTATATAAAATTAAATTACTATTTATGCTTATTGGATTAGTTAAATGTCACAAAATTCGGATATATTATAATGAGCTTTTTCAACAAGCCATGATCTTAATTTGTGATAAAATGCAAATTACTGTCTGTTCAGTTTTTTGATACAATCTGGGGTTGTGCTATAAATCATAGGACCTATTACATAGGAAGTTTTGGTAGACTTGGGCAGTTAGCACCTAGTTATAAGTTTGCCTATTATTATTCCGCAAGTAGACCTTACAAGTATAGACTGACAAATACACTAACATCCAAACAGTGGGCATGCATGTGTAAGGAAAACTGTACTACTAGTAACTCATGTTACATTATAAGCTCAGATCATATTATAAGCTATCATCATCATCCTCCTAGCTTATTCCCAGTACAGTTGCATCCTGAAGAATGCCTGGGGTCCGCTACCTATTCCCAAGAATTGGCGTAGGCACTAGTTTTTACGGAAGCGACTGCCATCTGACCTTCCAACCCGAGGGGGACACCTGACCTTATTGGGAATAGGCTTGTCAAGTGAGTGGGCAACTTGACTGTTAGAAGTTCTCAAGCTGCCCGGAGGCCTCTAACTTGGCTTAATGACTGCTATCAAAGACAGCAACCGGGATCAACGGCTTAACGTGCCTTCCAAAGGACGGGAGCGCTCAGTCAGTAACCATTTAAAGTGGTCACCCATCCAAGTGTTGACCTTGGCCAACATTGCTTAACCTCGCATACCGCACGCAGTACGCGGGTGCCACTGGGCCACGAGCGCTCCTATAAGCTAATTAAAATAAAATATAAGCTAATTACATTATAAGCTAATCAAAATAAAATATGATACAGGAAGACAAAGAGAAACATGGAAGAAATTGGAGGCCTTCACCCAAAGAGTGGTCATTGTGTGCAAATTCAGTCAAATACAACTAACATTACATAAAATTAAAGTGTAAAAAGATTTTATTTATTTATATAAGATGCTTAAATAAATAAATAAAATTCTGCAAGTAGGCCTCTGGCACCCCAGACGGAATCAGCAACACAGGCCACGATTGTTACCTATTTGCTATTTGCCCTGATAATAAGTTTTCATGAAATAATGCTGAATGGATGTGCGTATGTGCCTATCAAATACCACATTAGGGTAGAGGGGATGTAGTCAGTAGTAGCTACTGTAGATGCCTAGGGCCACCAAAATGCGTAACGAGAAAAAAACAAGGGAGAAATAAAAAATCCCTAGCCAGCTGGCTCCTAGAGTGGCCACTCTGTCCGCCCCTGCCTCCGGCCCTTGTGGAATTGTTAATAAGCTTTATAGACAAGAACTAGTAAATTTTGGACTCACCTAGAAGGGCCCTGCTGGCAGGCCTTCTGTGCCTTTTCCGATGAGTTCATCGTAACCATTTTAATTTATAATCACACACTTTTCTCTAACGGACACACAAGATCACTCACTTGTAAATACCTCAATCATTCTGACTACTTAGTATTAGAATGGTTTAAAACGAAGTAGGTATTCTAGGATTAAATTCTTGGAGTTTCTATTTAAATATACATTTCTGACTAATTTCACTAGTAGGAAGCTCTAATATAAATGGTTATTTAGGTCTACTGTTCGTTTTACGAGACACTCAGATTAAAATTAAGCTTACTACGACACCGCTGCTCATTTAATAATTGATTTTAATCATTAACTCGTTTGTTTTTCTTAATAACACTGGTAAAATATGATTTACTCAACATAATAAAATAACATTAAATATGAAGAATATATCCCGTTTATTGTCCAGATTCAGAACACCATACCGAACTTCAACTATTTAAACTAACGTGTACAACAATAAATAACATGTTTTATTCATGAAATGTAAAAAATAACACCGCCTAGTAAAATTTTATCATTTTAAAATAAAGAACGAAATGTCATCCGTAACATCCGTTCGCCATTTATCTATTTTTCACTGTTCCTTTTTAAAAAGAGATAGAAATAACCGATAGCGATAGAGAACGAAGGAGATGAAGGATATTTCCGAGTATAACCCTACTAATGTAATATGTAATTATTTCTTCTGTCAAAGAACGACAATGTATCAACTTCTTAATTTGGCCGATTGCAAAGCTAGAAATCTAGGGCGCATGTGTTTACGAGTGTATTGAACGCCTTATTTAGAGCTATTTTTAGTTAAGTGCATAGCATACAAATCAAAATCCTGGACGTGTTTAAAATAATACTTGATATGTACCACGATAAAAAATAAGACAGTACATGGCATCACAAAAAATATATGAGATGAAAAAAATCCCGTTCCGCTTGATTTCAATCTTTTTCGCGCCTTAACTATTAGATTTTTACCGGCATATGGTACTAGTGTCTCGTTCATGCGAGAAATAAATAATTTTAATTACAATCGTATTTCTTTCTCTGGAAATTAAAGATGTTGGCAGAACAAAAACATTTTTTTCTTTAGGATAAATTGCTTAAATTCGCTGGATGCCACCACAGGTGGTTTAGAAATAAAGCGCTTGCATAGGCTTCAATCAGTAACGCTACTGAACACGAGATGGCGCTAAGCTTAGCTTACTACGAGTAGGTTTATTATTATTATCGCATTATCAAACGCGTAAAATCCTCTGTAGGTATATTGCGTTATCAAATTACTTTGAGTGCGGTTTGTGCAATGATAAAAAACCCTTGAAAAACTAGGTTTTTTGTAGTTTCAGAAGACGAAATGTATCACTACCACCAAAGAGAATATATACTTATGATTTATTTATGCTACCACACAGACAATGTTGGACTACAGTATGGGGTTCTTTAAGAAAGGAGTGTATAAATTTTTAAAAGGTCAGGAATTTTAAAGGGTCGTTTAGACGCCTGCAACTCCAGGGGTGGCACATGCGCGCCACCCCTGGAGTTGCAGGCGTCTATACGCTGCGGTGACCGCTTACCATCAGGCGGGCCGTACGCTTGTTTGCCACCGACGTGGTATAAAAAAAATCTTTAAGCGAAAGGACTTATGTCGATGTCAATGGTCGATTTCTAAAATTAAATAACAAATCCGTGTGAGAATGACGCTATACGGTATTTAACTACGGTACTAATAAACAGACAGTCGGTTTGTGCTAGAGGGCTAGGGGGCTACTCCGAAATTCGAAATACGAACTTCGTATGGTGCTATCTGTTTCACTCTCCTGTCATATACTATATGAGTGAAAGGGACGGAACAATACGAAGTTCGGATTTCCAAGTTCGTAGTAGACTCCCTGTAGTGTAGCTACAGTGGCGATTGTCTTGTGAGGTCTACACAGCTAGCTACAACTGTAAACCTTACAAGACAATCGCCAGATTGTACCGGCTCCAAGCTAACGCAGACCAGCATCCACCAAATCCTTCCAGCAACACCTGGAGCGACTCTCAGGACGCCATATGGTCGGTCGGCCCAAGTATACTCTCTTCTTCTGTCGAGCTGCTCCCATCCGCTCCATTCTCCGAGCCAGCGATGACGATCTACTTTGGTTCCATACACCTATAACACCCTATAATATTCGGTTCAGCCCCCAGCTCTTCTATTCCGGCATTCCAACGGCCTGTCCGCCCGCTGCCTGCGGCTTTGCCTGAGATACAGGATCATCCTAGTTCAGGCAATTGTAATAATGTGTGAACTATGTATACGCAAGCACAATGTTAACGCTAGCAATAAGGTTTTCAATGTACAGGCTGTTATTATTGATTTTCGTTCCTTCAAGCATATATAGCCGTGTATAGCCATAAAAGCAACGTAGCATACTCGTATTTAGATTATCAAAATTCAAGTTTTTTTTTTTCTTTATTACTTATACAAAACAATTAATTATATCACCAAGGGTGAATGAAAAACGGCCTTAAGAGTTAACGTGAAGTCAAGTAAAAGTTAATGTCAATAATGTCATTTCGAAATTCGAATGACACGCACGTCAACATTGTTTAATTGTTAAGGATCTTTTATACTATACTAGGGGTGTTAATTAACGAAAATGAATTCTTGAATATCTTCGAAATTGTACGGATTGGGATACTAGTGTCTTAGAGAAGATTACTTCATTTCATCTCAGGAATGTGCCCTCGCAATTAACGGAATTCAATAAAACCGGCCAAGAGCGTGTCGGGCCACGCTCAGTGTAGGGTTCCGTAGTTTTCCGTCCGTCACATTAAGTTGACATATTAAGTACAGAAACACAAAACCTTTGAAAGCACGTCATTTCATTGTGATTTTGTAGAAATGACAGGTACAATAAACACCTGCTTATACGGTTAAATTACAAACTTAGTTCAGAAATTATTTTTGTAATTTTTTCAAAAACTATTCAACCTATCAAGTTCAAAATAATTTTCCTACAAAGTTTTTATAAAGTTCTACTTTTGAGATTTTTTTCATATTTTTAAAACTTATGGTTCAAAAGTTAGAGGGGGGGGGGACACATTTTTTTTTACTTCTGGAGCGATTATTTCCGAAAATATTAACATTATCAAAAAATGATTTTAGTAAACCCCTATTTATTTTTAAATACCTATCTAACAATATATCACACGTTAGGGTTAAAATGAAAAAAAAATCACTCCCCACTTTACGTATAGGGGAGGTACCCTAATAAAATATTTTTTTCCACTTTTTATTTTACCACTTTGTCGGCGTAATTGATATACATATTAGTACCAAATTTCAGCTTTCTAGTGCTAACGGTCACTGAGATTATCCGCGGACGGACGGACAGACGGGCGGACAGACGGACGGACAGACATGGCGAAACTATAAGGGTTCCTAGTTGACTACGGAACCCTAAAAACATCCTATATTTTTTTTAAGGATTCTCGTTCGGATTTTCCGGAACACCTTAAGTATAGACTAATTTTATAAGTAACATCACGGAAACCGGAGACAATTGTTGTCGCTAAGGAAGCCAAAAACGAGTCGATTGTATCGAGAAACATTGAAGGGTAAAATAAAAGCATAACTATAAGGTCATTCACTTTCGAAACCGAGGCCGGCAGCCCTGGGACTGCATTCTGTTGCCGCCTAGGAAATGTTATTTACAAGTATAACTAAATTCTTTATGCCACCATAGTGGCAAACAAGCGTATGGTCCGGTGCGAACCAACGGAGGGCGACGTTTGCTGGAGTTTATCCCATACTAAATGGTCGCGTACGGTAGGTATACTGTTTCAGAGGAACTTCCATCCTCGGACGCTCCAGGGGGCCTATTCTCGATCCGAGCGAGATGCATATCGATCGTGACATTATATGGAATGGCAGAGTCACTTGTATGGAATCTCGAATAGAGATCATCTCGATCGAACCCGAGAATTGGCCCCCAGTTGTGGAATGAGCTCCATGCTGAGGCTTTCCCGAGGGACTACAGCATGGGGTTCTTCAAGAAAGGAGTGTATAATATACATTCTTAACGTGTCAGCAACGGGCTTGTGCTACCTAGAGCTGCAGGTAACCATTGGCTGCGGCGACCGCTTATTATCAAGTGGGCCGTCCGCTTGTTTGCCACGAACGTGGAATGAAAAAATACTAGTACATGTACTTGCCGTGAGACCGGAAATTTTCCAATAAATTGCACAAACAAAGAAACAACTATATCGATAAACATCGCCGACCAAAACCCTTATGATGCGAATTGGATTGTTGTAAACTACACCTTAAAGGTATAATTATATTGCTCATTTCACTTTAACAGTATTAGATGAGGTTGAAAAATGTCTGTATAGAATGTTGATAAGGAATTTAATCGATTAATTGCCTTTTTTGTATAGATCTGATTACTGATTTATGCAATTTATCGTAGGTAATATCGGTATTTATAACCATTTGAAGACTTTAGCGAAAATAGGTAGGTAATACAGCCATGAAGGATATAATGTCAAAAATTCTATCCATTTTTTGATATCTCTCACCATTACGGAGATAGAACAAATTACAAGGGTGTATGTCAAGTCCCCAACCCGCACTCGGCTAAAACGGGAACTACAACTGGGAGGCTTATGCCCAGCGATTATAATATATCAGAATTTTTTTATTTCCTAGATCCACTGGTGGCGACCATGATTCGCGGTCCATCTAGCCTCCAGCTGTGTTATACTATGTAATACTATTATACTATCTGTGGGTATACTCTCAATGTACAGCGTAACCTCGGGAGCTCTGGTGACCTTAACTCACCACCAGGAACACAACAACACATAACAATGGGACTCAAAAATGCTACAATAAATTGCTCATTTGTGCAAGATTTCCGACATTGGAAAGGTGCAGTAGTCAAGGCCGTGTATGCATTGCGAATTGTCCATTTACAATTTTACAATCACTGTTAGGGAGGCTAGACAGTGTTTCAAAATGTTAGTTGAGCTCGAAAAGCACACAGTGATCCCTCCGCTCTACCGCGCTACCGAATATCGCGCGGTTTTTTGGCCACCTCCGCTGCGCCCCGCAAGAAAGCTGCGCCGCGCTGAGTATGGATACATAATTTTTAAGAAAAAAAAACCGACTTCAATGGGGGAGTCCGGTGAAAGATTATTAATCTTAGATGGTGCACTCTTAGATTCCATACAATAAAATACAAAAATGGCTATAAGTATGTTTATAATGGTAGAAGACTAAGTACCCTCAATTCCTCATGAAATCATGGAAAAACCTTGCTTGCTTGACAAACAAAACGAAGAGAGCAAATCGCCAAACGTGAACTACGCGTCGTTGAAGAGTTCCGTTCTGATCATCATCAGCAGTTCCACTTCATCAAATGTCACTTTTATGAATGAAAATGCTTGATTAGTTCATGAAAATACTAAAATCACTACTTGTGTGCCTTTCACATTTGAGGAGTTTCCTCAATTCCTAATGGATCCCATCATCAGAACTCGAGCATGACAAAAATCAATCGTGAAAATAAAACTTGCTTAACAAACACCGCTAGAAGGACAAATCGCCAAACGTGAACTTTTCGTCGTTGAAGAGTTCTGTTCTGATCATCATCAGCAGTTCCACTTCATCAAATGTCACATTTTTGTATGATAATGCTCGATTTGTTGATAAAAACACAAAAATCACTATATGTTTGCCTTTAAGATTTGAGGAGTTCCCTCAACTCCTCATGGATCCCATCATCAGAACTCGAGCATGACAAAAATTAATCGTGAAAATAGAACTTGCTTAACAAACACAGCTAGGAGGACAAATCGCCAAACGTGAACTTTTCGTCGTTGAAGAGTTCTGTTCTGATCATCATCAGCAGTTCCACTTCATCCAATGTCACATTTTTGGATGCAAATGCTTGACTTGTTGATAAAAACACAAAAATCACTATATGTTTGCCTTAAAGATTTGAGGAGTTCCTTCAATTCCTCATGGATCCCATCATCAGAACTGCCTTTTGACAAAAACGGGACCAACTTGGATATATATACATACAATCAAAAAAAGAATTTTTCAAATCGGTTAAGAAATGACGGAGTTATGGAGTAACAAACATTAAAAAAAAAAAAAAAAACACAACCGAATTGATAACCTCCTCTTTTGAAATCTTGAAGTCGGTTAAAAAGGAGGAATGCGTAGTTCAACAAGACAACATGTCAAAACTGTATTACCAAATTGGAGATAGGCAATAATGAAAATAAGTCATACAATCATGGAAATTACTCCCAATAGATAATAAATAATTACTAAACCTAGCGTTGTATATGTGCGATTATATTGGTAGTTCTATCATTTTTTTTTCTTAAATTTAATTCAAAATCTAGAAAAGGATTAACAGATTACCTCCTTCTTTAGCTGACCCACGACAAAAATTAAAAACGCTTCGTGCGAATCGGGGCATGTCAGAAACATAAGGGTGGTTTGTTGTCAAATGGGGTAGATAGTATTATCTTATACAGTCAGTTAAATTTTGTTTTCCCTCAGGAATCTGTTCTGTTATAAGTGTCATAACTTACAGTTATAAGTTTATAACTCTCCAGTGGTGTTAAAAAGCCAACTAGCTGACTCTAAAGTCTCTAAATTGATTCTATTGCAACGCGCAATCATATGACGTCACGTCCTAGCGGAAACGAGTTATCAGTTCGCTACTTTATTAATTATGCGAAACAATTTGTACCATTGCGATAGCGAACACGTTTTAATATACTTAGTTAATTTTTTGACAAGTCTGTACAGCCGCTGCAAGTGTTCAAAAACTAATACTATCCCAGGCTAAAATAAAATCCAAGCCGTATTGTATTTGTTTACTGCAAACTGCAACGCGTTATTGTTTGTGCGTGATGCGCATTTTAAAAACTAAGTTCATTGACTCGGGCTATGGGAACCAGATATAAACTATCGCATTTCAATTAAATGACTGGCTTTTCTGAAGTATCTAATGTTAAGTTACGTAGGTATCGTTTTCTTTAACATAAGGTAAAGGACCTAGGCACTGCATAGTTAGCATAGTTGAATATCTATCTTGATTGATTCGTTGTAAAAAGGTGTGTGGTATTTGGACGTACTTATATTTTAAAAATTAAAAAGAAGACTTAAATATCCATGTGATCCATCGCAGTCCAGGATGACATTTAGCATTAAAATAATTCTTATGTTCTTCAAAATTCGAACTAAGTATCTTAGAAGCATATTTTTTTCTAAATAAATCGTTATAATATATAGTATAATGTGTGAAAAGATCAGATAATCTTGCACTTATAATACCAAAGGTAAAAAAAATCAAAGGTTAAGGTGTATTCAAAGGTTAGAAAGACATTCTCGTGAATATACAGGATGGGATGCAATAAGGGATTTAAATGTTAGAAATATTTGAGTAGATATTATTTATTGCTCCAAAATAATCTTTTTCTTGGGGGCCGGGGTGGTGGAAGATGGAAGCCCGGTAGTTAAAACTTTGCTGAGTAGGTATCCACTGTAATAATAAATTATACGAAACATTGTTTTTCCTACACGTTTTACTCACAATGCGATACCTCTTATACGTCATATAACGCTTTAAAAGTAAAAAAAAGTAAAAGTAGTTTATTCTTCAAATTAGGCATATTACATGCACCTATGAACGTCAATAAACTACCACCGGTTCGGAAAAATAAACCTCTGCCACGAGAAGAACCGGCGTAAGAAACTCGGCGAGGTGTCATTTTTTCAAAACAATATACATTGTATAGTTAAATATAAATTACAGTGTCAGCTACTACAAAATAACTGAATTAACAATGCTACAGTAGAAAACATATTTTCGCGATAGATTACCCGTGCAGGACGCTATCACTGCCAAACATCCCTATCCATGATGTAATCGTTTATCTTATAATATGCTTTTGAAATAAGTGTTTGTTTTACTACAGATTTGAATTTAGAATTACTAAGTTCAGTAATGTGTTTAGGAATTTTATTGTAGAATTTGATACAATTTCCCAAGAACGACTTTTTCGCCTTTACTAGTCTATAGAAGGTTACTTTCAGTTTCCCAGTATTTCTCGTCGCTATTGGTTTATCAGCGTTCGTTGGAAAATTGCCCAAATTCTTCCTAACATACATTATTATTTCAAATATATATAGGGACGGCAGGGTTAGAATATCTATTTCTTTGAAAAATTCTCTTAAAGACTCACGTGACCCCAAGTTATAAATTGCTCGGATAGCCCTTTTTTGCAAAATAAAAACAGTTTCAATATCTGCAGCTGATCCCCATAAGATAAGACCATAAGTAATTATACTATTAAAATAAGCAAAGTAAACTAACCGTGCCGTTGCCACATTGGTAAGCTGCCTTATTCTCCTGACTGCAAATGCAGCAGAGCTCAACCTACTTCCTATCGCTGTTATATGGGAACCCCACTGCAATTTTGAGTCCAATGTAATACCTAAGAATACAGTAGAAGTAACAAATTCTAATGTTTGACCATTAAGTCTAATATTTGTATATAAGTTTCTGTTTGATGAGTTCGCAAGAGAGAATTTAATACATTTCGTTTTTTTCGGGTTCAATACTAAGTTAATCGGATTGTCACCATTTTTATTACACGTTTTGTTCCCAAAAGTGTTTGATTTCAAGTTTTAGACTATGTATAGGTAGTATAAACGATAGGGTATTTCACAACACTAAAAAAAGATTTTTTACATTACCAATAAATAAATCATACGAAAATACTAGGATAAAATGAAACTTCAGCTAATTTATACCATTTTAAAGATTTTTAAATACATATATATAAACTGCAGACCAAGTAATGAACAAGAAAAACCCGGCCAAGTGCGAGTCGGACTCGCGCACGAAGGGTTCCGTACCAGAAAAAAGGCTAAAAGCTGGTGCCATTAAACACTTGTTTTATTGATTTTTTTTGTATTTGTTGTTTTAGCGGCAACTACTCTGTTGTATGGGAGCCCCCTTAATTATTATTATTTTAGTATTTGTTGTTGTAGCCACAATATTACGGTTCTTGAGATCTAGCTCAACGAGTGGTAGCCATGAAAAAGGGCTAAAATATCACGTTTTTTGTATGGGAGCCCCTTAGTTATAATTATTATTTTGTTTTTTGGAATTTGTTGTTATAGCGGCAACAGAAATACACAATCTGTGAAAATTTCAACTGTCTAGCTATTACGGTTCTTGAGATAAAGCCTGGTGACAGACGGACGGACGGACGGACAGCGAAGTCTTAGTAATACGGTCCCGTTTTTACCATTTGGGTACGGAGCCCTAAAAAGGACGCATTTTGACCTTGGAAAACTTTGACGTCATTAGGCACGTTTCAATACAAACTTCATTCTAACATTTCTAACTGTCAAAAACGCTTGAGGTTTCGTAAAAAGTTGCAATTTGCCTAACAGTGCAATACCGTATTGTTAACTTTTTTAAACTCACTGGCCAAGGTATTCAGATTAAGGTTCAGAATCTATGATTTTATTAAAGCTCCTATTTCAAAGTCACCCCTTACATAAAACCTTTTTAAATTATGACCGTGGTTCGTGGGTGACAGAAGTTGCTCAAACTTTGAACTGCGAGTGAGGGGCGTAGACACAAAGTGAAAGGTAATGCAAAGGTCACTCATACTTTAGATATCTTCCGCCTCCTGACGCCTAGCATTTCGTAAACTGCATTTTGAATACTTCTTTGTCTCTTTCGTAGCTTTTAGTTAGATACTCTACACTCAAGATTTTCAATTTTAGTTCCGCTAGATGGCGCTAAAACAAAAGTGATGGTATCGATGATTCTTAACCAAATAAAAACATAATACTATTATGTTTTGGTTTAGTCACAAAAATAAAATAGGTAGGCAACGCAAGAAGTATCCATATAATATAAGTTACGGTTGTATCTGTATTCCCTATACAACCCGCTGCTTTTTATAATCAGTAATAACTTTACTTAACGATGTTGTGGAGGCCTCCTAGTAGGTGTTTATTCACTTGTGTCAGAAGGTCTCGCTCTTCCCGATTTTGACTATGTACGACTATAATATATAACTTCTGGGGTCTAATATTGAAGCAATTATTATTATTTATGTTTTGACGATCCTATTGTGAATTTGACTACATAATTATTTCTTATTTTAACATGTCTACAAAAATACAATATTTATCGTAAAGAATAATAATAGCATCAATAAATTGCTCTAAATAATTAATTAATATATATGTTAATACATGTTATAACTGACGATTCGAAAGTGCTTGTTGCTAGCCCTATTTGAATAAAGAATATTTTGAATTTAAATTTGTAATGTAATATTTGTCGTTTTTCCTCAAAAGTGTACCAACCTACTCGTACCTTTTACTTTTTTCTTAAAAGTTAGAAAATTGGATTCTCGAGTACGAAAGGTTCTCCAGTGGTGACCACGTACCGGAAGGCGTAGCGTCGGCAGGCCCCCCCACTAGGTAGACTAATAACCTGGTAAGGGTCGCGGGTGACCGCTGGATGTGGGTGGCGCAAGACCGGTCATTATGGAGGTCTTTGGGGGAGGCCTATGTCCATGGTGACATGATGATGATGATTTTTCTTACTCCAGATCATGATGAGCACTCTTGATTCTGATCAAGAAAAAAGTGTCCCCAGTTTTTTGTTCCATGTGACGTCTTTGTACGGACCGTCACATAGTAAAACCCTACAAAAAATATTTAAAAAATGGAGATTTATCTGTATATACTTAAGTAGATAAGAATCAATCGTACACATAGTTCTAAGTAGTAAAAACAAAAAAAAAACCAAACAGGGACAGTAGGATAGATAGGTGGTTGATATGATTATGAATTATTGTTATTAACTATTTTTGACGCAAAAAGCGCCTTAAAATTTCGCCAAGTCTGTCTTAATTTTTTTTATTTTATATGTTACAGTGCTTTCTTATTTTGCAGGTTACAGGTTTTTTTTTAACAAATAATCTATAATCAAAATCAGCTAATTAATGATACTGCTCACCGATTAGTAAACTCGTGCTATACTACTGGTTCTGATAACCGAATTGTCGATTGAGTAACAAACTCGTTATCACCCGATTTTCATAATAACCCGGTCAGTCAAGGTCATTCGATACAGAATGCGCGAATGTGGGCGAAGTCAGGTAGTCTATCTTTTAGTTTATTTATTTAATCTTTATTGCACGAAAAGAAATATTAATGTACAAAAGGCGGACTTATAGGTAATGCCATGGGGCATTGTCTAAAAGTCAAGTCATGCTTTAGGCAAAGAAAATAGATTGTAGGTAGAGATATTTTGTTCAAGTGTTTAATAGTAAAAGGGAGTTTCAGACACGAGTAGCAAGGCTTGAAGTTGCAAGTGTCCGTCGGCTACGGCAACGTCTTACTAGTTAAGAGTTGATTAATATCAATAGTAGGTTTTTCAAAAAAAAAATTAAACACATCAATAACAATTAAACCCTTATCTACAGATTTTCGAACCAATCTTGTATTTTCCAATAATTTCCAATAAAATGCTTATAGAATTATCTATGGGACCCTAAATAAGCAAAAATTACTTTCCCGCCTTTTTAAATGTCAACCGATGTCGTCAGAGCGCGTCTGCCGCCAAATGTGGCCAAATGTCAAGGCCGTACACCGAACAATCACTTAACTTTTCGAACGGACGCGATTTTATTGAATTGAGACATATTGGGTATTTTATTGTAGACTAATTTTAATAAACTCATCATTCCTTTGTTTCATATTTAATTTACAGTACCGACATACCTTGCAGTCGTTGCCCGTTCGTTTTTTTAATTAGTTGTCGTAAAGAAAAAGGTATCCCAAATTTCAAAGCGATAGCATAAGTAGTTCCTGAGATACAAAAGTCGTAACAGACGTACTGAACAGTACTGAACAAATTTTCATGAAACATGGCTACGAACACTCGAAAAGTAAAAAGTAAAAGTAGGTTATTCTTCAAATTAGGCATATTACATGCACCTATGAACGTCAATAAACTACCACTGGGATAAAATTATCTATGACACAAAAAAAATAAACGATAATCGGTACAGTCGCGCCATAAGGCTTCCTTTTTATCTTTTTGGTACGGGACCCTAAAATATATACATATATACAACTAGGTATATCATGGAAATGAAAGGAAAAATGCAGTCCGAAATTATTGTCATACAATAAATAAATAATATGGCAATGTGTGTGTGTGTTGTCATGTCAATGACAACAGTCAGTAATAATAAGCAGTGATAATTTTGTCTTTTATAACTTAAGTCTTTTCTCCATCATTTCTTGCCAAGATCAGAATTTGTGACCATTCATTATGTGAACGTGGTCTGGAAGAGGGCACAGAAGACCATAATTTCGTCTTACCTCTATGAATTCCTGCCTCACTATATCCACCGTCCTGCCAACCTTAGTTACATCCTCACTTTTGTTAAAACTCCCTATGTGTATATACTAGCTGAATTTATTAATGACTTTAATATTCAACTTAAGTATTTTTGGTGTTTGTATAGTTATTAGACAGTCCTTTCCTCTTAATCTTTTGTAATATTTAACAGAAAAAAGCTCACCATGTGATTGTTGTAGTTAGTCTAACATTGTGTTGTCTCCTTTGTTTTAGGTTTTTTTCAACCGATTACGCATTTTCGCCCTTTGGACAGTTTCTATCAAGACTTTCGTGTAGCATTCTACCTTGACGCTGGTATAATTGTCCCACTGGACAGTGGACAGTGCCAATAAAATTAAAAATCGATCGAACTTAAGTCTTGTCTTTAATTGCAAACGTAATAAAATGAACTTAGTTAGTTGTTAAACGAACTGTGACTCGATGCAGATCTAGTTTGTGATTACATTAATTGCAAAACTTTGCAAGACCGGCCTTTCATATTCATACTTGAACTGGTTTTGTGTGCTGCCGCTAATATCAAACACAATTACTTAATTTTTAGCGCCAAACCGCAAGTCTCCAATCCATACGGCCACTGCGCAAAACCAGTTTAAAATAATGGGAAACCTAGACCTTTTTAAGGCACGAGTGAATAGGCATCTTCTGGGTAAGCTTCATTGTCGGCCTCATCTTTGCCCCCTGGATAGATGCTGGCCAAAAGCAATCCCATTAAAAAAAAAACAAATTCCTTCGTTTTTATAAATATTTTGAAGATTCTGACCCCGTACGATGCTCATCCTGTATATGCTTCACAGCATGATGCCATATCACCACACGCTTTCCAATATCACATGCATAGAAAAATATCCAAAACGATGTCTATAATATATGAGAAGTTCCATCAATTCCCATATTTGTTTAGAAATTTAAAATGTTTCGAACTCAAATTATGACAGAAGTATTGATAACTCCAATAAACTGAACAAATGATATGACGCTTCTATTAAAGTTTTAGATAGTAACATAGTCATTTATTGATTTTATTCTGTGTAATAAATTGCGGAAAAAAATAGTTTTTAATAATTCTTTAAAATCAATACTTAGTATGTAACTCTAAAGTAAATAAATGTTTTTAACTTGAAGTTTGTCGTTATCGAAAAAAATGTGTTCTAGTAAAATTATTTTTACTGATTAAAAATTTACAAATTGATTGACAAATGTAGAACACGTCAGTGCACCCAAGTGCACCTACAGTACATACAAATAAACATAATTATCTTTTGAAAGTTCATCTGTTCAATATTTTCAAAAGTAAGAACACATCTTATGACCCCGTACGAACATTTTTATTAACCCCCGACGCAAAAAAAGAGTGGTGTTATAAGTTTAACGTGTCTGTCTGTGGTATCGTAGCTCCCAAACGGATGAACCGATTTTCGTTTAGTTTTTTTGTGTCATAGATAATTTTATCCCGAGTGTTCTTAGCCATGTTTCATGAAAATCAGTTCAGCCGTTTTTGAGATATTGAGCTATGTAATGAAAATGTCGGGGGTTTTTACCAACTTTTTAACTGGTTGCCGGGATCGGTGCGTGTCGTCAAAGGAATTTAAACTTTCTACACAGTAGTTAACATTCGTTATTTGAATCGTGACTGCTAACGACCATTGCTGCTGCTTTAAATATGAAATCTAACTCCTGTAAAGAAATATCAAAACTTGCGTTCGTACCAGTGGCACCATTTTTTTGCCCGCAAATCGGGCCTGAGCCGCTACCGCGCAACGAAAACGAACGAAGTTCGAATATCTCCCTCTCGGTCGCTCAAATATGCAAGTGCGATAGAGAGGGAGATATTCGAACTTTGTTCGTTTTCGTTTCGCGGTAGCAGCTCTGTAGAACCTGTCCTTATAGCACATCGTTAAGCCTTTTCGTAGACGGTTAAACGGCTTATTCTATCGACAAAGTAAATAAACGTTTATCGAATTAATATCGAAGATCAATAGCATTATCAATGAAGGCGAGTATCTTCGAGTGCCCATATCAAGTGTTTTGACACCATTTATGGGTGGGACAGTGTATAAACGCTGCAATGATAAACCTCGTACGTAGATAATCCAAAACATTCTGCAGGACCGGCTTTTGGCGTTTAAGTGTTAACAGAAGTAGCTTACCCATTCGTGCCCTACCGCCAGCCGCGATTCTCCTGACGTAAATATCGCTATGATTTTTTGCTGGCCTCTTCTCTTCCCTTTTTACTTTTTCTACCTCTTTGCCCCTTACTATCTTCTTTACCTTCTTCCTTTATTCTTGGCCTCGTTTTGGCACAAAAGGCCAATTTGAGCATTTACCATAAAGAAGTGACTGGCCCCAACGGGTTGCCCCACTTGAAGACATTTAAAAAAAAGATGATGTTGGCAGATTTTGCTACAGGAGATACACTATCCTGAATTCAGAACCTTTAGAGCTGGACGTAAATATGTTAGAGTGGGAGGCTTCCAACTCCCCTCACCTAATGCTAAATTCAGGACAATGTAATACCAGGTTTATGGTGCTCCAACACTGGCTGTTATAAATGTTATATAACACAGTGTGACAAGGATAAGGCCTTGTAAAACTACGAGTATGATGTTGGAGAATTCGCAAGAATGCCGAAATTGAAGATCTTGTCGCGGAACCGAAATGTCATCGGGATAACTAAAGCGTATCGACTTCGTTGGCTTGGTCATCTAGAGCGTATGGGTGACGACCGTGCCATCAAAAGAGCCTACCTGGGCAAACCGAGTGGGAAACGCCCGGTCGGCCGCCCTAGATACCGTTGGGCCGATGCTGTGGAGATCGATTTATGCGAGCTTCTTCAAGTTGACTCGTGGAAGGAAATGACGTAGGATCGGGATCAGTCGCGTGCACTCGTATTGGACGCCAAGACAGACTTTGGGTCGCTGCGCCAGAGAAGTAAGTAACACTATGATGTTGAAGAAAAATAGTTGCTGTTATATAACATTTATGACAGCCACTGTGGGAGCACCTGGTTAGCATAATCGCGTTTATGCTGTAAAGATACTCGTAACATTCGTCCCTTACTAGCAAGTAAGTAGTATAGTTAAGTGCGAAAGGAACACAGACAGTCGGTGGAAAGGAACGACTGCTCTATGTATGTCCGATATTTACCCGTAAACATGCTCTAGGCGGTTTTTTTGATCTCTCTTTATGATCAATCAATGCCAGGGTGGTTAGGTAATTATGGCGATTAAAAGATAAAATTACATTAAAAATACTTTATTTAATGTATAAGGAAAGTAAATATAAAATCTCAATTATTATGACTATCTATTAAGTACATAAAAAATCTTATAAAGACTTATGGAAACTTAAACAATAACAAAAAAAGCAATAATTTTGAATCTTATAGATTGTGATGTAAAATAATAATTTTCAATATATCTATGTGATGTATAGTATTACATTGTATACAATTTAGTTTTTGTTTATATAAGTGATATTTTACGCAGGGGATAAAAGAACAAAAAATCTTTTTTACTGGCGCTCTCTTAGAACATTCAGCAAAAAAACGAGATAACTAAAATTAGAACGTATATAGAAACTCTGTGAGTTGTCCAAGAATTATCCTCAGTATGTGGGGCACCCTGTATACTAGGTAGAGAATTTTCTAAAAAAAATCAGCTACTGTTTTCACAACACACAAGTTGATTCAGTTTACCCCGTAAACAGTTCGATACAATTCATGATTTACAATAGTTTATGCGAGTCCCCTGCGTTTGGGGCGTTTCATAAAAAGCTTTAAATATAAATTATATTAATATTACAATATAGTTATTGCTATAGCTATGACTTAGGGTTTCCCATATTTTTGCTGAACAACTATTTGAAAAAGTTTGCAAATTGGACTGTATTAGTATATTAGTCAGTTTTTTAGTGAGCTTTCCCTTAGCCGACGTTTGAATAGTGAAATACAAAGGCTTGGTTTGACAATAAGAGCTTTAGGTTCACTTTAATACCGAAACTATAGTCACTTTATGTTTAAATGTTTAACTAAATGTTTTACTCAGTGTTACAATTTATCAAACACGATGTTAATAAATATTCTTATTAAGGTAACTGTAAGTCTAGTTTTAAAGAAATTTTCTAGTGTTACATATAATTATAAAAGACTGTTTGTTTCTTAAATAAATAAATAAAAAATAAAAATAAATAAATGTTTACTTAAGCTCCCAATGACATTTGATCTGTAACTCTCCGTTTTCTCGTGGTTTTATGGCTTATCGTATTAACAACAACGAGATTTACCGAAATATCCGATATTTACTCCAAAACTCACTGTCTTCGAGATATATGGCATCAAACTTTGGCAATTTTAGGCCAAAAAAACGTCTTTTATTAAGTAACTTTTATGAAATTGACATAAAATAAAAATCTCTCTGACATTGTTAGAGACCTCCCTAAGGAACAGTTATATGTAAATTTCATATTATATATTAGCGCGTGGAGTTCCTTATCACAATTGAGTGACCCATAAGAGCATTAGAAGTCCAGCAAAAACCGGGAAACAAAACTTAGGCGAGTTCAAGGCTTATCATATCTTACATATTTACATAGATTAACGCCTTATACGACAAAAGGCCGTGATAATACAATATTAACCATTTTAGGCGCATTACTAGCCGACTACGCTGTATTGCTTCTCAAATGTATTTCTTGGGATTAAAGTTGGAAACGCATAGAGTGCGGAAGTGGTTTTGCGGTAAAGCGAACGCGGTCCGGAGCACGTCGCACCAAAAAACCGCGCGGTATTCGGTAGCGCGGTACAACGGAAGCGGCGTGTGTGACATATGAAGCAGTAATCGACAGTCATCAGTTTCAGAAAGATTAAAAATGCAAAACCGCCTCCATTCCGCACCGCGCCGTGCCCGCTCTGATGTGCTACCGCGAACCGAAAACGAAATATATGCTTTTCTGTCGCACTTGGATATTCGAACGACAGAGAGAAAAATACTTCGTTTTCTGTTGCAGTAGGTTCAAATGTTTAATCTGTGCGCTTAAGGGATCTTTATAAGGTAGTCAGTGCTTAAGTCATTTCAGAGCTCGGAAAGGCTGTTCTGTTTTGAGAGTTTGCAGAACACGGACATACCCAATAATTAAACGACAGTGAAATGACTAATGTCTTTCTGTTACTAGGGGGCCAATTCTCGGTCCGATCGAGATGCAGGTCTATCGTGACATTGTATAGAATGGTAGAGTCACTTGTATGGAATCTCGAATAGAGATCATCTCGATCGAACCCGAGAATTGGCCCCCAGGTTCACGTCGCCGTCAAAACGAACACAAGTGAATTAGAATCTACGGAATGTGATTGGTCGATTTTGCACAGCTCCGTTGCAGTCCGCTTAAGTAGGAAGGCAGTTTTAACCAGTTGTTTTGCATTCCATTGTCATTTTAGTTTAATCATAATGAATAAAATTTTATTTTGTTTGATATTTAGTTCCAGGGTGTATCTGCCACCGTTAAATTGCAAATACCGTTATATTATAATCTATCTAGCGATATTGTACTGAAAAATTGAGACACCGGGCAGGACTTGAACCCACGACCTCTGGAATTCGTCCATCGCTCTTTCCAACTGAGTTCCCGGGGGTGGCGGGGATGGCTCGTGGCAACGAATCTTTCAGTCAATTCACTCCTCTAATTACGCCTTAGGGAGGCTTGTAGCGGTATCTTTCACTCCGGTTGGAAACCTTTCGTCAGTTTACAATCTCGCTAGACAGACTATAATCTAACGGTAATTGCAATTTTGCGGTAACATATCCATATTAATATCTACTATCATTAATGATAATGACACAATAACATAAGGATAGCACACCCTTTCCGATCTTTGGTCGTTATTAATAATGCGGTAATATAAAAGCGAATATTTAATGCGTAAGCAGGAATAATGGGGTAATCGCCAGACTATTTCCTACTAGTTGGCAGCTGTTTTTGCATGAAGTTCTTACTTTGGAATGGCGCATTATTAATTTATTCTACTTGGTCTTTTATCTGGTTGGGTCCACCTACCTACCAAATCTATATAAAAAAACATCATCTCATCGTCAGACATCGTAAATTTTGAAGCATTGTAATGTAGTGGTGTACAAAACAATCGAAATGCTGAGTTATGGACGATTTACATCAAACGGCTGGAGTCGCCGCGCACTCCACTACATTCAAAGGAATTCGAACCCTCCATACAGAAGTTAGATTTCATATTCGAATGGGTTCTGCCGCAGCCGTTTGGATACGAAGTCTAGCTTCTGTATGGAGGGTTCGATATCCTTTGAGTCTGGTGGCGTGCGCGCCGACTCCGGCCGTTTGGTGTGAATCATCCATTAAGTTTAATATTCACGTTATGAACTTTAATTGACTAGTGACTGGGAGCTGTAGACCCTCGCGAGTGTCATTTTTTACGTTTCCAACCCAAAGGGCTCCACCATTATGAAAAACAAAACTGCATCGACAGAAATATCCCATACATTTATCGAGCCAACTCACAAAATTTCTCGAGAATCGGTACCATGTAGAGGAGAACCTCCGAAAATCATGCCCGACATCCGGGTAGATAGTATACGAAAGCATTTTTGCCCAAGATGAAACGGAGACTCTGCTCGCTCGGTCAATTATTGCAATTAATCAATTAAGTTAACACCACTACGCCGCATGCCAAAGCTACAAAATTAAGAATGTCTTATAGAACAACAGTTATAAATCGTCTCTATAGACTCTATACGCGTAGGGAAGATGGAAAGCACGCAGCGTCACAGAGATAACTCGCACGTTATATTCCCACAAATGATAAACCTGTTTTCGTGAAACAAAACGTCTATACAAGGCTAAAAATAACGTGGTAAACATCTGATTTTAGCAATCTGTTTAAGACTTCCTAGTTACTCTGTCTGATGTTGTACTTAGACTTCCTAGTTACCTCATTGTCTCACTCTATTATCCAAGGCATTTACAGCAAGAGATCATTATAAGTAACTTAAATTGATTGGAATTATTAAGGCATTTGTATAGTTGAAATTATTTAGTGTCCGTATATTATACTATAACTGTTATTTGAGTTTGAATCTTCTTGCTTTGACAGTAAAGTTGTTATTAAATAAATATTTGTGGACAATCTTCACAATCGATTGATATAATGAAGTGTATAAATGTGCTATTCATAAGCGAAAGGTTCCTATCCTTAGTATGAAGTCAATGATTGCACCTCAAGCAATTTAGACGTTTTCGCGTGATTGCGTAAAGCGTTCTACACACATACCAATTTGTCATTAACAACCTAGAGATGCAGCAGATGAGAAGAGACGGAAATCATTCAATTCATTCAGCTTCAAGGCGGTTGTCTTGACAAATTGGTAGGTGTGGAGAGTGCCTAACATATATCCAAACATTCAAATTTTCACATTTTATTGGCGGTGTCAATGCTGGTACGGGCGCGTTTTACGTACTGTCATGTAGTCGCAAAAAAATTACGGGATTATTGGAATTCCGCAATCTTTAAATAATTCTGGGCACGCTTGAACATACAGATGAACCGAACATGTATCCGTTAAAATATAGACCTTATTGTTTAAGCAAGAAAGTTCAATTTACAACTATAGATTTACCAGTTTTTGCTCATTTACTATTGTTTGTTGTTTTAATATTTAGTAACAATTACCAGGTTTTAATAGCTATCAGTAATCTTCACATTTCAAAACAATATATTTCTTGAAGACAATAAAATTATCAATTTATAAAATTCTTTAAAAGAAATGACCCATGTCCCGACCATCCTGTATACTGTAGCTATTAAAACACCTGATAGTACTGTTTACTATATTTTGTATCTTATGTACTTATGATATCACAGAATATCTTCAAAATGTTTACTACATTAATGTATAATAAACGCCCTAGCAATTAGGCATATTTTATTGCTATTTAATTATATTTAAGTTTAAAAATCATTAGTATTTGCAAATGTCCAAATATGTATGTTATAAACGTATAATACATCGCATATAGCCCGCCTTTATTTTTTGATGATTTTCTAGAACACAAACGGTTATTTTCAAAAAGTAGTAGGCTTAACGTTGAATATAAAATAGTGCCATTACATTATAATTGTTTGTAAATATCAAAGATCACTATCATCCAGTGAAACTGTAGGACTGGATCTTTCTTTGAATTTGGACTTTAAAGACAACAAGAACCTTGTTTTAACTCTTTTATAGTAAATTAATGTTTACCGTTAACTCCATTTGTTGCTGCCTCTTCCATACTCTTCAAATGGAACGGACTGATGTTAAACACTTCATTCTTCACCAAATCTTCTATATTCTCACCTCCGTATGAGAGCAGCGGAGAAATCTCAACATCAATGTGATCTTCAATGATACCGCCTGCTTCCCTGATGTATTTTCTGTGAAGCCTCAACAGATCCAGCTTGGCGGTAGACGGGCAGTCCTTACCAGCGGAATCAGCATTCTTTAAAGCAGAAAACTCAACATCTCTGGCTACTTCTAGGCAAATGAACTTCTCAGCAAACTCGAATACGTCGAAAATGAATTTCTCCATTTTGATACCGTTGGGTTCTGATGGCTTTTGCCGGACTCCATTCTCATCTACGTAAGGGATCTTCTTTTTAGCAACATGTAGCTTTAATTTGCTTTCAAAATTGGATATTTTCTTTAGGAATTCCGATGAGAAGTAGTGATTACAGATATTGCCGGCAGAGAATGTGAGTCTACCGTCAGAATTTCTCCTTTCAGCCGCCTCATCACTTAGCTCCGAATACTCAACAACTTTGTAGTGACCGTTGACTCTGCAGACAACACCAACAGCTTCACTCGGTGAAGACTTTTGGACCACTTTAGCTGCGCAGTCTGCGTTTCTGCTCATACAGTAACCTATGAATACTGGATCTGCAACTTTGATGAGGATATTGTCCACTGAATGGGCATGTAGGTGTTCAATTCCTCGTCGGGAAATATCATCAAGGATTCCTTGGGTTTTTAAGGCACGATACAGTCCTCCATTTCCATCTGGAGCTGATGCTAACTGGTGCTTCTCATCCAACAGAATCTTACCATTGAAATCAAAACATGGCAACCGTCCCTGTTCAAAGAACACAATATTCTCCTCCTCTAAACCAAAGAACGAATGATCCTTAAAGAACTCCGCTGTTGGTGCCATAGTGTGTTCCGAAGTCATGATATACCAAATGATTTTACCTTCTTTTCCGGTCTTCTGCTGAGCCATTTTCTGCAACCGGACTATTCTTTCAGCTTGAATTTGGAATAGTGTTTTTTGTGATGGCAAACCAACATTATACATTCCTTTTGGGTGTCCAAAGCCAAGGCGGGTAGCCTGCCCGCCAGCGAGCAGCAAAACACCAACTTTTCCATCAGAAATCTCTTTAAAACCAATATTTTCGTATTCCTCAATTTTTTCTTTACTCAAACTTGGCACAGCCTCGTAGTGGGATTGAGGAATAGGCTTCAAATCGTCGTCCAACTTTTCCGCGATAACTTTCGACGATTCCATCGCTCTATGGAAAATCTCGTTGATTTCCGCAAAGTCAATTTTTCTGAGTTCGGCAAGTAACGTTTCCCGCTCATTTTCACCGATTTCCGGCCAGTATTTTATCAGGTGTTCTTGACCGTGACACTTGAGTTGGGAAAACGAGTCTTCACAGGACATCGCGACGAGGTATTTTGTATAGTGAACAGTATTGTATCTTATCAAGTGCGATCGGCGCGATTAGAAAGTGTATACTGACTAGCAGTACGCGCGTGTGGAAACATTTCTCGGTTCTCCCACCACTGTGGAATTGGAAACACGTCGGCGGCGTTCAGCTGACATTTTCGCGATTGTTTTAATATTTACAAATGTAGCTCTACTACTGATAACATGTCGTAAATTTATTACGATCGTACAAAGGCTTTAGCCTTCGTTGCTGCACGAACTACATTACAAAGTTGTGAATGTTTTTTAAAAACGCAATGTATTAGCAAATTTTAAATAATTCAATAAATTCAACCGCATGACAGATAACGTCAAATCACAAACGTTCTGAATATTGCCTTTATTTTACCTATCATATTGTATGATATGGTTTATATCTATTACAGCGTACTCGATAAATAAAATATTTGGTACAAACTGTTATAGTAGTAAATCTATACTAATGAACAATTTTTAAAATAGTACTGTACAACTCATACATTTTTAATTTCAGATTTTTGTGTAATTGAATTAAGTTTTTGAGCATCTACAATTTTTTATTGGTTATGTCCAAGCTATTTGTATTAACACTTTTAAATTAAAATTTAGTTTATGGCATTTTTAGAATAGTGTAATCATATTAAATTTTTTGTTAAATTTTGCAATTAGCATGCACTTAATTCATAGAATAATTCCATGCAACGCCGTAGAGCACTCCTCTTCTCGAACACCAAAATTATCTATGGCGGCTAACTGACTGGCAGCCATGCGCTAAGTCTGTCAAAAGAAGATGTCAAATGGTTGCTCAGGAAACATAATTTATTTATTGCTGATTATCGTTGAATTTCTGCTCAAAATAATATACGGAGTGAGTAACACATTCCTAGCGGTGTTAGAGATAATACTGAAAAGCTTTTTAAATGTGAACATGACGGAAATTGCGAAAAAAAGCAAACGTACCAACGAATCAAGTAATAACCAAACTGTAGCCAACAGAGGCGTTATCAATGCAAACTGGCAGAAATTTCTAGCGAATAACCTCACTGCGGACAAGAAAACTGAAAAACCTCTGCAGGAAAATTCTAAAGAACACTTTACAGGTACTTTCAGACGAGCTAGAAAGAAGAAAACGAAGCCTCAAATATCGGCACGAAACGATTTGAAAACACTCGATATAGCCAAGGAAACTAACGTAATAGCTGACACCAATGGTAATTTAGCTAATATAAAACTCAAAGTTCCTAAAAAACAGGATAATGATAGCAAAAATAAGTTAACCAAGTACATAGCTATAGACTGCGAGATGGTTGGTATAGGTTATGATGGAACCGATAACATGCTGGCTAGAGTGTCTTTAGTGAACAAATTCGGTGACTGCATATACGATAAATTTGTGAAACCGAGGGAAGAGGTAATAGATTACCGGACAAGCGTGAGCGGGATACGGAAAGAAGACCTCATTACTGGGGAGGAGTTTAGTAAAGTACAGAAAGACGTGGCGGAGATGATCCGGGGGAAGGTCCTGGTGGGGCACTCATTGAAGCATGACCTGAGCGTCCTGTTCCTCTCGCACCCCAAGAGGAATATCAGGGACACGTCTAAATACAAACCATTTAGAAAGGTGAGTTAAATATCTTTATCTTACTTTAACCATGAGACTCGCCCCAAATAGAAATACATAGCATACAATGGAGGAGGCCTATGTCCACGAATGGACATCCCAATAAATGATTGTGATAGATAACAATAAATAAAATGAATTAATCACTGATACTAGTGCATGAAACACTATATTAAAATGAAATTTATAATTTATCTTTATAAATGTATAAATATAACTAACTATAATTCCTGCAGCCTAATGTGATACTTTATTGTAACTGCGTAAAGTTCACATTTCAAACAGGAATGGGGGTGTTATAACAGTAGGTTGTAATAAGTGGGTTAAGAATGGCATTTTTTTATGACAAAGGAGGCAAACAAGCAGATAAATTGCCTGATGGTGAGCGATTAGCGCTGCCCATGGACACTCTGGACACTCGTAACACCAGAGGGGATGACTGCTTGCCCAATACCTGCACAAAACAAGTTAAATATTAGTTGATATGCAACCGTCCCTAGTTAAGTACAACTGGACCCATTCTGAATACCAGCGCTGGGCACCACTGCACAGCACATTCTGAGACAGGGACCTGTTACCTCACTAGATATAAGGAGCTGTTAAAGATTTAATAGTTTTAATACTGAATTGTTTTTAAATTTTTGTTATATTATGCTTAACCATGTTTTCAAAATATTTCAAACATAATGTCATTATAAAATGGTTCAGATCACGTCATTCGCATTTAGTCTCGATATTTTCTATTTATCATCATGATCATCATCATCATCGTCGTCGTCGTAGGCCGATCGACGTCCACACATTGGCCTCGGTCGTTTCTATGGCTATACATGGCTATATGCTAGAAGTAACGGAAATCAATAAAAACACCCTGCACTCTTTGTTTGACAGTCTACCAATACTCAAACTATTCTGTAAGTATTAAAAAGATAAAAGCCCTATCTTTGGAGCACAACATTTTACTATCTGGATTGTAAACTGGGTTAACGCAGGAGATGCAAGTTTTGAAGTTTGAAAATCTATTTATATAGTAAACTCCCATGATTTTGAGACATATTAAAATGTTATGAAACGGGTCACTCACGTCTTAAGACACATACGACTTAAATTTAAATAAATTAAATAATAATGAATTAATTAATAATTTAAATTTAGACTTTATTTTTTTTTAGACTTTAAAGGTCGAATATCGCTCGACATGTGTCAGACCGATTCGCAGTCCATAATCATGAGTACCTATCGCAGCGGAAAAAGAAGGGTAGATTCTGGTCCGCGCCGAGCAGCCGAGCGGCCAGGGCGCCGGCATATAGTGCTAAAAGAACCGCCGCCGCGATAGGTACTCATGATTGAGGACCGCGAATTGGTCCGAAACGTTGCGAGCGATATTCGACCTTTAAGACGAGAGTGACCCGTCTCATTATATTTTAATATTGAAAATCTACATTGGTTGTAGAGGAAATATAACAAATGTCATATTCTCTAAATTACAGATTACCAAAGGCAGTACGCCGTCCCTCAAGAGGCTAGCAAAGGACATCCTCGGCATCGAGATTCAGCACGGTGAACACAGCTCCGTAGAAGATGCCAGAGCAGTCATGCAAGTATACTGCACCGTCGCTAAAGACTGGGAGCGAATGAACAGTGAGAAACGAGGTTACAGGAAAGAATCCTAGCATTTAATATGTCAGCTAATTCCTGTTGGGACACTTACGGCAGTTATCTTTTGTGAACCAGCATTTTATTTGGTACCAGCCATAACTTCATGACCGTGCATTTTTTATTTGATTTGTGATCTTAACATTTTCAACCGAGTAATGTTGCATTGCTAAGAGCCATTACTTATTTAGATCTTTTTCTCTGTATGATCATGATTTAGAAATAAATTCGATATTTGAGGGATTTTATCTATATTTTCACTATATAGTTAGTTATAAAATTAATCTCTAAATATATTGAATATAATTTTGCAAGTCAAGTCTCTGTGATTCAATGCCCAATTGTATGAACTTAGATATTTGAATTTATACAGTGTGTTTTTGTACAGTTGGTCTTTAAATATCTATAAATGTGATATGATCAAGCAAAAAGGTACCTTTTGGGGGTGTGAATAAGGCACTATTTCTGTAATAAATGATGATTAAATGATTAAATAACGCGTTTAACAACTGACCTTACTGCCACCGACAAAAGGAGCCTTTTATTTATGACGCCAACATTGACCTTTTACGGTTTTCATTACTATTACCACTATTTTATATGCATCTGACTCTGCCAAATGTGCCACAAATAGGTTGTATAATAAAGAAGTGTGGTGAAAGTACTAAAATTCAATGGTTATTATTCCTACAGGTTTAGTAAATACATAAGTTTATTGAATTTAAGAGGGTGCAGTACGCTCGGTGATCCATACAAACGTATTTACGCTCTCATTTTAAAACGCCATGCTAGAATAATATGAAACTTTGTATAAACAATGGGATCCGGCATATCTAGGTCTAAAATTAATTTATGTTGCTTGAAATTATACTGGAGAAAAAATACAGCGATTATTAAGGTTTTCATACAAGCCGTAAAAAACTCAAAATACCGCTGTATTTTTTTTTCTTTTACAATTTCTAGCAACAGAAACTAATTTTCGACCTAGATATGCCGGATCCCATTGTGTATACAAAGTTTTATGTTATTCTAGCATGGCGTTTTAAAATGAGAGCGTAAATACGTTTGTATGGAGAACCGAGCCACACCGAGCGTACTGCGCCCTCTTAAGTACTTTTTAACCCTTTTCCAGGAATAGTAAGATATATCGATCACAAACACATTGACATGGAATTTCAATCTTAGCTCTCCGATTTAAGGATCAAAATAGATTGTAATTTCGTAATTAGTAAGCCTATCGTAGACAGATTCGAAAGTGTAAATAATTGTAGTAGCAATCCTGGTAAGCTCCATGTGTTTTGCCTTTTTTTTTTTTTTTTTTTTTTTTTGACATAGGTGGCAAACGAGCAGACGAATCGCCTGATGGTAAGCGATTAGCCTTGTATCTTAATTTACCCGTTTACTGTCGTATTTGAAATATTTGTCTCTCCAAGGCATAATCAGAAGAGTGAAGTGGGTCCCAGCGAAAGCTAAGTTGTTTCAGAGCATTATGTTGAATATTTTCACGTTCTCACATTGTTGAATGAATATTTAATATCTTTGACGATCTGTTTAGCCTAGTTGGTAGTGACTCTGCCTCCGAAGCTAGAGGTCCCGGGTTCGAATCCCGGCCAGGGCATTTATTTGTGCATTTTTCACGGATATTTGTTCTTGGGTCTTGGATGTTTTCTATGAATTTAAGTATGTATTTATCTATATTAGTATGTATATCGTCGTCTAGTACCCATAGTACAAGCTTTGCTTAGTTTGGGACTAGGTTGATTTGTGTAAGATTGTCCCTCAATATTATTATTCTCCTTATTTATTTCTTACTCTTAAGCTAGGTTTTTTACAATAACTTTATAAAAGTAAAATATAAAAACATACATACAAAATATAAAAGCATTATAAAAAACCTAACCTAGGGTGCCACCGGCAGCGAGGCGGGGCCTAAGCTACCGGTGGTTAGGGCGACAGAGAGAGGAACCTCCGGACTATCCGCGCCGTGTCCAGGAGTACCGCCTTCTGTATCTGACCCTTGACCCAGCCATCTAACGAGAGTCTCTTGAGATGTTGGTCGAGACTCTTCGCTATTAGACCGTTCGCAGAGACGACTATCGGGACAATGATCGTTGAATCAACATCCCACATAGCGGTTACCTCGTGTGCCAGGTCTAGGTACTTACTAACCTTGTCCTTCTCGGCCTTCACGAGGTTCTCATCATGGGGGATGGTGATGTCGACGAGCACTGCCTGGCGCTTCAATCGATCTGTCAGCACGATATCAGGTTTGTTGGCTATAATAGTCCTGTCCGTGATGACAGATCGATCCCAATAGAGCGTGGCACGACCATTTTCGAGAACTGGCGCAGGTGTGTACTTATAGTACGGCACTTCGAAGTTCACAAGACCGTAATATTTTAAGTAACAGTGTGTTAAAAACGCGACAGTTAAAACTGTTGTAAATTGTAATACTTGTCATGTTCTGTAACTACTGACTTGTGTGTACTTGTCATGACATAACTTGTCTATATTTTGCCAGGTCAGAAGGCTCAGAAGTATTTATAAAGGCCTGAATAAGGTATTTTACATTTTACAAGTGTGTGAATTTTGTTTTTCTATTTTGTGAACGATTCTTTATTTTTTGTATGAAATATTACTGCAATATCAATAATAGGATTGAGTCCTAAAATAAAAAATCGGTCTTTATCATTATGAAAAAAATAAAAATATTTAACTCGTATTTTTTTTTCAATTAAACAATTACTGCTGAAGATATTGCTCGTTATGTTCCGTGTGACATCACGAGCTCCATTCCTGAACATTGACGCGCTTTCTTTGTCAATGTTTGTTTGATTGACAAAAAAATACGTATCTTATATTTTTTGATAACCGAACAGACCTTTTTTTCCCAGGACTCTACCCAGTTGTCTATGGGAGACCTGTTATGTAAATCCTAGTATCAATGTCGAATAAATAGAATTTCTTTATTATATGTTTTTTTTTTCTCAGAGACGGGCGCGCCTAAAGTTCATTGTACTCGAGGTACTAATAATATCATAAATTATACTTTTTAGGACTTTTTTGCTTAAATAAATCATTAAAGTATTTACATAAAAATATGAAACAACAGTTACACGTTATGATTTTTTTCAAGTTACTTAATAAAAAATGGGGAAAAAAAGATTTATTCAGAACATATATAAAAACAAATTAAAAATAACCGCCAAAAATAAAACTAATTACAATAACATTAAAACTTATTAGAAATATGAATTAAATCTAAAAAACTGGCCAAGTGCGAGTCGGACTCGCGCACGAAGGGTTCCGTACCATTATGAAAACGGCAGAGTCCGACTCGCAATTGGCCGGTTTTTATTATTTGTTGTTATAGCGGCAACAGAAATACATCATCTGTGAAAATTTCAACTGTCTAACTATCGCGGTTCTTGAGATACAACCTGGTGACAGACAGATGGACGGAGAGACAGCAGTCTTAGTAATAGGGTCACATTTTTACCCGTTGGGTACGGAACCCTAAAAATGGCCCCCGCGGCATTGCGGCCGAAGATACTGGCAGCATTTCCTCCCTAAATGGCCAAGCTAATACGTTCGCCGCGAGGTAGCTGCCAGCTTCGGTCACCTGTGGCATCAATAAGCCTCTTCGGCTTAGAGCCCCAGGACCCCACGGACCGACAGTTTCGACGCCGAAAGGGGTGAACAAATATTCGGCGCCGAGACCGCTGAATCTGCAAGAGGCTGCTGTAAGAGGTTAATCGTCGAATCCGACTCGGCTGGGCAGCGTTCGGGAAGCTACGGCACATCTTTTCGTCCAATATTCCGCAGTGTCTCAAGACGAAAGTCTTTGACCACTGTGTGTTGCCAGTGATGACATATGGTACTGAAACGTGGTCGCTTACTATGGAGCTCATAAGAAAGGCTCAAAGTCACCCAAAGAGCAATGGAGAGAGCTATATTGGGAGTTTCTCTGCATGATCGGATCAGGAATGAGGCCATCCGCAGCAGAACCAAAGTGACCGATGGCCGTTGGGGCGAAAAGGTTCTCGAGTGGCGACCACGTACCGGAAGGCGTAGTGTGGGCAGGCCCTCCACGTGGTAAAAGGTCGCGGGTGTCTGCTGGATGCGGGTGGCGCAGAACCGGTCATTGTGGAAGTCTTTGGGGGAGGCCTATGTCCAGCAGTGGACGTCTTTCGGCTGACATGATGATGATGAGACCGCTGTAATATAATTAAATAGCATTAGATCCAAGCTCTTAACTATTGTCCATAGCCTAGCTATCACAATAGCTTATACCGTCACTTCATATGGCTGAAATGTACTAAAACGTGACGGTATAAGCCTAGTATTGTATAATATTATTATTATAATGTCTGGCAATCATTTCGAACCGTGAGATCTTCGAGGAGACAGTACGATTGACAGTTTGTTGTACTTTTATACATCACCCAGGGGTCACGTGTAGAGTGTTGACTAGGGTATAGACACATATCAGCATCGAATCGCATTTTGTAATATCAAACGCAATATTCTATGAGGATGCGTCCCATCAATTCACCCTTCCGCAGCGATTCAGCTTCAACATTAAATGCGTATAAGTGTAGCGTGTAGCTATCCATTTAACATACTGAAGAATTCATGATAAAGCATGAGGACGGCTGCTTAAGACGTGAAACTAGATGCTTGCGAATGAGAATACTTGATTATGCGTGAGACATAACGCTTGCGATTGATAACGGCTGCTTATTAAGCGTGAGCCGGGAAGCTTGCGAATGAGAATTTCATTGCTTCTATAATACACGCCAGCACAATAACGTTTATAGTTGACCTATCCATAACGGTTTGCAACTTCAACTGCAGCGTAACGTATGCGATTCAATTCAATAGCATGCGATCGCATACTTTAGCGGATGAAAGCATGCTATAGGATACTTTAAAAACGCGCGTTAGCTCCCTTTAGCACCTGAACACGTGTGACAGCATACTTTAACTTCCGATGCGTATAGTGTGTCCAAAATCATTCAGCTAAATGCGATTTGATGCTTATATATGTGTCTTCACCCTAACGGCGGGTACTCCCTACGGACATGGTGCAACTTCAACCCCCCTTTGCCAAGTGAGTAGGCAACTTGTTACTATTAGGAGTTCTCAAGCCGCCCGAAGGCCTCTAACTTGGCTTAAAGACTGCTGTCATTGCCATCAGCCGGGTTCAACCTCTTAACGTGCCTTCCAAAGCATGGGAGCGTTCAGTTAGTAATCACTCAAAGCGGTCACCCATCCAAGAACTGACCTGGGCCCACGTTGCTTAACCTCGCATACCGCACGCGGTACGCGGGCGCCGCTGGGCCACGAGCGCTCCCATGATCACCATCATCATCATTTCAGCTGAATGACGTCCACTACTGGACATAGGCCTCCGCCAAAGACTTCTACAATGACCGGGTCCTGCGCCACCCGCATAGTATTGTATAATTTGTTTATTGAACAATTTCTTTTTCTGATACCGTGCTAGGGGATATTTGTTTTTTGGTCTGTGTAGGATCCAGTTTTTCTATTTGTTTTTCGTCAATTATCTTCCCAAAGTATCGCCATTTCCCATTCGATTTCGACTAGTAAATATAAACCCATTGCGGCTTTTGCGTCCTCTATTGAATTATGTTCGCCTTCCTGTATTACTTTATCTAGTAACATATTTGCTAACAACTTCAAACTCGGTCTGGGGTTCGTCAATTTCATTGCCTGAAAAATAAAGTATTACTAGATGAAAGCCCGGCTTCGCTCGGGTGAAATACATAAGAAAGAAATAAACAAAACATATATTCGTGACAGTTATGCAAACGACGAAAGAAATAGTGTACAAAAATGTATAAAATAAAAACATTACTTATACAACAACGGATTATGATGAAACTTCGAATCGTATAGAAATATAGTCTGTAATCTGGATTGGGAATAAAAGTATGGAATGGAATTATATGGAATTGGGAGTAAAAGATTACGCAAACGACGTCACGGGCAAAGGCTAGTATCTTTGCAAGTTAATTAATCCTAAGCATTTTTATAAGGGTAGTATTTAAAGGCACATAAAAAATTTGACACCGTAATCAGTAATGATTTGTATAGCTAAAATACTAATCGTTCATTAAAATTCAATTCAGATGTGCATTGTTAAATATTGATGTGCCTGTCAGTATTTTTGGTGCGAAGTCAGAGCTGCTAACGCGAAAAACAAATGAAGTTCGTGTATCTCCCTCTCTGTCGCACTTGCAAATTCGAGCGACACAGAGGGAAATACACGATGTTCGTTCGTTTTCGTTTCGCGATAGCAGCTCTCTGTTCTCCGCCAAATTCTATTCAGTGGGGCCCTTTACACTCAATATTATCGCGATTTTTAAAATTGTATGGGGTCTGTTAAACGCTTAATACTATTACAATACAGGTGTGTCAATATTATCGTAGTTTTCAAAATCGTATGGATTTTTCTTCAATATTCATTGCACGTGATACGGATCGTGATATGAGTATATCGCGTGATAATAATCTATATTAATAATTTCGTGCAGGGGTACGGTAGACCCGAACGAAACCTGTCTCAAATTGAAGAACGTATAAAAATAACGATTTTTGAGTTGAACATATGTATCCGCAAAATTCGGATTGTCGCGTATTTTGCATTTAAAAGTGTTAATTTGATGACAAAACGTCGGCCATATTGCCCACAGACTATATTGCAATATTAAATTTGTTGGTTGACAGTGTCGGCTACGTTCGAAAATCGTGAACTATTTTTGCGTCCGGTATGTTGGCCAGGTTGCTGGGCTGTGTTCTGGGTGATGGGCCATCATCGCCCATTGTGTGGATTCGGCTAGCCGCGTCTGCAGCGTTTTGTTTTTGTAGTTTTCAAGCGTTCTATACACCTATCAGCCTAGCTAGCACGATAACTTATACCGTCACGTTATATAGTCTATAACTGGAGAGTGAAAGGGACGGCACCATACGAAGTTAGGATTTTGAATTTCGGAGTAGACCCCCAGCTCATGCCGTTCGCCGCGCTCGGACGTTAGAGGCGGTACCGCGAACCGAAAACGAAGTATCTGCCTCTCTCTCACATGTATATTCGAACGACAGAGAGGAAGATAGTTCGTTTTTGGTTCGCGGTAGGCCCTCAGGCATCAACTTTAAAACGAATAGGGTATTTTACTATAAGAGAAATAAAATTCAAAATGTAATAAAAATCAGCCAAGTGCGTCGGTGTCGCACACTGAGGGTTCCGTACAACTAAAAAACAAAAGTGATTTATCAATATATTTATATTTTTGGTAAAATATACTTCATAATAAACATTATCACCTAATTTCAAGTTATGGTCGATGGGAAGTTAAAAAATTATATGTGTGACAGACAACACACGGAATGTTCTTTGACTTTCTTCGACCGTCCGCCGCGCTCGGACTAAAGTGCTACCAACCGAAAACTAAATATATATGCCTCTCTGTCGCACTTGCATATTCGAGCGCGGAGAGGGAAATACTTCGTTTTCAGATCGCGGTAGGCTCTCTGGTCTGACGGCTCCTATTCCTGGATGGTGCGCGTATCGGAATGTGAAATACCTTTGGCAAAACGGAACAAGTTGTTAAATAGCTTCCATTAATTGGAGAAAATATTACCAACTGTTATTATTATCACGCGAAACACTGCATATTGAAGCAACATCCATAGGGGCCTGTTACATGGTTATTATTATCACGCGATATACTCATATCACGATCCGTATCACGTGCAATGAATATTGAAGAAAAATCCATACGATTTTGAAAACCACGATAATATTGACACACCAGTATTGTGATAATATTAAGCGTTTAACGGACCCCATACAATTTTAAAAATCGCGATAATACTGACACATAATATTGAGTGTAAAGGGCCCCACTTAATAGAATTTGGCGGAGAATAGAGAGCTGCTACCGCGAAACGAACGAACATCGTGTATTTCCCTCTGTGTCGCTCGATTTTGCAAGTTCGACAGAGAGGGGGATACACGAACTTCATTTGTTTTCGTTCGCCTTAGCAGCTCTAACTTTGCACCAAAAATACTGACTGGCACATCAATATTAACAATTGCACATCTGAACTGAATTTTAATGAACAATTAGTATTTTAGCTATACAAATCAGTACTGATTACGGTGTCAAATTTTTTATGTGCCTTTAAATACTACCCTTATAAAAATGCTTAGGATTAACTTGCAAAGATACTAGCCTTTGCCCGTGACGTCGTCAGCGTAATCTTTTAGTCCCTATTCCATATATTAATCCAGACTACAGACTATATTTCTATACGAAGTTTCATCATAATCCGTTGTTGTAATGTTTTTATTTTATACATTTTTGTACACAATTTCTTTTGTCGTTTGCATAACTGTCACGAATAAATGTTTACTTTATTTATTTCACCCGAGCGAAGCCGGGCTTTCATCTAGTAACCATATAACAGGCCCCTATGGATGTTGCTTCAATATTCAGTGTTTCACGTGATAATAATAACAGTTGGTAATATTTTCTCCAATTAATGGAAGCTATTTAACAACTTGTTCCGTTTTGCCAAAGGTATTTCACATTCCGATACGCGCACCATCCAGGAATAGGAGCCGTCAGACCAGAGGGCCTACCACGATCTGAAAACGAAGTATTTCCCTCTCCGCGCTCGAATATGCAAGTGCGACAGAGAGGCATATATATTTAGTTTTCGGTTGGTAGCACCTTAGTCCGACCGTGGCGGACGGTCGAAGAAAGTCAAAGAACATTCCGTGTGTTGTCTGTCACACATATAATTTTTTAGCTTCCCATCGACCTATGAACTTGAAATTAAGTGATAATGTTTATTATGAAGTATATTTTACCAAAAATATTTATATATTGATAAATCACATTTGTTTTTTAGTTGTACGGAACCCTCAGTGTGCGACTCCGACGCACTTGGCTGGTTTTTATTACATTTTGAATTTTATTTATCTTATAGTAAAATACCCTATTCGTTTTAAAGTTGACGCCTGAGGGCCTACCGCGAACCAAAAACGAACTATCTTCCTCTCTGTCGTTCGAATATACATGTGCGAGAGAGGCAGATACTTCGTTTTCGGTTCGCAGTAGCGCCTCTAGCGTCCGAGCGCGGCGAACGGCATGAGCTGGGGATCTACTCCGAAATTCAAAATCCTAACTTCGTATGGTACCGTCCCTTTCACTCATATAGTCTATGACAGGAGAGTGAAAGAGACGGCACCATACGAAGTTCGGATTTCGAATTTCGGAGTAGTCCCCCAGTACCACTAAGTAATAAGATAGAGCGAGATAGGGATAGAATTTTGCTAGACATTTAAAAGCCACCTAGTAGTTTGTCACATACAAAATAGAGACGCAGCTTTAAGATGGCGGACAGACTCAGCAAACATTCAAGTGGTGTCCTTTACACGATTAATATTATCATAATACTGGGGTGTCAATATTATCGCAGTTTTCAAATTTGTATGGATTCTGCTTTAATATTCACGTGATACTTATCGTGATATGAATACATGTAACAGGCCCCATACATTCGCTTTGAAGGCGGTTGTTGTGACAATCAGTCTAGCTAGCACGATAGATTATACCGTTACGTTTTATGTGACGTTTTATTACATTTCGCCCATATAACGTGACGGTATAAGTTATCGGCTAGGCTGATAGGTGTACAGAACGCTTGAAAACTACAAAAACAAAACGCTGCAGACGCGGCTAGCCGAATCCACACAATGGGCGATGATGGCTTGATGGCCCATCACCCAGAACGCAGCCCAGCAACCTGGCCAACATACCGGACGCAAAAATAGTTCACGATTTTCGAACGTAGCCGACACTGTCAACCAACAAATTTAATATAGCAATATAGTCTGTGGGCAATATGGCCGACGTTTTGTCATCAAATTAACACTTTTAAATGCAAAATACGCGACAATCCGAATTTTGCGGATACATATGTTCAACTCAACAATCGTTATTTTTATACGTTCTTCAATTTGAGACAGGTCTCGTTCGGGTCTACCGTACCCCTGCACGAAATTATTAATATAGACTAGATGAAAGCCCGGCTTCGCTCGGGTGAAATAAATAAGAAAGAAATAAACAAAACATTTATTCGTGACAGTTATGCAAACGACGAAAGAAATAGTGTACAAAAATGTATAAAATAAAAACATTACAACAACGGATTATGATGAAACTTCGAATCGTATAGAAATATAGTCTGTAGTCTGGATTGGGAATAAAAGTATGGAATGGAATTATATGGAATTGGGAGTAAAAGATTACGCAAACGACGTCACGGGCAAAGGCTAGTATCTTTGCAAGTTAATCCTAAGCATTTTTATAAGGGTAGTATTTAAAGGCACATAAAAAATTTGACACCGTAATCAGTACTGATTTGTATAGCTAAAATACTAATCGTTCATTAAAATTCAATTCAGATGTGCATTGTTAAATATTGATGTGCCAGTCAGTATTTTTGGTGCGAAGTCAGAGCTGCTAACGCGAACGAAAACAGTCAAATGAAGTTCGTGTATCTCCCTCTCTGTCGCACTTGCAAATTCGAGCGACACAGAGGGAAATACACGATGTTCGTTCGTTTTCGTTTCGCGATAGCAGCTCTCTGTTCTCCGCCAAATTCTATTCAGTGGGGCCCTTTACACTCAATATTATCGCGATTTTTAAAATTGTATGGGGTCTGTTAAACGCTTAATACTATCACAATACTGGTGTGTCAATATTATCGTGGTTTTCAAAATCGTATGGATTTTTCTTCAATATTCATTGCACGTGATACGGATCGTGATATGAGTATATCGCGTGATAATAATAATCATGTAACAGGCCCCTATGGATGTTGCTTCAATATTCAGTGTTTCACGTGATAATAATAACAGTTGGTAATATTTTCTCCAATTAATGGAAGCTATTTAACAACTTGTTCCGTTTTGCCAAAGGTATTTCACATTCCGATACGCGCACCATCCAGGAATAGGAGCCGTCAGACCAGAGGGCCTACCACGATCTGAAAACGAAGTATTTCCCTCTCCGCGCTCGAATATGCAAGTGCGACAGAGAGGCATATATATTTAGTTTTCGGTTGGTAGCACCTTAGTCCGAGCGTGGCGGACGGTCGAAGAAAGTCAAAGAACATTCCGTGTGTTGTCTGTCACACATATAATTTTTTAGCTTCCCATCGACCTATGAACTTGAAATTAAGTGATAATGTTTATTATGAAGTATATTTTACCAAAAATATCAATATATTGATAAATCACATTTGTTTTTTAGTTGTACGGAACCCTCAGTGTGCGACTCCGACGCACTCGGCTGGTTTTTATTACATTTTGAATTTTATTTCTCTTATAGTAAAATACCCTATTCGTTTTAAAGTTGACGCCTGAGGTCCTACCGCGAACCAAAAACGAACTATCTTCCTCTCTGTCGTTCGAATATACATGTGCGAGAGAGGCAGATACCTACTTCGTTTTCGGTTCGCAGTAGCGCCTCTAACGTCCGAGCGCGGCGAACGGCATGAGCTGAGGGTCTACTCCGAAATTCAAAATCCTAACTTCGTATGGTGCCGTCCCTTTCACTCTCCTGTCATAGACTATATGAGTGAAAGGGACGGCACCATACGAAGTTCAGATTTCGAATTTCGGAGTAGTCCCCCAGTACCAGTAAGTTATAAGATAGAGCGAGATAGGGATAGAATTTTGCTAGACGTTTAAAAGCCATAAGTCACCTAGTAGTTTGTCACAAACAAAATAGAGACGCAGCTTTAAGATGGCGGACAGACTCAGCAAACATTC